>CM035437.1:69942519-70422519 GCA_020310875.1 Ceratopteris richardii | reverse complement strand
CATTTGCTATAGAACAATGGTTGCACTATCTAGATTGTAAGATGGATGTTGAGGCCAAAATACATGTGGGCATAACTTGCATGCATCCATATGACCTTCACAAGAAGGTTATGCCCTATGAATCAAATCCACCTTTGTGATCTGCATATCCTATGCATGAATATTATCACAAGCATCATCAACTTTGGTATGATCTGCAGCCATAATAGCACAAAGAATAACTTCTGCATCTAATAGCTCCTAATGACACTAGACGCCACATTGGCGTGCTCTTTGTCCTTGTCCTTTGAGTTGTCATGTGCTTCACTCGTTGTGTCCTTTTCCTTCTTGTCACCTGTTCTTCTTTCTTTCTAGTTCAACTTTGTAGCATCTGCAATGAGGCTTCTTGTGACCTTTCCTACCACATTGGTGACAAGTCACTTCAACCTTCCATGTGTTTTTGCTCCTCTTCCTATGTGCATTTTCACTTTTCCTTTCTTTTTTTCTCTAGCCGCATCGGTTGAACCACTGCCCTCTCTGCTTGTTTTCCTCCTGATTTCCTCATTCAGCAAAGAACCCCTTACACCATCAAAGGTAAGATGGGGGTTATTTGAAAGTGAAACGGCCGATGTTTCCCATGAATCAAGTAAGGTCATCAATCGGAAGATGGCCTTAAGCTTATCATCAAATGGAGGTAATCCTCCGTCATGAGATTGAGGGAGTACCTGTAAAAGCATGTAAGTGCTCAATTGCACTTTTTGACTCATCATGCTACATACCAAGGTGGTACGGCACGTACAGTACGCGTACAGAACGTGGTGTTGTACCAAACATCAAGATATGGAACGATATGGAACATTACATATATATATATATATATATATATATATATATATATATATATATATATATATATATATATATATATATATATATATATATATATATATATATATATATATATATAAACAGATAGATACATACATACATACATGCATGTAATGTACATACATACATACATACATACAGTGTTGATTTTTCACGACCGTATTGCCCATTTTAACTATTTTAGACCGTAAAATAAGGTCATATATATTATTAGACCTTCAAAAATTACATTAAAAATGAAAAATACAGGTACCACCTGTATATAACCTTCAAAATTGAAGGACATGGTAGACCGTCAAAATACAACACTGCATACATACATACACGTATGTACATACGTACGTGTGTGTGTGTGTGTGTGTTGTGTGTATATATATATATATATATATATATATATATATATATATATATATATATATATATATATATATATATATATATATATATATATATATATATATATAATTTACTTGTTTATTTATTTATTAATTAATTAGATAATTAATATATATATTGCTTATTTCCATACCAAAGTTCAAACATTAATCATGCACATGCCACATTCCATACATGCATAAATGCAATATATTATGTGCATACATACATGTAGCATACGTATGTCATTATTCATACATGCATACATGGCATAATGCGCATGCACATGTCACATTCCATATATGCATAGTACATACAATGTGCATACATACATATAGCACAATATCATACATGTCATGCACAGATGCATAGATCCATACTACATAAATGCATACATGTATGCAACATATGTGCATCATTATTCATACAAACAGATGGCACAATGCACGTGCATGTGCATTGTGCCATCTACGTGCACATGCACATTCACAATATCATACATGTCACGCATAGATGCATAGATCCATCGTACATAAATGCATACATGTATGCAGCATATATGCATCATTTTTCCATCATTGTTCATACAAGCATAGATGGCACAAGCGTGCATTGTGCCATCTACATCATAGTGCCTAGAACAATTGAAAAAGGTCGATGCAAACCGGTCGGAAACAGAGTTTCAAAGTTTCCAAAAATTTGAAAACCACAAGAAACAAAAAACGGGGGTATATATATGTATGTATATATATATATATATATATATATATATATATATATATATATATATATATATATATATATATATATATATATATATATATATAATACATACACACAGTGCACACACTCATACATACATATTACATACATGCATTGAACATTCATACATTATGAATTTATTACAGTTTACATTGATGATTGAATAACTTACAATCTACAAGTTCAAGTATGACATAAGTTCAACTATGCACATTAAACATTTGCCACTACACAATTTATAAAGATTCAAGAGCAATGTATAATCAATGACCATTTTATGTGAACATTCAACAATGAAATGTCAGTCCGATGCCAGTCCAATGCCGCTGTCCGGGTGGTTGGGCAGCTCTCCTCTTGAGGCGGGGCGAGGGTTCAGCCCCCGTCGGCTACATGTTAGGGACATGTTAATCATGGAATGTATCATGTGGTTGTGCCACCGTTTGATGTGCCCCACAGTAGATGTGACCGCAATTTAACCAAGCTTTGTAAACCCCTGTTCTTGTGGGAACTATGCCCTTCTTTGTACAGATGCAATTTCAAAGTTAAAGCCTGAGGGAGTAGGCCTCGGCCGAACCTCCATTGAAAAAAAAAACACACACACACACACTGAAATGTAATGACTAAGTGACTCAATGCTCATAATACTTCCAAAATCCAAAGTTACAAGCCAAAATGATAGATCAATAGATAAAAAACTGAAGTATCAAATACATATCATCATGAAAAGTTTTCCACAGACAAAGAAAATGATACATCAATCATGTTCATCAACAAAATTGTGGGATCCATCATCACTCCCTATAATATCCCCACTACTAGAAAATAACATATCCCTATCAGGCTCATTTGCATGCCTCCTGCTATCGCCATGGCATAGTGGGCGTGTATCATGTGCCGGCTGAATGGACTCCTCATAGGGCCAAGTGTAGAGATCTCTATGCTCCTGAGAAATCTCTAGAATGTGGTGCACCTTCTCAATATCAAGCTTATCAACATCTATATGTGTGGGATCAGGAGAGATGCTGAAAGTCTCTCTAAAAGCTTCAAGTTGGCATTGAAGAACACAAGTCTCTCAAGTTGTGCTTTCGTAAACTTATTTCTCTTTTTTGTGTGAAAAAGAGCCCATGTACTCCAATTGCTCTCACAAGATCTAGAGCTACAATGTTGGAAGAGAACTCGAAGAACAATATCATTCTCTTATGCAAAAACATAATGGTATTAAATTAGCAAAAACATAATCTTGAGGAGCACTACGTTATAACTAATAAGATCAAAGTAAATTAAAAAATTACCAATGTAGGTGCACATCCACCATATTTCTCCCACCATGAGATAGGTTGGATCTAAGTCTCTCAAAGCTTTGTTATCCGTCTACCAAAGTGATGGGTCTCATTCTTGAAAGCAAGAAGATCATCATCTATGCAACAGATGATCTCTAAACCATCATCACTAAAACGTTGTATATACTCCTGAAAGCCGAAATCTAGCTCCTCACTTTGAAGCTTATCCTCACTATGCCATAATGAAACCAATCCCAACGCCTATCCCATAATTGTTGTATCTCTTCCACTCTATAATTATGGAAAGAAAAATCAAGAGTTAGTACATTACATATGTTATGTTTATATAATGACTAATCAAGATTGAAGAGTAATAAAAACCAAAAACATGGAAAAAACGCAACAGGTAAGTATGTGTTGTTATTCAGAGCCTCTTCAATTCTGTCCATATACTCATAGAGAAGATCCATGGTACTTCTCTTCATGTCGGTGATGTGTGGGATGGTGTATATAGGGTTTATGGTTTTAAAGGTCTTCTATTCGATGATGATCTCATATAGTTTGCGGATAGCCAACTGAGCTCCAAAAATCTTTGGATCATATTAGTGCATGGAGTGGGCGAAGCTGTGGGGCATGGAGGTTGGGGTGGACAAGTGCATGGTCACCGTGTTTTTTGGAGGAGATGGTGAGTTGGCAGCGCTAGAGACGTATGGCTTGTTGCTTAGTGGCAATAGGATCCTAGTAGGGGAAAAGTATACTTATCTAGGTGTGGAGGTTGATTCTAACTTCTCTATCGAATCGATCATTAAAAGTCGTAAAGACAAGGGAAGGAATTCTCTTTTTGCCTTCCACCACTTGTTGTGCAATAGGTCTTTCCAAACTTGGACGAGGCTTGCAGTGTTAAAAAGTTTGGTATTCCCTGTGATTACGTATGGGGTGGAATTGATGGGGGCCCATGGCCAGAATATTTTTGGGAAGCTTGAGAGGTTGGTGGCAACTGGGATGCAGATGATCTGTGGCAAAGGGGCAAGTTCTACTACGGTTGTCGGTGTTGTGATGCACATAGAGTTCCATATCCCTCCGCTAGCAACCTATTTTGGTGGCATGAGGGGAAGGCTTTTTGGGAAATATCTAGATAGCCAAACTTGGCTCGGGGATTTGCTACAGAAACCGACGAGATCTCGATTCCAAAAGTGGACGTGGATTTCTCGAACGAAGTGGTGGAAGGAAAGGTATGTACCATAAGCTAGCCTCAACTCGCTCAGGTTTCATGTATGGACAAAATGGGAAACAGCAAATCATTCTTCCACGTTGGGCCTCTATCTGGAATTTAATTTGACGGAATCACGAGGATACCTTCATAAAAGTGTTTGTAGCTATTTGCTTAGTCCAACTGTTGAGCGCATGCTTATGCTTGCTAGAATAGGGGGGCTGTACTTGGCAGATAGGATGGAGGGACGAGACAAAAGTAGATGTTCTCTTTGCGCTGAGGTGGAGAGGTATGGTTCCCTATCACATGTGATGGTGGAATGGAGTGAGGGGAAGGCTTTTTGGTGGCATGAGGGGAAGGCTTTTTGGGAAATATCTAGATAGCCAAACTTGGCTCGGGGATTTGCTACAGAAACCGACGAGATCTCGATTCCAAAAGTGGACGTGGATTTCTCGAACGAAGTGGTGGAAGGAAAGGTATGTACCATAAGCTAGCCTCAACTCGCTCAGGTTTCATGTATGGACAAAATGGGAAACAGCAAATCATTCTTCCACGTTGGGCCTCTATCTGGAATTTAATTTGACGGAATCACGAGGATACCTTCATAAAAGTGTTTGTAGCTATTTGCTTAGTCCAACTGTTGAGCGCATGCTTATGCTTGCTAGAATAGGGGGGCTGTACTTGGCAGATAGGATGGAGGGACGAGACAAAAGTAGATGTTCTCTTTGCGCTGAGGTGGAGAGGTATGGTTCCCTATCACATGTGATGGTGGAATGGAGTGAGGTGGAAGCTCTTAGGGGGAGATGATCAATGGTTTGATTCATCGGCTAGATTATGACCCCGTGTTTCCTTCGGTTATGACCCTTATCCTCCTCGGAGGGGAGGCTGAGGGAGTTCGCTTGATCCATTGGGTTAGGCCTAGTCCGCACTCTAGGGGAGGAGTAGCTAAGTTCGTCTTGGTTGCTTCCTTCCTCGGTGAGGCTATACGCAAATATATGAGAGCTCTCTTTGATACTTGACGAATCCTCTTCGGGGGAGGATGTTATTCTCCCATCCTCTTATCAATGGAACGGGACCCAAGAGGGGTCAGATGGGAGAATGATATCCTCTCCCCCGAAGAGGATCTGTCAAGTATCAAAGAGAGCTCTCATATATTTGGGTATAACCTCACCCAAGAAGGAAGCAACAAAAGACGAACTTAGCTACTCCCCCCCTAGAGTGGGGACTAGGCCTAACCCAATGGGTCAAGCAAACTCCCTGAGCCTCCCCTCCGAGGAGGATAAGGGTCATAACCGAAGGGAACACGGGGCCATAATCCAGCCTATGAATCAAACCATTGATAAGAGGATCCAACCATCTCCCCCTAAGAGCTTCCACCTCACTCCATTCCACCATCACATGTGATAGGGAACCATACCTCTCCACCTCAGCGCAACGAGGACATCTACTTTTCTCTTTCCTCCATCCTATCTACCAAGTACAGCCCCCCTATTCTAGCAAGCATAAGCATGCGCTCAACAGTTGGACTAAGCAACTGGCTACAAGCACTTCTACGAAAGTATCCCCGTGATTCCGACAAATTAAATTCCAAATAAGGACCCAACGCGGAAGAATGATTTGTTGTTTCCCATTTTGCCCGGACATGAAACCTGAGCGAGTTGAGGCTAGCTTCCGGTACATACCTTTCCTTCCACCACTTCGTTCGAAAAATCCACGTTCACTTCTGGAATCGAGATCCCGTCGGTTTATGTAGAAAATCCTCGAGCCAAGTTGGGCTATCCAGATATTTCCCAAAAAGCTGCCTCCTCATGCCACCAAAATAGGCTGCTAGCGGAGGGATATGGAACTCTATGTGCATCACAGCACCGGCAATCGTAGTAGATCGTGCCCCTTTGCCACCGATCATCTGCATCCTCGTTGCCACCAACCTCTCAAGCTTCCCAAAAAGATTCTGCCCATGGGCCCCCATCAATTCCGCCCCATACGTAATCACAGGGAATACCAAACTTTTTAACACTGTAAGCCTTATCCAAGTAGGGAAAGACCTATTGCACAACAAGTGCTGGCAGGCAAAAAGAGACTTCCTTTCCTTGTCTTCACGACTTTTAATGATCATTTCGATAGAGAAGTTAGAATACCTCCACACCTAGATAAGTATACTTTTCCCCTACTGGGATCCTATCGCCACTTAGCAACAAGCCATATGTCTCTAGCGCCGCCAACTCACTATCGCCTCCAAAAAACACGATGGCCATGCACTTGTCCACCCCAAACTCCATGCCTCACAGCTTCGTCCACTCACTGATATGATCTAAAGATTTCTGGAGCTCAACTCGGCTATCCACAAACAATACGAGATCATCTGCGAATAGAAGACCTTTAAGTCGACCAATTCAGGGTATATCGAGTCCCAAATTGCCTCCCCCTTGATCTAGAATATCGTTAATATAAACATTGAAGAGCGTAGGGGATCCCGGGCACCCTTGGCGCACGCCGCGAAGTTCCAGGCCGGGTTCGCTAAAGTGTTGTCCCTCCACACGAACACGGACTTTCAAAGATTCGTACAAAGCATGAAAGAATTTCAGCACTCTACCCGTTAGACCGGCCGCCTCAAGCTTAAGAAACAAGGCCTGACGCGGCACTATGTCGTAAGCTTTCTTGAAGTCAATGTAAGTCGCATCACACAAGGTGCATCCATATTTCTTCCATGTGTCCCGCAAGAACTCAAGCTTCACTTCCAAACATTCTCTTCCTTCTCTATCATATCATGTCTCACTACTAATTTTTTAAATCCTCTTTCTTTGATTTTGGTTATGAAACGTAGGTTTGTATGAATATACACTAATTTTTCAACATTGTTAGGCATCAACCTACTTCTCCTCTTTGTATGTATGAGCGAGAATGTAATCAAATTTCTTTCGCAAGGGGAAGCACAAGACCCTTGTAAAAGAACATGAAGAGCTAACTTTTGCAAATTGGGTACACATGGTCCAAATTGCTCCCACCATCTCACAACATAATGCATTCTATCCTTATCTTTAACAAGAGGACGTGAAAATGAACCTAACATAGACTGAAATGCATCTAGCTAATCACATAGCTGACCTTGTTTTTTAACATCGCTACGTGCATGTCTTTCCAAAACATCCATCCATCCATTATCCACCTCTATATCCATTTGTGGTGCTTTTTCACTCCAACTGGGATGAAGAACAAAGGGAGCAGCATGTAAAGGACTATGCAACATGTCCTATCTCTCAATACATAAATTTTTCACTTCTTCTAGCCGAGCAGAGTCAATGCCATAAATCAATCCCATTGTTGCCCTTCTCTATCAACAAGACGTAAAATTTTCAAGATAGGAGTGCATAGGATAACAATCTCTTTCACATTTCTCCAAAAGAATGGACTCAATACAATTGCAGATACTTCTTCTTCCTTTTGACTTTTTGCAACTCTTTTCCTCGTATATTTTGGACATACCATCAAAGAGCATAACCCATTTTATACACACTCATCAAGCAAATTAGAAAGCATTATAAATGCATATGCAAATCTAATAGAAACAGGTTTCACCAAATCCTTTTTGCTGAATTTTTTAAACAATGCAAGCACACTTGGTTTCATGGTGATAAATGTAACAATCTTTGTTGCATTCTCCAAGATGGGCTTCACCCATGCAAGCTTTCCAATGTCTTCAAATAGAAGATCCAAGCAATGACAAGTGCATGGAGTGAAAAAAATATGGGGCTATTGTTCTTAAACTAAGTAACCAGCCCTTATGCAATTAGATGCATTGTCCATCACAACTTGAACTACATTCTCTGCTCCAACATCCAAAATGGCATCTTTCAAAATTTCAAATATGAATTCCCCTAATTTAATCTCACAAGAGGTATCTGCTGATTTCAAAAACATTGTATCATAAATGCATGATACCATTATATTGATGATTGGTCTATTTCTAGTGTCAAACCAACCATCACATCAAAATGCTACATCCAAAAGTTTTCCATTTGTCACGGATTTGTAACAAATCTCCTTCTAAGGTCCTTACTTCTAAATGCAACTCCTTCGATCTCAATTGTTGGTATGATGGGGGCTTATAAGATGGCCTTGCCCTTCCCATAGCTTGGACAAAGTCAAAGAAGTATGGACTTCTCACCTTCCAAAAGGGAATGTCCCCTGCAAAGAAAAAGAAGCAAAGAGCCTTATCTGCCTCACTTTTAGTTTTGACATTCCAAGCTTTCTCTAATGGTCCCTATGAATCCTTTGATTTTTTGCTTACATGTGCACAAGATGACTCCCCAAGTCCTTGCTCACCACATTTTCAAGACCAACTTCCAGACCTTGGCATTGCAAATCCATAATGTCCCCACTACAAGACATTTTCCCATGCAACTTCCTGCATGATTCCCTCACAACTTCAGGTGCATTTGGACACTTGCCCACACCATAGCCTTTAAGCCCAAGAATGTCAGCTCTTATTCTATTTCCTCCCCCATCCAACTTTGAGTCCAATTTCCCTTTGGCAAGGAGTTGAATTTGAGTATAAAGTCCCATTCCACACCAGCTTTGCGAGGCATCTACATGGAGAAAAATAACTCAATTAGCTTCATATGATTCCAATTTCCAATTGAAGGAAATGATAAACATATGTCATAGACTAGTCACTATATACTATATAGTACATCATACATGCATGATGCATCATTGCACCTCTCATGGTAGAACTCAAAACTTAGCGATTATCAATGTATAGCAGTTCACCATCTGAAGTCTAACATATGTAGACAGTAGACTGGTCACTATCAATGGTCATCATAGTACGATATATTGTGCACATAATAATTTGTACATTGAAATAATGACTAAAGTCTACTATTAAGCATTAGAATTTAGGATACATACCGTTAGCCATCTACAGAATTCGTTGAGGAAAAAAGGCCAAAATTCAGTCGAGGCTGATTCCAAGTGTCAAGGAAGAGCCAAGTGGATTGTGGCACTGTAGTTGGCCACTATAGAGCAAGGGTATGTACCACTGTGGACGAGGGCATTAGATGAAGGTTCTCCGCGCGAGTTCAGAGGACATTCAACACTCTACAAAGTTCATGGCTGCAAGAAAATAGACCCGAGCCTGACTACACAATGTAAAAAATTAAGGCTTGGAATTACTCTACAATATGCGTGCCAGGAATACATATCTGACGGCCATCATAAGTCCAAAGTCATGAAAGTCAGCTACGCGTTTATGACACGTCAAGAAACAACAGTGTGTGTATATAATATATATGTATACGCATTGTGTACATACTACATACAATGTACAAATTACACACACGTGATGGATACATATTATTAAATACATGATAGATCATACAACACAATATATACATATTACATACATAAATCATACATGATACTAATAACCATACATAATACACAAGACACAATACATATGTCCAACACATACCTCCTTATTCCTTTCCTTTGAGGCTTGAGCTCACGGTTCACCTCTCTCTCTCTCTCTCTCTCTCTCTCTCTCTCTCTCTCTCTCTCTCTCTCTCTCTCTCTCTCTCTCTCTCTCTCTCTCTCTCTCTCTCTCTCTCTCTCTCTCTCTCTCTCTCTCTCTCTCTCTCTCTCTCTCTCTCTCTCTCTCTCTCTCTCTCTCTCTCTCTCTCTCTCTCTCTCTCTCTCCCTCCAGCCCGTCGCCTGCAGCAAACCCCCCTCCAGCCCGTCGCCTGCAGCAAACCCCCCCAGCCCGTCGCCTGCAGCAAACCCCTCCATCAGCTCGTCGCCTGCAGCAGACATCCCCCTCAGCCCTCGTCCTGCCCGTAACCCTACCTACACCTGCCCGCCACTGCCCGCTACCCTACCTGCGCCTGCCCGCAACTGCCCGGAAACCTACCCGCGCTTGCTCGCCACCTGTGCGCCACCCCTTCCCGTCACACACCGCGCCGTCAGCTTGAAGCATCCCGTCGCCTGCAGGAGACCCGAAATGATAGGAATCCTTAGTCGGAAGCCTAAACTTAACCTCGCATTCATCATCAAAATTAACATGAAAATTATCCCTAACCTTAACCCTCAAATTAAAACCCTAACCCTAAACTTCAAACCCTAACCCTAAACTTCAAACCCTAACCCTAGACCTAACCCTAACCCGAACCCTCTCTCTCTCTCTCTCTCTCTCTCTCTCTCTCTCTCTCTCTCTCTCTCTCTCTCTCTAAACCGAAACCCTAACCCTAATCCCTCGAAACCCTAACCCGACCTTGCTCCAAAAAACCTATTCCTAACCCTAACCCCAAACCCGACCTTGCCCCAAAAAACCTAACCCGACCTTGCTCTCTGAAGTGTCCGAAACCCTAACCCTAATCCCTCGAAACCCTAACCCGACCTTGCTCCAAAAAACCTATTCCTAACCCTAACCCCAAACCCGACCTTGCCCCAAAAAACCTAACCCGACCTTGCTCTCTGAAGTGTGTCCCTGCCCCGGACTAATAATCCTGCCCCGGACTAATAACTGTTTCCTACAGTTATTAGCCACTCCCACCCTTGCTCCATCGCGCATCGGGCGCGCTCCCGTCTTCATCGCAAGTCTTTAGGCTCAGTACTCTGAGCATTCTTTCATCTTCGAATGCAATGAGCGCTACGGCTAAGAAGGACGATTTGACAAAAATGGAGGACAAACTGACCATAGCTATCAAAGAAAACAAGAAGATGGTGGACTCCACTATCACGGCCATCATCAGCCGCCTCTCAAAGCTCGAGAAGGAAGTAGAAACATATCATAAGGAGAGGGAAGCATGGCAAAAAGAGAAAGAAGAATGGACTAAGGAGAGGGCAAACATGAAAGAGGAATTGGAGCTCCTCAAAGCTTCAATGGTCTCTCTTACACCCGAAGAGGGAGAGATTAATATGAACAAGACAGAAGCTCTCAAAGAAGAACTCACCAAATCCTTGACCGAGAGCATGGAAAACAAATTAGAAGCTACCAAAGAAGGGTGGATCGACATAGTGAAGAAGAACATCAAAAAAGAAGCCAAAGAGAAAGCACAAAAGGAAGAAGCCCTCATCGTGCACACCACTATTGAGGAAGAAAAGATGAGACATGCCCGCCGTCTCAATGTACGCATCACGGGCATTGAAGAAAAAGAAGGCTCTACCCCCGAGTCCGATGGGAAAACACTATGCAAGATACTCGGCTACAAAGAGGAGTCCCCCCCATTCATCAAGTCTTGGAGAACGGGACGAGACCCCACGAAGAAGAGAGTTCTCATTCTACACTTCCCTTCCGAAGATATAAGATCTACTTTCCTACGCAGGAGGGTGATTTTGAGAGCACTTGATGGCCCCCCCATCTACCTTGACGATGATCTCACACCCATGCAGGTAGCACACCGTCGTGCATGCATGCCGAGAGTACATCAAGCTCGCAAAGAAGGAAAGAAGGCTTCATACAGAGATGGTCGTGTCATCATTGATGGCAAGGCCATCCCATAGGGATTCGCGGCCTGTGAGACACTCGAGGAGATACACCTTGCAGTTTGGAACTGCAATGGAGATCTATGGACACACCCAGAGAGATTGGAAGAGGTGCGCAAAGACAAAGACATCATTATGCTCACAGAGACACATGAGAGCCCGAACCGGGGCCTACCTCGTGTCCACGGTTTTCAGTGGGAGTCCACATACAGAGAGTGTACACGTCAGCACACCACCCGAGGATCAGGAGGAGTAGCCATACTCTTTAGAGATGGACTTCAGAGCAGGATACAGATAGTCGCACATGATTCACAGGCCAGATATCTTTGGATTCGACTCAAGCTCTCGCAGGAGCGGATCATCTTCATAGCATTATGCTACTTTGCTCCTTCTAGCTCGCGTTTCGCTATCATAGATCGAGAGGAGGACTCACCATACACTTGCTTGTCAGAAGAGATTACAGAGTACTCTGCATTAGGGGAAGTCTTCCTTATGGGAGACTTCAATGCCAGGACAGGCAATGATCAGTGTGAGATATTTGACCCAGAAGACCCGGAGATACTACATACCATAGAGGATGAGTCTACAGCTCGAGCTTCAGCTGACCCTACACACACTCACTATGGCACTCACCTACTCAGACTAGGCTCTCGACATAATCTCGTTATCTATAACGGGATGACTCAATGGCCTACCTCAGGAGGATTGACATGCATACCACACTCAGTCACAGATGGCGGGGGAAGTACAGTAGATTACGTCATGGGGTCCAGAGAGGCCATCCACCTACTTACCTCATTCACCATCCCACCCATACCCATTGGGGCCGATCACACATACCTCGCACTCTCCCTGAAGGGAGACACCCCTACACGCATACCCGCAGCACGCATCCCACACACCACCATCCACTTCACACACGAGCTAGCTCACATATATGCGGCTCGAGTCGAGCAGGGTCTTCTCTTACTTCATCCTGACACTCCACTATCCCTACTCACCTCTCAGATAGCATCAGTTCTTCAGACATCAGCCATCAGCTCCTTCCCACACACCATCCATTCTCGTCACACACCTCCTCCCGGGACTATGCCACAACATCGTTGGTATGATGAGGATTGCAGAGATCTTTACCGCCGACTACGAGCTCAGCGAGCATTGGGAGAGATCACAGAGAGAGAGGCCAAGGGACAGATGAAGACTCTCACACGTCGAAAGAGGCGAGCCTTTGAGGAGGCACAGGAGCTTGAGCTATACCATCTCTTTATGAGTATGGACAGTGCTGCAGCATGGCGCAGCCTACGAGAGCCACGCCCGACCACACCTATTGGAGACCCACACACATGGCATGATTATGCTCAGAGGTTATATGAGGTACCTAGGCAGCCTCCCATTCCCCAGCCACTTGAGCCTCGCCCTACTAGTTCTTCTCTCTTCACAGCAAAGATGGTTGAGAGGGCCATACGACGACTTCGACATGGACGTTCGACAGACCACGCAGGACTGAAGAGCGAGCATCTCATATATGCAGCCTCCACTATAGCCCCGTTGATTGCACATGTCTTCAACCGGGCTATAGGAGAGGGCTTCCCAGAGGAGTGGACTAGGCACACCATTGTTCCTATCCACAAATCTGGCGACACCCTGGATCCAGGGAACTACAGGACCATCATGATTGGCCACACCATGGCCAAACTATACGGTGCCATACTTGAGGCAGAGCTCAGTTCATATGCAGAGACTGAGGGGCTACGAGCACGAGGCCAGGCAGGTTTTCGACGAGCTTTCTCTACTATTGATCACATCTTCATTCTGCGCTGCCTCATTGATGGGGCAAGGGTGCGGAAGAAGAGGCTATATTGCTGCTTTGTGGACTTCCGCAAAGCTTTTGATACAGTGCCGCGCGAGAGGCTCTTCCAACGCCTCCAGAGCTTGGGAGTACCATCAGGGATGATTTGGGCCATCTATGCACTCTATGAGCAGGTGACTGGGAGGGTACGGTGTCCAGGAGGTATGTCTGAGGCCATTGCTAGCACCATCGGTGTTAAGCAAGGCTACCCACTCTCTCCCACTCTATTTGGTCTCTACATTGACGAGATTGAGGACTACATTCTCCGAGCTGGAGGAGAGGGTGCAGACCTCGCAGGTACACATGTCCACATTTTATTATATGCCGATGACATTGTCTTGATTTCAGAGTCACCCGAGGGATTACAGCGCCACCTTGAGGCCCTGGATGAGTTTTGTACACAGAGGGGCTTGACAGTAAACCTTGGCAAGACCAAGGTCATGATCTTCCACACCTCCCCCATGGTGAGGAATGGAGCAGGATTCAGAGCTGGTGGTGGACAGATTGAGGTGGTCACTTCCTATGTCTATCTCGGAGTCACATTCACGAGCTTGCCTGGCCCCTTCAGCATGAGACAGGCAGCCACCGATAGACTCACACGTGGATATGCAGCTTTAGCCATGTTAGAACGGAGATGTCACCAAGCACACTTCCAGGAGCCCCGCACGAAGGGCTGGCTATTTGACACACTGGTCAGACCAGCTATGATGTATGCTGCGACGGTTTGGGCCCCAGGTCTCACAGTCACCCAGTGGAGTGCGATCGAGAGGCCACAGGTACGTATGATCTCGCGATTATTTCGTGGGAAACAGTCGGTGCCACATGACATCATCAGGGCAGAGCTAGCCACCCATGGCAGTAGAGGCACTATTCCAGACTATCTGCTTTATTCAGAGGATTAGGGACCTCCCTACAGATAGACTCACACACAGAGCTCTTGAGGCATCTATACAGATATCAGAGTTAGGATATGAGAGAGCTTGGTACACTCAGGTTAGAGTCTGGTTTGATAGTCATGGACTTGATATGGACAGATTGCCGCCTTTTCAGTATGACCCAGACTCACCTCACATCCACCTCTCTCGTCGTGAGAGGAATGTTGTGCTCAGACAGGATCTCTGGCAGCTCTACATTAGTCAGACATGGCACACAGCACACATGGGATCGAGACTATCGCACTATCGAGACCAGTTCATAGACATACTAGCTGACGGTTTCATCCAGCGACCACGCTACATGGATACTCACATGCCTCATAGCTTGAGGGTAGCGATTGGCCAGCTGAGAGTCTCATCACACCGACTCGAGATTGAGACGGGCAGAGCCGCAGACATTCCCAGAGAGGAGCGGATATGCAGAGTATGCAGAGTAGAGATGGAGGATGAGGAGCACTTTGTATGCAGATGTAGCGCATATGATGGCATCAGAGGCAGATACGAGACTCTGTTTGCAGGGCAGCCCACCCTCCGAGAGATCATGGACTCTAGAGACCAGCGACAGTTCGGGCGATTCTTACTAGAGATACAGAGTCACAGAGATTCCCTACTCCAGCCTACTGTAGCACTCCATACAGGAGGGAGACAGAGTCAGCTCACTGACTTCTTTATTCCACGACGTGCTGCAGCCCTCCCCCCCTCAGCCCACATACCGAGCGGGGTGACTCTTCAGCAGGCTCAGGTATCTCGAGCTAGGAGACGACCCCGTGCTATAGGATATCGGGCCCAGAGACTTCACCGACACCAGATTGCGGAGATCCAGGCTTGTGACCATCGCGCCATGGAGGAGAGACGATCCCAGATGATGGCCGATCCCGTTGAAGCCATCAGGGTGGCCCTGACTCCACCTCCACCTATGTATCACATATTACATCCCACCCACTAGCACAGGATGGAGCTAGTTAGTCGTTTTAGATGCATTCTCATGGTTGTTGTACTACCCTTTTGCATATAGACTATCATAGATATCGCACTCCATACACCCCCCACCACTTTCATGGGTATCCCCACATGCATACTACGGAGATCTATATCAGCTTAACCAGTTTCTTTTCAGCACTTTTATCTTTTCTGATTGACAGAAGATACACCCATGTACATCGATTTGTCTCATAGGCCGAGTTCGGCCTCCTAATAGACGTAAAAACACTTTCTTTCTTTCTTTCTTTCTCTCTCTCTCTCTCTCTCTCTCTCTCTCTCTCTCTCTCTCTCTCTCTCTCTCTCTCTCTCTCTCTCTCTCTCTCTCTCTCTCTCTCTCTCTCTCTCTCTCTCTCCACCTCCACCTATGTATCACATCTTACACCCGCCCACTAGCACAGGATGGAGCTAGTTAGTTGTTTTAGATGCATTCCCATGCTTGTTGTAATACCCCTTTGCATATAGACTATCATAGATATCGCACTCCATACACCCCCCCACTTTCATGGATATCTCCACACGCATATCACGGAGATATGTATCAGCTTTACCAGTTTCTTTTTCAACACTTTTATCTTCTCTGATAGACAGAAGATACACCCATGTACATCGATTTGTCTCATAGGCCGAGTTCGGCCTCCTAATAGACGTAAAAATACTCTCTCTCTTTCTCTCTCTCTTTCTCTCTCTCTCTCTCTCTCTCTCTCTCTCTCTCTCTCTCTCTCTCTCTCTCTCTCTCTCTCTCTCTCTCTCTCTCTCTCTCTCTCTCTCTCTCTCTCTCTCTCTCTCTCTCTCTCTCTCTCTCTCTCGCACGCACATGCACATGCACATGCACATGCACATGCACATGCACATGCACATGCACATGCACATGCACATGCACATGCACATGCACATGCACATGCACATGCACATGCACATGCACATGCACATGCACATGCACATGCACATGCACATGCACATGCACATGCACATGCACATGCACATGCACATGCACATGCACATGCACATGCACATGCACATACATTGTACATGCAATGTATTAAACACATGCAATGTGCATAAATTATTGTTCATATATGCAATGTGCATTGATGATTGTGCATACATGCATGTAAAGTCCATACATTCAATGTGCATTGTGTCATGCATGAAAAATATATGTGTGTATGTATGTGTGTGCATATGAATGTATGCATGCATGTATGTTCTAAGTTCTAACTCCCGTGTGACATAACAATACTAAGTACATGTGTGGTATAGCACCATATGTTTTGTGTGACATCATAGATGCATACAGAAGTGCGAAAAATGTATATATGCATGTGTAAGTGTGTATGTACTAATGGACTTTGGAGTGGATCTCTCAAGGACAAGTTACAACTCATCGACTCCTAAGGCAAATCACTATCAAAAAAACCATGGGTTATTGTTTTTAAAAGTCAAGGTTCCATATGTTGTTAGCAACGTTGGTGCGGAACCATACGCCTTGAACCATAAAAGTTGTTTGGAACGAGTTCCAAACCAACTATGCTACATACACACTGGCTTACGCATAAGATGCACTTGATTTACAAGCGTAGTATTTTCATAGGTGGTCTTCAGCTTCTCCGATACCTCAAAAGCACTTGTAAGGCCCTTCAGATCCACAAAGATTTCAACTTGTAAAGCCATCTTGATATAAGTGATTTCCTTCTTGTTTAGGACCGTCCATGCTGCTTCTGTCATATCTTCAAACTTGACTTCCTCAAGAGCCCCTTTGCAATCCTTAAGAAAGAGGATGCCGAACATTCTCTCTTTCCACAAAACAAAGCCGCTACCTTCAAATCTCTTGATCTCAAACAAGTTTTTGACCTCATAAGAGGTAAAAGCCATGTTTGCATACTCAAAGTTTCAATCTTTTATTAAAAAAGTAAAATTAACTTGTTGTCATGTGCCCAAGTCGAGATTATAACTCAGAAATTAAGCCCAAAAAAACTCTTCAAACTTGGAAAAAAAGACAATTTCTGAAATTTTTTGAAAAAAATTCAAAAATTCCAGCAAGCTGTAGTTGCATCAAAAACAACAAATACATTGTTTTTCAATCACAAAAGACATACATAGACACAAAACAAAGTTCATGGGTGCTTGTTTCCACAAAAGCCCCAATTTCTCGAATCAATATGACCTCTAAAATCTGAGAAATGATTTGCTATGATAAGTCTCAAGCAAATATGTACTTCCACAATCTTTATACATGTACTCTCACTTGAAATGAGAGAGAATTTCTACAACAAAAGACATGTGAATGAAAAACCATGCGCAGATTCTGAAAATGATATGTGGGAATAAAAAAAGCACAATAGAAAAGCTTTTTCTGCGATGAAACTCTCTGAAAAACTCAAAATTTGCTTCAGTTTTGCTGTGGTATGAAGTAATCCTCCAAAAAAAATCACTTTTATTGTGAAAAATGAAGGTTTTTTCAATGAAATTCTCCCAAATGCAAAAAAAAAAAAGCCTTCAGCTTAGCATAGGCTGAAGTAGAAAAGCATTTGGAGCAACTTTGACGCGATGATACATCTCAAAGCTCTGATACTTGAAAGAGGCCGCAGAGAGCTATGGAGTGATGTGCTCACTCACTCCAAATGCGCAGGGAATGGGCCGCTGCGTGAGGATAGAGAGAAACCTACGCAAAAATTTGGAGAATAAGATGGAGAAGCTGAAATTAAATAATTCACAATCAAGTTATGAGAGTTTTGGGACCAAGTATGTGACCTTTAGGTCATTTGGGGATGTTCATACATGGCCAATGACCAAGAGTCATAAAAATAATGTAAATGCCTATAACTCCCCAATTTTGGGTCCAAAAAATATAACAAAAAAATGCTCTTTGATTCCTTGGAATCCTTACAAGATTTGGACTCTAGAGCTACTACTTTCGGAGCTAGAACTTCAATTTGACTTACTCTTACTCCTCCTTTTGTCCTTCCCTTTACTACCTTCCCCTTTAGTTTTAATAGCTAGGGCTAAGTCTTGCACAAACTCTTCGTTGTAAGGAAGATCATGTACGACTTAATGAGTTAAGAGTTATGGTCACAAGTTTCTCTTCATCAAGTACTACATCAACGTTGTCCAATTGATCTACAAGATCATGAATTCTAATTAGGTGATCCTGAACATGATACCTTCCTCCATTCTTGATTGTCTCTTCAAATATCGTTTTCTAGTAATATGGGATGAATAGAAGAAACCCTTGAGTTTATTCCAAGCTTCTCTAGAAGTTGTACATGGATGCAAGTGTGGTATACCAAATCGCTTTACAAATAAAGAGACAATTGCAAGGGCTTCTTCATTCCTAGAATCCCTACGTTGTTCTTGTGAAGCTTGTGCTCAAGTTTCCCTAGTGGGTGTTTGTGCCTCGATAGAGATAGAAGCCTCATATGTTCTTCTCCTAGTAGAAGTAGAAGCCTCGTCAATTCTTCCTTTCTTTGGTGTTTGTCTAGGTCCATCAAGTCTATGAAGATCACCACTCACATAATCGCACAAATCTTTAGCAATTTTTTTTAAATCATGAAGCTCCAAAGGGATAGTTGAAGCTCCCCTCAAGCCTATCATGAGGAGATAAAACACCTAACACATTTGTTTGGTAATGATCTCCCATGATTACTAATAGATTATGAACATCTCTCAACAAATAAGGTCTATGTGCACCTAGAATTTACAAGAAAACCTAGGAGAAAAGTGAAATTTCTCACACCTAGGCAAGAACTAGGGAGTCCTAAATGACTCTTAAAAATCTGAAAATGATCAAAAATTGTGCAAAAATCAGAAATTATACCTTTCTCATTGTGTTCCAAGCTTCCTTTGACTAATGTTGACTTTTGTTTTGTAAGTTTGACTCTATTGGATAGACTTGACAAGAATCAAGATAGATACAAGTATACACAACAAGATAGCAAATATGCACAAAAAGACATAGGACAAAAATTGTAATGCCTCCAATTAACTATAAGTGCTACAAATGAATGTATGTACAAGAGAATCTAAAAGAACTAAAACACTAAACTCACCTAGGATTTTCATTTTGCTTTTACGAGAGCCACATGTCATTATTATATGCTATAGGATCTAATGATGTAGCATCTTCAAAATTATGACACGTTATCAATTTCAATGAGCTTCTCGACTAATTTGACTATAATTAAAATTTCATTTTTTATGAGGTTAGAAGCATCGGAAGGTGAAGTATTGTATCTGTTTGAGTAATGTAAGATGGTGGGGTGAAATGTTTGGCCATTTTTTACCTAACCTACTAATGATGAAAATAAACATGTACAAGCTAAAAAAATTACATTCAAACTACATACAATATATACAAATGAATTATCCTTCAAAAGCCCCCTTTTGAAATATATTTGAGTTCTCTTTTTAATAAGTCAACACAATAGCTTTCTCTCCTTTAATAAAATTTGAAGGTACTCTCAAAATTTAATCCTATGCTCTCAAAAAGTAAATCCCTTGTTTTACATAGAATAAGGAGCCTACAAAAGACTTTCTCCCAAAAACCTTCCACTTAAATTGTTTGTAGTTGGTCTAAAGTCGTGAAATACTCATGCTAAGATTTCTTGAGCTCTTCAATAGCATAGATGAGGGATTATTCTTTGTATGAACCCTAGTCAATGCAATCTATACAAGTCCACTAGCTTATCTAATGAAGTAACACCATACATCAATAGGTTTTGTGTATGCATGAAATACAACATTCTTCGGTCTAATGTATGGCACTCTTGTTATCAAATGGTTGTCTATCGTCAATTCCCTATGACCAAAACATATCAAGTCTATGTGGTAGATAATACAACTATCCATCAACCATGATAAATATCTACCCACTTGTAGATTTGCAAGTATCCATAATCACTTAACATGTGTGCATCTAAAAATTTATGCACACAAAGACTTTTCCATAGCATAAGCATTTGTCTCTTGTATCCTTCTAGTACATGAGCACGCACTTCACATATTCCCAATGTTTCTTCCTTAAATCTTCCATGTGCCCTCTTACAACTCCCAATGCATATGCAATACCCAGTCTTATATAACCATTCCACACATAAGAGAACCATATTTTGAAGCATAGAGTATCTTCTCCATTTCCATAGTGGTTAAATTATCTTTTAGTCAAGCAACTTTGCTTGATTTTACATATGTTAGTAGTGCAACTATGAGAGTTCTATGATCAGTCATGCGAGATTTTTCTAGTATCTTTTCAAGATATTTTCTTTGAGAGAGGTAGAATAATTTTCTACCTTTATACCTTATGACAACAATATAAGGTGCCATTTTCATTCTCTCAAAGAGGCTTTTGTTTTTTATTATGTATGTACAATATTTGTGCTATCGTTGAGATTGTCTCAATCTCTTACCTACCTTCTCAAGTGATAGATCATGCAAACCTTTAAGCTTTCTCACATGTTAAAATTGTTGCAAGCAAGTGAACCACAAATGAAATAGTGGCTATAGTAATTATAATAGTTATAATCACAATAATGGAAAAGAAAAACATTGTTGAAGAGCATTTTGAGCCTCCAAAATATCTTTATCTTATGGATTATCACCAACACCCATTGGATAATTATCAAAATTCACTAAAACAATGTAAACATCTCAAGAAAGGGCTAAGAAGCTGCCAATCTCTTCCCCTAACAAGGCTTGTTTCCAATTGATTGATCTATGCAAGGCAATAAGAACAATAAACCTAGACATATATGTAGCTATACATCATTCCAAGCACAAAAAGCTTTTCATGAAAAAGCAATTCTAGAAGAACTAACATTAAAAAAAACGTCATGGGAACTTGGCCCAAGTCTTGATGAACGAACAATGAAACAAAATATCAGAATGTAGAATACCTGATGCCTTTTTTCTTTACGCTTCTGGTTTTTCTTTGCGGCCTTTGTCTTAGTTCTTTGAGGAGCATCCTCTACAGGATCATAACCAGGTGGAACTTGGCTTTGTCCTTTTCTGAACTGCAAAGTAAAATGCAAACTCCAACAGTAAGAGGGAGGGCACAAAGTAGACGACTTTGCTTCGAATACACACTAAGCATCTCCTTGATATTGTGAAACAGGATAGTTATCCACCAAAACTCTCTCTCTCTCTCTCTCTCTCTCTCTCTCTCTCTCTCTCTCTCTCTCTCTCTCTCTCTCTCTCTCTCTCTCTCTCTCTCTCTCTCTCTCTCTCTCTCTCTCTCTCTCTCTCTCTCTCTCTCTCTCTCTCTCTCTCTCTCTCTCTCTCTCTCTCTCTCTCTCTCTCTCTCTCTCTCTCTCTCTCTCTCTCTCTCTCTCTCTCTCTCTCTCACCAATGCTCCTTTCGATTGATAAATGGCGACCTCCTCCTGAGGGGTGTACCCAGCACGGATGCGGACAGGCTTACGCATAGTGCCATCAGGGCGACGTGATGGAGCAAGAAGGCGTTCACCAGCTTTCAATGGCCGATCTAAGCTGGAGCCCTGCTGCTCCTCTTCGTGCGTCTCCTGCTGTACTGGAATTTTTTCCATCGTTGAGCTTCCGGAAGTTTGCACAGAGCTCGGATGTAATGCGTAAAATGTTATTTATTATAGATCGCAAAATTATGAACCCGATGCACTTTTGACTTTGGAAGGGTTTCCCCTCTAGTTTATTTACACGGTTATTCATACTTTTGGGCTTTTCTAAGGGGTTCGACCTTAGGTTTATCCTTTATTTAATTCGACGTATAGAACTTGACCATGACCAAAGGTGAAGGACATAGCGAAAGATACAGCCTATCCCATAAACCAAAGGTATACAACAATTCATCTAGTCTCACTCAAAGGTCCTTGGCTTGAGGTCCCTCCCTCATCCCAACCATGTTTTCTTGTTTGAACTCATTTATAAAGTGCATCGTCAAAAAGCACCCTTATTTTCTTGTTTGAAATCTCTAGAGTGAGCATGATGATAATCAAGCATCAACCTTGATTGAATGTGATAGTTCATGAGATGTGAAGAGGTAGCTTCATTATCCTTCATGCAAAGTTTTGTGTCCTTGGCTTCAAAATGAAAAACATGGCACTCTATCAACAAAACAAAGTAATCACTTAAAGATGTCAACTCTTTATTTACATATGTTTCATATCATGATGGTTGCTAGGATTTCTACTTAAGCTCAAATCCCATAAGAGAATCCTTTCTTGATCTTTCTATTGACTTGAATGTAGAAAAAACAAGTTCCGTGTTTTTCTTGTATTGAAATGGATTGCTGAATGTTTTCTTTTTAAGGGAAGTTTGAGTGTTGAATAGTTTCTAATCATGTTTTAGGTTATGGAATTTATGTAATCTTGTATATGATTTTATCCAAAATGGTTTCTTCAAAGCAATTTATGGGCATTGGTTTAGATCATTGATTTAACGGATATTGTTTTTTATCCAAAGAGCATAGTTCATGGGATTGTGTCACTAGTTGTGTATTGTCTTTTTGAGTTACACTTGAGAGTAGAATGAAGTATAAGAGAAGAGAGCACATATAGAAAAATTTGAAAAGTAGAGCTTTAATGGTGATATATAACACTCTAGATGGGGGACTATAAGTTACACGTATGTTAGCTCAAGTCAATGTCTTGACTAGTGGAGAACCCATCTATAAATAAGTCATTAGAGAGGTCTGGCCTTCGAGTTATAGCTAGGCATGAGCAAATGTGTGTGGATAATCATTGCCCTCATAGTGGATTACTACCCATATACTGTATACTAGGTCCAAAGATGTGTAGTATGCCAAATTGACCAACCAGCTTTATAATCAAGCAAAATTATATGAAGCACGACCCATCAAGCTTGAGGATCAAAGTTGAGATCAAATTCATGATCCAAAGCCATCTTACCGCAAAGGCCAATGAGTTAAAATACCAATAGATTTAACTTCCATTACATGTTAACCTACTTTAAGTTCCACCTGGTAGTGAGCCAAGTCTACTAAAAAATCATTACTCTAAATTTTCCTCAAAAACCTTAAAACTATTCCAAACACTTGAAAATCTATTGGAACAACAAAAAAATCTTAAAAGCATGAAAGTACACTAAATAATTAAAACATTAATTAAGAACCCTTGAAAAAACATAAAAAGCTAAAAATACCATTAAGAACTTAAAATTCCATTATAGAATGTTGATATATTTTAGTAGTGTTAACACACTTAAGAATGCAAGAGCCCTTTTTTCCCTATTTAGGAGGTTTTTCCCAACTACTTGTATATACGCCTATAACCCTGATAGGTTATTTGTCTTCTCTAAAATATTCATTTGGTACACTCTGTGTGTTGTGCAACAAGCTTCTTTTTCATCTTCCTTTGTCTTCCATAGTCCTTGAACTCGAACAATTGGTATCAAGGCAATTCGTCACTTTCTTCAAGACATCGTCAACACCCTTTCGGTCATAATCTCATAATTTCATGAAAATCGATGAGCATACTCGAGATCATTAGCATTTCATAATGGCTTCACTCTACCAAGTTGAATTTTTTATTTGAGCTCCTTTGGACCTCCGAACACACTATCATAGCAATTATGTATGCAATTTCATCCTTTTACGCCAAACATATGTATTATTTTTGGTTCGCCAATACATGCAGCTTGAAGTTTGCTACATGTTGCTCAACAATCTTCATGTGATTCTGAGACTCTAATCAAAGGGATGTCGATGATGCCCTGGATGAGACAGTGACTTGCTCCAATACCAATTCTTGAAGTTTGAGGTCTGCGAAAGCACATGAATAGCACAAGGAAGAAGAAGAAGAAGAAGCTTGGATAACAACACAATGTAGAATGTAATACCAAGTGAATGTACAAAGATAAGTGATTTGTTAGGGTTATAGGCATATATACAAGTTGGGGGAAAAAACCCTCCTAAAGAGAGAAAAAAAGTGTCCCAATGGTCTTAAGTGTGTTCACTCACATAAATACAAAATTATATCAACAAGAAGACCGATCGTAAATGCAATGGGTAGTAACCAGCCATTCTTCATTCTAAACAAGGTTAGAAGATTCAATTTTAGGTGTAGAGGCCTCTATTAAAACCATTACAACCTCTCTCTTCTTTGCTTCTTTTGCAACAAGTTTAGGATGACCCTTAGTGACATGATCATTTGTCTTACAGTACTTGCAAAATTGTTTCTGCTTTTTTCTTATGTTATCATCTTTATCTTGCATCTTTGCTTGTGTAGCATTAGCAAATTTTTTCTTAATAGTAGATGAGTTCCATTTACCTTTGCCCTTCTGTCTAGCTAAGAATGCTTCATCTACAACACATACAACTGACTTATTTTGTCTAGATTGATGATGTTGTAGCAAAATAGAGACATAATCCTCAAAATTTAAGGTATTTGGATTGCCTTTCATCATCAAACAAAGAGTGGATGTGCAAAACTTTGATAATAATCTTGAAGATCATTTAGAACAATTTATAGAAGTGAACTATTTGGTAGAATTTCATCAATTGAAATGGATATGGTCACTCTCCAACTATTTTACAAGGTAAGCAACACAAGCCTCATTTCGTGTTTGGTATAGTGTGATAAGAGTATCCAAAGCATCTTTTACCATTTTGCATGAGAGAGTGTGAGGCATAATGACACATCCGATAGAAAAGGCTATCAATGCATGTGCCTTTGCATCTCTATCATCCCAATGAAGCTATTATGCAATAAGTGCAAGAGAAACTATAGTAGGACCGAGTAGTTGAAGATCATTATCTTCAACACCACCTACATACATGCTATCATAGCATTTGTAGATGTAGGAGGACATATCTCAACACCCTACACAATATTCCATAAGTCTTTTACTATCAATATATGATGCATCATGTATGCCCACAGTGAGTAGTTAGAACAATCCAATTTGTCCTCAATGACCAACATATGAGGAGGTCAAAACTACTTTGCTTTGTGGCACTGAAATTCTAATTTGAGTTCGTTTTAGCCACCAAAAACACTATCATAGCGACTATGTAGGCAATTTCATCCCTTTATGCCAAATATATATACATGTTTCGGTTTGCCTGTATAAGTGTCTCAAAGTTTGCTACATGTTTAGAAGAGCTCGACAAGGTGTTTATGTTCACCTTTTTGAGATACAGTCAATTTTCTCCATCAGGTATTTAGTCACTAGCCATAAATAAAAGTAGTGATGTATTTTGTATGTTGGTTGTTGATAATAAGTTGGATGGTACTAATTACCCATTGTGGGCATATATGATAATTCATGTATTGTAGTGAAAGGGTTGTGAAATATTGTGCAGGGTGTTGAAAAATGTCCTACTACTCCTGCAAATATATTTATTGAAGGTGACACAGATGGTGTTGAAGATGATGATCATCAATTTCGTGGTCATGTTGCAGCTCTTATTGTGGCTACTATAGAGCAACTTCATTGGGATGGCAAAGATGCACAGGCACATGCATTGATCGCCTTGTCTACTAAAAGTGGCATTATCCCTCATGTTTGCTTTTGTAAGACAACAAAAGATATATAGGATAGTCTTACAACATTATAACAAGCAAGAAATGAGACTCATATTGCTTACCTCCGAAAACAAATGGAGAGTGATCATATGAATGAAGGAGATTCTATGGACATATTTTTTGGCAAAGATCAAATATTTAAAGGAGTATTTAATTTCTACTCACAAAATCTTTCCAAATTGGTCACTTGTGCAAACTGTTCTTAATGGTCTTCTAGATTCATATTAGAGTTTTGCTTCTGCTCTTTGATTGATGATGAAAGGCAATCCAAATGCCTTAACATTTGAGGAATTGGACTCTATTTTGTTGCAAGAAGATTGATCTAGTAGAATAGGTCAATTATGCATGTTGTAGATCAAGCTTTCTTACCTAGTGAGAAGAGCAAAAGTAAATGGAGCTCAACTATTAGTAAGCAAAAAGTTTTTAATGTTTCATAGTCAAACAAGGAAGACGAAAATGACAAGAAAATAGAAAAGTAAAAACAATTTTGCAAGCTCTGTAAGGCAAATAATCATGTCATAAAGAGTTGTCCTAAACTTGTTGCAAAGGAGGCAAAGAGGAAAGAAGTTGGAATGGTTGTTGCAAAAGTCTCTACACCTAAAATAAAGTCTACATATCTTGTTCAAAATGAATAATGGGCATTTCCTATTATCTGCAACTATGAGCCATCTTCATATGAGCAGCATATGTCTACAATAGGCCCGAATGTTTGGTACTTTGACAATGGTGCAACCAAACATATTACCTTGCTGCACAATTTCTTCACTTCACTTGAGCCTATGCCTATAGGGAATATTGTCACATATGCTAACAACTCCTCTTATCGTGTGATGGAAGTTGGAAAGATAATTTTGACTATTGTTGATGGCAGTGGTGCAACCAAACATATTACCTTGTTGCACAATTTCTTCACTTCACTTGAGCCTACCCCTATAGGGAATATTATCACATATGCTAACAACTCCTCTTATCGTGTGATTGGAGTTGGAAAGATAATTCTGACTATTGTTGATGGCAGTTCTTTCACATTTTCAAAGGCCTTATATGGGCCAAGGATCAAGAAGAATATGTTATCAGTTTCAGTAGCCAAGATGGGTTTGGTTGTCAATTTTGTTGATGACAAATGTAGACTTCATGATCTCCGAAATGGTGATGTTATTATTGCTTCTTGCCTTTTATGTTGTGGGTTGTATAATCTCATAGACTATGCAAAGTCTATGAATGATTCAACATGTGCACGTCGTGATTTTTAAGCTATCTCTTATGCAAAGCTTTGGCATGTATGCTTTGGTCATCCAAATTTTGCTAGTTTGCTTCACCTCCTAAAATCTAAAATGGTGTCCTCTCTATGCAAACTTGAGGCACCTTCTGTGGGGGCACTTTTTTCCCTCTTTAGGCAGTTTTTCCCTGGCTTGTATATATGTGTATAACCCTAATGGGTGATTTATCTTTGTACATTCACTAGGTAATAGATTCTATATAGTGTTGTGCTCCGAGCTTCTTCTTCTTCCTTGTGTTGTTTGTGTGCTTTTGCATACCTCAAACTCGAACAACTTTCACAACAGCTGTTAAGTTTGTGTAGCTCGTATGCCTTTTGGTTGATTTGGGTGTTGATCAATCTTCTACCATGACCATCTTCACTGACAATCAGAGTGCATTGGAAATTACGAGGAACCTTGTGTTCCATGCTCCCAAAAAGCACATTGAGGTGCACTATCATTATCTCAGGGAGAGGTCCTCTACTAGAGAAATTGGTTTGGCTTATATGCCCACACAGGATAATGTTACAAAGCTTTCCACAAAGGCTCTTCCTAGGGAGAAGTTTGAATCTTTTCGCAAAGATTTGAGCTTGCTTCCTTTTGTGGATTGATTTCTTTCCACATAGCTTGACACGTCCTTATGCATGACTACCAGATCCTTGTTCACTACATCACTCCAAAGGGGATTTGTTGATATATTTTTGTAGTGATGTGTGTGAACACATTAGGACTATCGGGACACTTTTTCCCTCTTTATGAGGTTTTTTCCCGTGACATGTATATACGCCTATAACCCTAATGGGTCACTTATCTTTGTACGTTCACTTGGTAATACATTATGTATTGTGTTGTTCTCCAAGATTCTTCTTCTTCCTTGTGTTGTTCGTGTGCTTTCATAGACCTTGAGCTCCAACATTTTTCAAGAGCAGTGTGTTTATATAGTAGAATTTGATGTTTGGTATTTTGATAGTGGTGCAACCAAACACACTACCTCGAAGTGTACTTCCTTCCCTTCACTTGAGCTAGATCCTACAAAGAATATTGTCACATGTGCTAACAACTCCTTTTATCCAATGATTGAAGTTTAAAAGATCATTATTATTATTTGTTGATGGTAGTACTTCCAAAATATGAGATGGTTTATATGTGTGCCAAGGATTAAGAAAAATGTCATTAGCTTTAGCATTAGCCAACATTTGTTTGGTCATTAAATTTGTTGTTGATAGGTGTACAATCCATGATCTCTCGAATGGTGATAATATCATTACTTTTAGCATTTTATGTTGTGGGTTCTATAAGACCATGGATACGTGAAATCAAGAATAATTCAACATGTAAAGTTCATGATTCTCAGGCCATTGCAGGTACAAAACCTTGGCATGCATGCTTTGATCATCTAAATTTTTCTAGTTTGCTTCCCTTGCAAAAATCTAGAATGGTGTCTTCTTTGGTCAAACTTGAGGCATCTTCTAATCATATCTATGAGGGTTCTACTATGGGTAATTTACTTCCCCAAAGATGGTTGAGTTACAACTACACATAAATTGTAGCTTGTTCACAGTGATGTCTATGGTCCTATGCAGACACCTCCACTTAAGAAATACATATACTTCATGACGGTCATTGATGAATTTTCTAGGTATGCATGGATTTATCCATTGAAATCAAAGTCCAAAGGGTTTTTGTGCTTTAAACAGTTATTGGATAAGGAAGAAAAACTATCATGTAAAATGGACACCCTATATTTTGATCGAGAGGGGGTATTTTCTTCTAAGTTTAATGCATTTTTGATTGAGCATGAGATACAACATCAATGCACAATGTTGTATACACCTAAAAAAATGCAGTTTTTGAGAAGAGGAGTAGGTATCATGGAAATGGTAACAATCAAACTTTTACCACATAGCTTCTGGCATGAGGTTGTTATCTATGCAACATGTGTACCTAACATATTTGCCACCAAAGAATTGTAGTTTATCACTCAATATGAGGCTTGGTGATATGAGGCTTGGCATGGTGGCAAACCATTTCATCTACATGTTTGTATAATTTTTCATATGCATTAGTGCTTCAAGAAACACACAAAAATTTGGACGATTAGGTTGGGAAATGTATTTTTGTTGGGTATAGTTCAAAAAGCAAAGGCTATTCTTTTTATTATCTATAGACTAAATGCAATTCAACTCTTACTTTCATGTACCCATTAACTCAAACAATGTGTATGAAAATATTTTTTATAGGTGGACAATCAAATGCTTCTCCTATTTTTTTGTGGAAGATGCAATTCAACTCTTACTTTCATGTACTAAGGAGACATCCATTTACTCAAACAATGTGTATGACACTTTGCTATCTTTTTTATAGGTGGATAATCAAATGCTTGTCCTACTAAGGTAAAAATTCTCAACCTTTTATAGGCTTCAAATGATGATGCAAATCATTTTATCTCTACTGTAAATTTGCATGATGGACTTATTCATGAGAGATCTGATAGTGAACACACTGAATAATATGTCTAAATGGTTGATGCACATTCATTCAAGCTCTCATAGTGCTCCTTTTGCATTAGTTTGTCTTTATCAGCAATCTATTGGATTCTTGATTACTTATGCATAATTAGAATTGATATTAAGTTTTTTGTCTCTTAAATGAGCAGGTTCATGCATACCCCAAGTGTCAAGCATTGATAGGTGGTTAAATGAAGCTTTCTCTACTTGAGTGGTACCCTATTAAGGTTGTTTTATCCCAAGGGGAGATACTTACTGCAAAATTTACATGCTTTTTTTTTACTCGGATTGGGTTGGTTGTTATGAAACTCATGTGTCCACAAGTGTTTTTTGCTTCATGCATGGTAGGCATATCTTAGTTGAGCAAGAAGAAGCCAACTATGAATAGTTCTACTTGTGAGGCTGAGTATAGGGCAATTTTCACAACTATTATTGAGTGTGTGTGGCTCATATGCCTTTTGGCTAATTTGGATGCTGATCAATCTTCTACCACTACCGTTTCCATTGATTGACAGAGTGCATTGGTAGTTATGAGGAACCTTGTTTTCATCGTTTGGATTATGTGCCCACACAAAATAATGTTGAAGCTTTTCACAAAGCTTTGGGCTTACTTAAATCATCAAAAGTATACATATTTGGATTTCTTTTTGCAACCAAACAAAGCACAGTAGGAAAGCATTGAAAGGATTCTAACAATCCCTGATCAATGTAGAAATGAGTGATACACCTAGAATGATCTCATTAATGTTTGACAATTGCTCTTTCAAATACTTTATGCATGTAATATATACATCCACTTAATCATTTTCAGCCATACATACATCTCAAGTTTCTTTCTTAAGTAAGAAACTCATTCCTGATTATGCATTGCATACAAAGAGGTAAGACTATCCCAAGCTTGTCTTGAAGTAGTGCATGATCGCATGTGTGGAATAATATGTCACTTCAAAGAAAGGGCAATGCATGAGCTTGAGCATCCTTTGCATCCCATATAAATTTCTTTTGCATAGGTGGAGAAGGCATTGTCATTGTACTTGAAGAAGATCCTAAATCTATGACAATAGGTTGCATAGTAAAAGAACCATTGGGTTGCTTATCAACATCTGCGACTATGTTCCATAGTTTCTTTGCAACAAGAACATGCTTCATAATGTAAGAAGACATTGGATAATTGGTCCCATCAAGTTTACCCTCATCTTGAAGCATGCCAAACAAGTCATCATTGCTTGTATTGCACACAAGAACTCAACAATAGCAAGACTGTTGGTATATTTATGTAGTGATGTGTGCAAACACACTAGGACCATCAAGGCACTTTTTTTCCTCTTTAAGAGGTTTTTTTTCTTGGCTTGTATATACGCCTATAACCCTAAAGAATCACTTATCTTTGTACATTTCCTAGTGATAATACATTCAATAGCATGTGTTGTGCTCCAAGCTTCTTCTTCTTTCTTGTGTTGTTAACGTGCTTCCGCAGACCTCAAACTCCAGCAATTGGTATCAAAGCAGTTTGCCACTTCATCTAGGGCGTTGTCGACACCTCTCAGGTCATAATCTCAAAAATGCACGAAAATTGATGAGCATACTCAAGGTGATTAGGAGTTCAAAACCGCTTTGCTTTGTGCCATCAAAATCGCGATATGAGGTCATTTCAACCTTCAAACACACTATCACAGTGCCTGTGCAGGTGATTTCATCTTTTTGTGCCAAAGATATATATAGGTTTTGGTTTGCCAGTATAAGCATCTCGAACTCTGCTATAGGTTTAGCGGAAGTCGACAGGGTAATTTTGTTCAACTTTTTGAGATACTATCATTTTTTTGCATCAGGGTATTTTAGTCAGTGGCCATGGTTGAAAGCAGTGACGTATTCCGTATGTTGGCTTATGAGGATAATTTGGAGGGTAACAATTACCCATTATGGGCTGGTGATGCGTCATGTAATGGTTGCAAAAGTAACTCTGGAATACATAGTTGGAGGGTGAGCACATGAATGAAGGAGATTCCATGGACAATTTTTTGACAAAGATCAAAGATTTGAAGGAGCAATTGATTTTTGCTGATGGAGTCTTGCCCGATAGTTCACTTGTGCAGACTATTTTGAATAGTCTTCCAAATTCATATTCGAGTTTTTCTTCTACTCTTCGATTGATGATAAAGGGCAATCCAAATGCCTTAACATTTGAGGAGTTAGTCTCTGTTTTATTGCAAGAAGATCAGTCTAGGCAGAATAAATCCATTATGCGAGTTGCAGATCAAGCCTTCCTTGCTAGTCGAAGGGCAAAGGTAAATGGATCTCATCACTAGTAAGCAGAAACCTACTAATTCTGCACAATCAAAGGATGATAGAGACGAGAAGAAAACAGAAAAGCAAAAATTGTTTTTCAAATATTGTAAAGGAAATGATCATGTTATAAAGAGCTATCCAAAACTAATTGCAAAAGAGGCAAAGAAAAAAAGAGGCTAGAATGGTTGTTGCAGAGCCTCTACACCCAAAACAAAGTCTGCTAATCTTGTGCAAAATGAAGAATGGGCATTTACTATAGTTTTCACTTATGACCCATCTTCTCATGAACAACGTATGTCTGTAGTAGACTCAGATGTTTGGTACTTTGATAGTGGGGCAACCAAACATATTACCTTGTAGTGCAGTTTCTTCACTTCACTCGAGCCTACCCCTACAAGGAATACTGTCACATGTACCAACAAACTCCTCTTATCCTATCATGGGAGTTGGTAAGATCATTATGGCTACTTCATGATCTATCAAATGGTGATGTCATTATTGCTTTTGGCATTTTATGTCATGGGTTGTATAAGCTCATAGACTATGAAAAATATGTGAATGACGCAACATGTGCAGTACATGATTCTCAGGCTATGTTAGATGCAAAGCTTTGGCATGCATGCTTTGGTCATCTAAATTTTTCTAGTTTGCTACACTTGCAAGAATCTGAAATGGTGTCCTCTTTGAACAAACTTTGAGGCACTTGGTAAACATGTTTGTGAAGGCTGTATTTTGGGCAAAATGCAGCGTTCGTCCTTCCCAAAAGATGGTTTAGTTTGAGCTACTAAAAAAATGTAGCTTATACACAGTGATGTCTATGGTCCTATGCAGACACCTTCCTTTTGGGAACTATCTTTACTTCGAAACTTTCATTGATGATTTTTCTAGGCATGCATGGGCATATCCATTGAAAGCAAAGTCTGAAGTGTTTAAATGTTTCAAACAGTTTCTCATTTTGCTAAAAGTTTGTCAGCATGTAAAATGGGCACCCTTCCTTCTGATGGAGGGGGGCAATATATGTCTTCTTATTTTAATGCAATTCTGGCCAAATGTGGGATAAAACATCCGTGTATAGTGCCATATACACCTCAACGGAATGTAGTTGCTGAACGGAAGAATATGTCACTCATGGAGATGGCAAGCTATATGGTCAAGAGTCAGACTTTACCACATAGCTTCAGGCTTGAGGCTATTATGTGTGCAACATATGTACTTAACAGGTGTCCCACTAAAGCATTGCAGTCTATCACTCCATATGAGGCTTGACATGGTTGCAAGCCATCTGTTGCTTACCTGTGTGTTTTTGGTTGTCTGGCATATGCATTAGTGCCTGAACAACAATGTAGGAATTTGGATGATAAAGCAGTGAAATGTATTTTTGTTAGGTACAATTTTGAAATCAAAGGCTATCATCCGTATCATCCACATACAAAATGCATTTTGGTTAGTCGTGATGTTGTTTTTGTGGAAGATGCTATTCAACTATTACGTTCATGTGCTAAGGAGATGTCAATTAGCTCCAAAGACATGTGTGACACCTTGTTGCCTCTTTTTATAGGTGGAGAGTCTAGTGTTGGTCCAAATGAGGCAACTTTTCAACCTTTACAGGTTTCATGTGATGATGCAGACCATTCCATTTCTGATGCAGATTTACATGATGCACTTGTTGATGAGAGAATTGATATAGAGGAGGCAAAAACTATGCCTAAATGGTTGGTGCAAACTTTGCGAGATAGCAAATTAGATGCACCTCTATTGTATGGTACTCGTTCAGGCTCTCATAGTGCTTCTTTTGCATAAGATCGCTATGTTATGGCTGCCTCTAGTCTCTATGATGAGAATGAGCCTGTTTCATTTGATGAAGCACAAAATTCTCAAAATTGGATGGCTGCTATGCAATCAGAATATGATGCTATTATGAAAAATGGTACTTGGCCTTTATGTGACTTGCCTCCTAGCAAGAAGGCCATTCGTACTAAGTGGGTATACAAGTTGAAGTGTAAGCCTGATGGAACAGTTGACAGGTATAAGGCTAGGCTTGTTGCAAAGGGTTGTGCTCAAGAAAGAGGCATTGATTTTGATGAAACCTTTGCTCGTACATGCCGAATGACTATTGTTCCTATCATCTATGCACTTGTAGCTCATCATGGTCGGAATGTACATCAGTTGGACATTAAAACTGCATTTTTGAATGGTGACTTGCATGAAGAAGAGTATGTTTTTCAGCCCCGTGGATTTGTGCAGAAAGGGCATGAAAACCGAGTGTGCAGGGCATTATATGGTTTGAAGCAAGCACTACATGCTTGGTATGAAAAGATACATGCCTTCCTGATTGCACATGGTCTTGAGAATAGTCCAACAGAGAGGACCGTATATGTTAAGCATCCAAATGATGTGCTTCTAATCATTGTTGTGTACATTGATGACATGTTGCTCACTCTTCCTCATGAGAAGCATATTTTTGATTTCAAGGCTGATCTGCATGCCTCATTTGAGATGTCAGATTTGGGGCATTTGCATCATTATTTGGGCATTCAATTTATGCAATTGATGGTGGAATAGCTTTGTGCCAAACAAAATATATTGATACATTATTGTAGTGTTTTGGCCTTGAAGGCTGCAAACCTATTACCACTCCTATGGAGACAAGTTTATGATTGATTCTTCATGATGCTTGAGATGCATTTGATGTTATTCTCTATTAGCATGTTGTTGAATGCTTGATTTACTTATGCATTAATTGACTAGATATTTAGTTTGTTATTTCATAGATGAGCAAGTTTATGTATTGCCCAAGTGTCAATCATTGGTAGGCGGTTAAGTGCATCTTTTGCTACTTGAGTGGTACCAGACCAGTTGGATTGTTTTATCCCAAGCGAGGATCACTACTGCCATATTTACATGCTTTTTCTGACTTTGACTCGGTTGGTTGCTATGACGCTCGTGTGTCCACAAGTGGTTTTTGCTTCATGCTTGGTAGCTTATGCATATCTTGGTTGAGCAAGAAGCAGCCTATTGTGGCCACTTCTAGTTGTGAAGCTGAGTATATGGTAGCTTTCACAGTGATTGTTTAGTGTGTGTGGCTTAGACACCTTATGGCTGATTTGGGTGTTGGTCAGTCTTCTGTCACCACCATCTTCACTGATAGTCAGAGTGCATTAGTAGTTGTGAGGAACCCTATGCTCCATGCTCGCCTTAAGCACATTGAGGTGCACTATCATTATGTCAGGGAGAGGTTCTCTGTTAGAGAGATCAGTTTGGCATATGCGCCCACAGAGGAGAACATTGCAGACCTTTCCACAAAAGTTGTGCCTAGGGAGAAGTCTGAAGCTTTCCACAAAGCTTTGGGCTTACTTCCTTTTGTGGATTGATTCCACATAGCTTGACACTTCCTTATACATGAGTGTGAGGTTCTTGTTCACTGCATCAGTTCTAGGAGGGATATGTTGATATATATTAGTAGTGATGTGTGTGAACACACTAGGGCCATCGGGGCACTTTTTCCCCTCGTTAGGAGGTTTCTTTCCCCCAGCTTGTATATATGCCCATAACTCTAATGGATCACTTATCTTTGTACATTTTCTAGTGGTAATACATTGAGTAGTGTGTGTTGTGCTCCAAGATTCTTCTTCTTTCTTGTGTTGTTTGCGTGCTTCCGCAGACCTCAAACTCCAACAAAGACATGAACTTCAACAAAGTTGAAATGCAGATCACAAAATGTAACTCCAATGGAAATTCCGACTACATAAATGGCATTCAAAGGATGGTAAAACCCCAACACACCTGTTGGAAATGACCTAGAACTGCCGACTTTGTATTTCTATGCTTTGGAACCAATTTGCATTGTTAAAAGTGCACATGGTGACAAGCAAAAAAATAGTAGGTTTAGAAGGATGTGAACTTGCTCTTATACCACTTTGGGCATGTTAATGAGTGAGGAAACATTAATAGAACTACACAAAAGAGCAAAGAAGGAGATCAAAGCATAGAGACATGCGATGGCTAGAAGAGCTCTCTATCGATAGATGATCAATGATAATAGAATGAGTGGATTGAGAGCTATATGTGAATCCCTAAGTACAAAAGTATCACCACATATGGTTGTATCATGTATATGTGTTTACATGGGAAAAAAACCTTTAGCCAACACTAGAGTAAAAAGTCCCCATGTATAAGGAAATGGTTCACATAAAAGTTACTCAAGTGACACATAAGTGTAACAATCTTTATACAATGGATGGTGATTCAATGATCTCAAATTGTCGATAGAGGAATCAATGTTTTGTTCACTAGTTCTTAACTCGTTGATCTCATGTGTACCTCCATCTCAATCACTGAAGAAAGCACTTATCATGTATATCATTCATTCTTCCTTTGTAAAGTTTTCATTTAGGTTATCTGTTGGGGGATTCTTGTGCAGAAAGGGACGAGTGTTTGTAGGATAAGGAAGAAGGAGAAGAAGAGAAATACAAACACTCAAAGCTTCTATAGATTGATTATGAAGAGAATAATACAATGATGATGTATAGCACAAAGCCAAATGCTCTCTGTGCATAATGCATAATCCCAAATAGTAGAAAACCAAACAAGGTTACAAAATACCCGAGGTTCTTTCTTCCATCGACCTTCTCTGCAACAGACCTCCATCTTCTCCAAGATCTTGCACTTGTACACACCTTGCACTCAAGCTTCCAATAGGGGAGGAGGGATGGACACCTTCTGTCAACGCACAAACCGCTTCAATGGGACCTTGTGATTACCTTGCTTAGCACTCTACACACACCTAAGTCACACTTCTTGCACACTTTGCACTTTGCAAATATTGCTTCTCCTATGCTCAAGCCTCCTTGTGGTCCCATCGGACGTGCCAAATTTTGTTGGGGTATTCTTATGCAGAAAGGGACTTGAGTGTTTGTAGGAGAAGGAAGAAGGAGAAGAAGAGAAATACAAACACCCAAAGCTTTTGTAGATTGATTATGAAGAGAATAGTATAATGATGATGTATAGCACCATGCCAAATGCTTTCTGTGTGTAATGCATAATCCCAAATAGTACACAATCAAACAAGGTTAAAAAATACCCGAGGTTCTTTCTATCGTCGACCTTCTTTGCACTAGACCTCCATTTTCTCCAAGAGCTTGCACTTGTGCACACCTTGCACTCAAGCTTCCAATAGGGGAGGAGGGATGGACACCTTCTGTCGATGCACACACAGCTTCAATGGGACCTTGTGACCCTGGATTGCCTTGCTTAGCACTCCTCTATACACACATAAGTCACACTTCTTGCACACTTTGCACTTGATTCTCTATATCACACACTCCCCGAATGTCTATTGCTCTTCTATCTCCTTAGTGTAGACTATGCTCACCCTTGCTTAGTCTAACCAAGAATAATGCATGCCTTGAGTTGAGTGTCGGTTCACATATGTACGCTTCTAACTAATATAGTATCTTGGTGCTCACTTTGATGTCCCAAGATTGTGTCCAAATGTGCATAGCCAACGAATCCATATTTTTTCTTGTAATGACTTTAGGACTAAAACAAAATTTTAAATGGGGGGCCATGCTTTCACTTTTGCCTACCGCTTCCACTTCACATGCCTTCAGTTTTTTGCCCTTTGTTATGAAGGGAGTCACTATTGAAGAGATGGTATGAACCATCTCTTAGTCTTTAGAAGGGCACACATGAGTGCCATGTGGCACCCATGTGACTCCAATCAAGGAGAGAATCATATATGAGGAGGTACGTGGCTAGGCAGTGAGACATACATCAATATCCATGAGTTGAGTCAAGCAGCATATCAAAGTCCTCGATCTGTGTGTCAAGCTAGCAAAACTGAAGGGCTTCCTTGGGATCATCAGGATCAATTTAATATTAATGTTATGAAGGGAGTCACTATTGAAGAGATGGTATGAACCATCTCTTAGGCTTTATTAGAAGGGCACACACATGAGTGCCATGTGGCACCCATATGAGATGCCCCCCATGTGACTCCAATTAAGGAGAGAATCATATATGAGGAGCTACGTGGCTTGGCGGTGAGACATACATCAATCTCCGTGAGTTAAGTGACATATCAGAGTCCTCGATCTATGTGTCAAGCTAGCAAAATTGAAGGGCTTCCTCGAGATCATCAAGATCAATTTAATATTGGTATCGGATCCAGTAGGCACGTGATTGCGGATGGACGCGCACGTGCGGACAAGACCCACACAACCAGATGAAGTGCACGTAGAGGGGAGCCTCGCGCTCCCAATCTCTCCACCCTTCCTCTTGGTTGAGGGAAATATGAAATAGGCCCCTTATATATACTCAGCGACTCAGCTCGCCATACGTGCATATGGGATAACAGAGCTCGTCGACCATCACTTTAGGCTTTTTTCGAATCTGCAACAAGGTCAAGCTGAAGGTTAGGAAAATTTCAAAATTTTCTTGAATTTTGGGGGAGAGAAATTACGCTATGGATTAGAATTTGCAGAAAACAAGGATGTACTCATGTATTATGGGATGTGGACAAGGGCTATGGGTCATGGCTTTATCTTGAAGATCTTCAAGTTCTTAGTTATGGGTTTTCAAAGTCACCCGTCCATGAAGATTAGCTTTTCCACTTCCTACCCGTGACATACCTATCTTCTCTGCACCATAACTTGGTCATACGACATCCGATTTCAGAAATTTTTATCACATTACAAAGCTACACTTCTTGCTAAAAAATGATCAGTGTTTGATTTGGACAACATTTGGTCAACCAAAATCTCTCTATAGCGCTTCAGCAAGAACTAGGCGGCCACTTTCAGGCCTAGTTTTTCATCATCCGGCATCCAAATCCACTTTTTTCAATTGGCATAGATTTATATCTTTGAAGTACAGGTGCTGGGCTACATTTCTTGAACTAGTGAGGACTGTCAAATCTCTAAAGTGCTTCAGTTTCACTCAATTTTCCCAGTTGGGGCTATTGCTACATGGTTTTGGCATTGTTCTTGTTGGTTTTTGGTGATTAGAACCTCCGCCGACCAACCATACATTTCAAATTTTTGTTTGGGCCCAGCGATGATTCAAAATCAGCAACCTCAAGCTTCAAAGATCACTTGGATTTTTCTTTCGCAGCTTCATTTTGTACGGGAAGTGCTCTTGTGATATATTTCTCTTCTTCTTGCATATTCAAGATTTACTTCCATTTCTTTTCATATACTCTAGTTAGCAGACGGGGGAAGGGAAGTAAAACATGGAGTCTAAAGGGAAACAAATAATTGAACACACTTCTCCATCTAAAGAACAACTAAAGGATCCTGATTTTAGAATGGAAGAGTTAGAAATGGGGCAGGAAGTAGAGGAAAACCTAGAAGAGAAAGAGCCTTAACAAGAAGAATATACCTATGAGGAACTTTTGGATGAGTTTGTTACTCGTGACCAATTTGTAGACTTAAAGGAACAAACCCTTAGGCTAGAGAGAGAGATAGGTAGCATTACATCTCTCATTCAGCAACTTAAGTCTCAAATGATCTCACTTGAGACTCACATCACCTCTTTCCTAGCTAGGAAGGAAAGATAAACCCCTACTCTTCCTCTAGAGATGACTAGGAAAGATACTTCTTTTCCTAGTAAGCACAAAGGAGAGAGCTCTAGGGAAGCTCCCCTCTTGAAAGACTTAAAGCCACCTACCTTTATAGGGGATGCAAGATAGAAACAAGGTTGCAATCTACACTTTTTTACAAAAGTGGCATGATTTGCATCAACGGAAGGGCATCCCACTAGAGTACCGTGTGCTAGAGGTGAGCCTCTCGCTTGGCCCGTGTGCTTATAAGTGGTGGATGAGTATCAAGGAGTCGAACTCTATCCCTACAGATTGGACTCAATTTGAAACTCTTTTTCTAAAAGAGTTTCTTCCTGAGAATGAGGAGGAGAGGAATTGGGATGAGTGGGATACGATCACCTAGAGAGGTAGGCCTTTGATGGTCTACATATCCCACTATAGGGAGATCGTTTTGAAACTTAAGGGCTTATATAATTTCCAGAAAACTAGAGGGTTTCTTAGGGGCTTAGATAAAGCCATCAACAGAGAGGTAAGAAGGAATGCACCTAAGATATTTGAGGATGCAATCAAGTATGCACATATCTATGAGGACCATAACCATCCTCAATATACTCATATGGAGATGGATCAGCCCCTCAAGCCTCTTAGTACGACTAAGTTCAAGAAGAAGTTGCCATTGGGGAAAAACAAAAATTTCATTAAAAAACAAAGATCACAAGGGCCTAGGTTATCTACAGATCAGTTTGAGAGGGCCAAAAGAGAGAACCTGTGCTTTAGGTGCTTGTCTCCTAGCCATTCACAGTGGAACTATCCACTCAAGAAGGGGGAAGAGAAGAAGAGAGGGCTAGAGAGAAGTACAGCCCCTGAAAATGGCAAAAAGGTGGTCCACCTAGTGCAGACACTTCCTATTCATGGTAGCTCTAGCTGCAAGGGAGTGTAGGTGATGCACGAGGATATAGAGCACACCTGTTGTTTGACTCAGTCATTGTGGTCACTGCAGTTTGGACCACATGACCTAGTTAAACTGCATGGTAGTGTATACAGGACTAGGGTGCGAGTCATGATAGATGACTATGCCACTCATAACGTTATAAACTATGCTCTAGTCAAGAAACTAAAGATTCCCCAGTAGCTTGCCAGCGGTTTGCATTGTAGTTATTATTTCTCTGTCCTCTGTAATTTCGATAACCTTGTTGCTGGTTGTTTCTCATTTGCGGAGGTACATAGTGATTGGCTGGCTGTCCTGGTTCCTGTATAATAGCATTGACAGTTGCTGGTCCCTGTACTTTGGCGTTGTATGCACATTTTTTGGTGGTATGTCCGGTCGTGTTGCAGATAGCGCAAAACAACTGTATGTATGTATGTATGTATGCATGCATGTACATATGTACCTATGTATGTATGTTAGGATGCACAACCTTCATAATAAAATCTCATACAAACTCTATGATGCCACCTATACGTCACACCAAAGAGGAATAAATTTAAACATTAATCAACTTAAAAACCACACATTGACTCAATAAATAATAAAACGAACTCTTTAATTCATTTTTTGATTGATGATTTGTACAAAGATCTATTGTTACAACACTATATTTCTTGGGGATTAACTCTTAATAAGCTGCACTCCATTCAAGAATTGACACCATCGCCTTGCCTCGAATCTGCAAAACAAAAATTACAAAGATAGAGTAGGCTAATACTTTTCCCACCGTCGAAAAGAACACATTGTTAGAACAATTGCATTCAAATTGGGAAGGCACATACTCACACCCACTCCCTGCCATCGGCTTTATATCTTCAATATTAAAAACCCTAAAAATACTAGGTGGGTATACCAAATAATAGTTGAATTACTTACTAAATCTAAATTTAATTTAGAGATAACTTCAAAATATGCTAGATGATACCATAATTAATTATCTAGAGTTTGAATTCATTGGTATGCACCTACAATACATCAAGTAAAGTATTGTGCTTGTGATGACTTAGGTTAAGTATATTGAACACTTATGTGGTACAAAATTTCATAGGTAGCAATTGAAAGTAAGTTGGGTAGTAAATGTTCATTGAGGTAAGTAGTTAGCTCAAAAAGGATTGTGGGGTCCCTTCACCAATCTTCATAATTAACTTACAAATGGAGGAAGGTAGTCTTGTTCTACTTAGACACCTTTATTTAGTCAAGCATAGAGGGAACAACGAAGAGAAGTCTAAGTTTGATATATTTGGTTGCATCTAAATAACTAAGGAACATCGTTAATCATAATCTCTTTCTTACTTATGTATTAACTTACGAACTTATGTGAATGTAAGAGTTCCTTCACTATACATAAGAAATAGATATTAAAAACACTACTAGTAGCATGAGTTGGAAAATTGGCAAAACAAATAATAGCACATGGATGTTCAATTTCAATAAGGAAGACTCTTCAATATTCTTAGCTACTATTGTTAACTTCAACAAAATACATTATATACAGCAAAATGAGGTATCAAATGGCACTATAGTAGAAGGCCGGACATGATTTAAGCATCAATCCTTCCCATTGGGAAGCCATATGACACTTTTATAATATTAATTCATGTGTGGATTATAGTATTGACTAGACTATAACAGACCTAATGTTGGTGTCCATAAGAATCTTAGTCTCTTATCATATTAATTTAAATATATAATAATACTTATAAAAATCAAAGGTTTTAGTTATATCACTTATATAATTTCAATATAGTCAATCATCCACAACTTCCTAGCTAAATTTTACATAATCATTAAAATAGATGGTCCCATAACATAGTAAGCAATAATAGTAGTAATTATTTCAAATGTTTATTTCTTATTTTTTATATCAAAAAATGAACTTGAGCACCTTTTGGTAAAGTATATTAAGTGTCAAAGTACCAATATAAAGAATGCAATGTTGGAAGTGGGGTGGTCCTCAATAACAATATTAATCACAAGTTTATAGGATTTTCCAACACATGAACCTTAGCATACACACCTTGGATGGGCTCAACATTATCCTCTACAAAAGTTACATCAAAATGTGCACATACAACTATTTTTTGGTGACATTGAGCTATGTCTTCTTATACAAATCCACTCTTATGAGATTCATATAAGAATTTTTTACGGTCTCTCAATTGAAAAGCTAACCATACTTAGGAACACGATCATTGCATATCCTTCATCTTAAACGAGTATCATATTTGCAAAGAGTACCTGGACATTGCATTTTCTCCTCTAAAAATGTTAATGGATGTGTTGCTTTCATAGACATGCAAAAATCTATATAATCATGGTTTTACAAAGCATTACTTCACACAAAATGATTTTTTATGTATTTACAACATTTTTGACATTTTCAAAAATTCATAACACTTTTTACAGTTTATGATGGGTTTTGGGTTTAGTTTATTTTTTGGATTTTCAATTGGTTTTTCATGTGTTCAAAATAATTTTAGAATTTTCTTTTCATTAATATTTTTTTCTAGCTTTGAGAATATGTTTAGTATTTTGACCTTTTCTTAAGTTTTTTATTGGCTCTTAAGATTTTTAACGTACTTTTTGCAAGTTGATAACGGACTAGTTTTGTGTCAACAAAATATATTGACACATTATTGCAGTGTTTTGGCCTTGAAGACTACAAACCTATTGCCACTCCTATGGAGATAGGTTTATGGTTGAGTCTTCATGATGCTAGAGATGCATTTGATGTTGTTATCTATCAACAGACTATTGGATGTTTGATGTACTTGTGCATTACTCAATCAGATATTCAGTTTGTTGTCTCATAGATGAGCATGTTTATGCATTGCCTAGGTGTCAAGCATTGGTAGGCGGTTAAGTGCATCTTTTGCTACTTGAATGGTACCTAACTACTTGGATTGTTTTATCCCAAACTGAGATCACTACTGCCAGATTTACATGCTTTTTTTGACTCTGACTCAGCTGGTTGTGATGACACTCATGTGTCCACCAATGGTTTTTGCTTCATGCTTGGTAGCTCATGCACATCTTGGTTGAGCAAGAAGCAACCTGCTGTGGCCACTTCTAGTTTCAAGGTTGAGTATAAGGAAGCTCTCGCAACGACTGTTGAGTGTGTGTGGCTCAGGTGCCTTATGGTTGATTTGGGTGTTGGTTAGTTCCACCACCATCTTCACTAGCAGTTAGAGGGCATCGGTAGTCAGAGCGCAGTGGCAGTTGTGAGGAACCCTGTGTTCCATGCTCGCACTAAGCACATTGAGGTGCACTATCATTATGTTAGGGAGAGGTTTGGTACTGGAGAGATCTGGCTAGCATATGTGCCCACACAGAACATTGCAGACCTTTTCACAATGGCTCTACCTAGGGAGAAGTTTGAAGCTTTCCACAATTTGGGCTTAATTCCTTTGTGGATTGACTCCACATATCTTGGCACTTCCTTATACATGAGTTCCAACTCCTTGTTCATTGCATCACTCCTAGGGGGGTGTTGGAACCGTAAAGTTATGAAATGCCTATGAAGCTATGAAGGCTATGGAGTACTTGGAGGCCTACCTTGGAGTTAAGGATACTTGAATACTCAAGGCCTTGAGTGACAGTCTCCCAAATTTCCCACTTTTCCCTCTTGTAAATAAGTTTCTTCATAGGAACTCCTGCTTACTTATTTATGTGAGAAAACCCATAAAAACTCAACCTTTCCCTTCTTTTTTGTAAAAGTCTCCTTTTTTGAATTCTTGCCTTAGTTTCAAAAAGAGAGCTCACTTTTGGATACGTGCAAATGCTCTCTCTCTAGGAAGATTCTCTTTTTGATTTTACCAACTACCTACCTTTTTTTAGAACATCTTTAGTTAATGAAGCCTTTGGCCACTTGTATTGAACGGATTCCTCCTCCTCTCTTATATAAGGAGGAGCTCATTTTGTAAGGGGGGAGGTCCCTTGGCCATGGCCTTGGCCTCCATTTTGGTAATGGAAGAAGGTGTCATTTGCTACTCTCCTGTTTCCTTGTGTGCAAGGCGATGATCTTGGTGTATGGATTTGCATGTATGTCTACTACAATGTATCTTGTGAATAGACTTCCATCCAAATCTCTTCAAGGTATGACTCCGTATGAAACCAAGTCTAGGTCATTGCAAAGTCTTTGGTTGTTTAGCATATGTACATGTACCTTCACAAATAATAGAGAAATTGGATGAAAGGGCAACCAAGGTTGTGTTCATTCAATATGATTGAAATCAAATGGGCTATAGGTTCCACAACCCATCCATAAAACAATTTACCACAAGAAGAGATGTTGTATTTGAAGAACGTAGGTCATGGTATGAAGAGGATACACAAAAGGTAAAATTACCCTATGATCTTGATTCAAATTTTCATCCATTAGGTAGCAAGCATGATACACTAGTGCATGAATCTAGAAGTGAATTAGAAGATGAACAAGATGAGAAGGAGAGAGAGTCAAAAAGCTATAGAAATTAAGAGGAAAAGCTCAGATGCAAGAATGTGGAGAATGCTCCAAATATACTCCTAGAAGATCAACAAGGGAAAGAAAACATCCTAAAAGGTATGGTTATGACTCTACTTTTGTAACCAGACATACCATCTATTTGGAAAAAGACACAAGTTCAGAGGAACCATCAACTTATGAAGAAGCCAAAGGTAACCCCAATTGGGAGAAAGCCATGAAGGAGGAAAGGAAATGGACACATGGGAGTTAGTTCCAATGCAAACCAATAAAAAATTAATAGGTTGCAAATGGGTCTATAACTTGAAAAGAAATTTAGATGGATCAATTTGCAAGCATAAAGCTAGGTTGGTTGCGAAAGGATATGCACAAACTCAGGGCATAGACTACGAAGAAACTTTCTCAACTGGCCAAGATGACCACCATCAGGACCTTGCTTAGTGTTACAACTACAAGGAAATGGAAGCTACTTCAACTTGATGTAAAGAATGCTTTTCTTAATGGATGGACCAATGAAGGGGTATACATGTCATAAACCTCACGGTTTTTATGCTACTTATGTATGCAAGATTAAGAAAGCATTATATGGTTTAAAACAAGCCCTTAGAGATTGGAAATATAGAATGATGACCTATTTACTAGATCAAGGATTCAAATCAAGCAATGCAGATCCGTCTTTGTTCATCAAGAATGTTCATAATGAAGTCATCTATTTATGGGTGTATATAGATGACATAATTATGAAAGGTGATGATATGAATGGAATAGAAAGGATCAAAAGGCATATGAAAGAGGAATTCAAGATAAGTGACAGTGGAGAACTCACATTCTTCTTAGGTATGCAGTTCATCTCTAGAGATCAAGCAACTTGACTCAAAGAAGGTATATTTATGACCTATTTCTTAAATTCAAAATGGGTAATGCAAAGCCTATAGGAACGCCCATGAAGATGAATAATAAATTTAGTGTTTATGAAGGTGAAAAGATTGAAGACATAAAAGAGTATCAAAGTCTTGTAGGTAGTCTAATATGTGCTACACATACAAGGGTAGACATCTCATATAGTGTTAGATTGCTAAGTCAATCCATGCACTCTCCAAGAAAGCCACATATGGATGCTACTAAGAGAGTATCCAAATATCTAAAGGGTACAATCAATAAAGGGTTTCTACCCCTACACATCTAATTTGGATCTCAAGCTATATTTCAATGTAGATTGGGTAGGATCCAAGGATGATAGAAGGATGTTGGCAGCAACTCACAACACAAAAGAAGAGGAAGTATGCAAGAAGAAAAGGAAGGAGACATTTGACTGTCATTGGGACACCTTGAAGGTAGATGAGAAGCTCCACCTTGCCCAAACAAGGGGTTTCCACACCTCCCAATCCTATGAGATAGGCTTCTATGGAATTGATGTTCAATTGTAGATCTTGGTAGTGTGAGAGTCTAACTACACTAGTTGCTACATCTGAGTCAATGAAAGCTCTCACAGTCCTTACACTCTTACCTTATCCGACTTCTATGGTCACAAAGAGATGTCAATCGATTATGCGAGGAGCAATTACACCGGATGTTTGGCACATGGCCATGTGATATCTTGGGGCATTGGGATTAACATCTAGGCCTTGTCGTCTTACCTTATTTTGCCTAGTGCGCTCTCTAGCCTCTGCCTGTGCTTCTTGTCTAACCCTTAACTCTTCTGCTTTTTACTTCTTAGCAGTGTTGAGTCTCATTAGCATATCCTCGGTAAGAATTTCTTGATATAGCTTGATCGACATCCACTTATATAGCTTGGCAATATGTCACCTTCTAAAGTGGCTAATTGAATTGCACCACTAGTGGAAATACTATTAATGATCATGGGTCCATATCCTTGTTTTTCCAATTTATGGGCGTGTTGCTTTAGTGTATAAACCAACACTAGGTCTCCCTCTTTTAATCCTTTGTCCTTGATGTGTGCATCGAAGTATGTCTTTTATTTTTTCTTTGCAGCGTAGATGTCTGTTGCTGCTCGTAGCCTAGTCTCACCTAAGCGTTCTAGATCAAGTATCTTGGAGGACAACTCATGTCCATTCCACTCATGCTCTAGTGCTACTTTTAAATTCGGGATCAAGAAGTCGAATGGTAACACAACTTTTTGTCCAAAGACCATCTGAAATGGGATGGCATTGAGTATTGTTTTGTAGGCAACTCGATAAGCCCAAACAACATGATGAAGTTGTTTATCCCAATCAGAGCGATAGAATGAACGTAGAATTCTACACATATGGCTTCCAAAACCATTGATGGAAGCTTAGAGGTCTCAATGATAGATTTGGATTCCTAAGGTAATCAAACGATAAGCAAATCAAGAAATGGAGAAGCCGATTGAAATGTCAGACCACTAGAATCAAGCAAATGAATCAATCACCAAGGAAGGAAGACATCCCCAGAAGACAACATGGAAAACATAGTTTAAGGACAGAAGAAGGGCAAGGACTACATTCAAGAATGAAGGAAGGGAATACAATGCTAATGTGGAGCCCAAAGAAGCGACAAGCAATCGACCAAGACGATTTAAGAAACCAATCTTGCACTCATAAAGAGTCAATTGCATCCAAAGTATGCATGATAGGACCACAATACAAGGCCATGCATTCAACACAAAACTTTTTAAACAAAAAGAGTGGTGCACATTTCCCTTACAGGAATAGGACTTAGCTTGTACTATCATAGGAATATCAAACGTTGTAAATAAATAAACGCTTTGGATATGAACTATTCTTTTGTTTTCTTTTAGTCCTTGAAATAAGAAAATTTGTAAGGTACCTTACTTGTCTCCACTTAGCAATGGGAACACCAAGCCATGAAAACCGATGAGTCTCTGCACACAAGTAATTGGATGGAATTGATTTAGTCTCAAAACTAATTCTCTACTACATCCAAAGTGCAGATGGCTTTCGAAGATTCTGAAGCAACAGTCCAACAAGAAGTACTAGAATTCCCAATGAAGAGCGCGACAAAGGCCAAAGGACATTGGTTCTAAGAAGACCAGCAAATAGGGGAACACATGTTCTTAGAAACCATCAAAATCATGGACACCGACCACCAATCCCCAGTGATGTCACAAGATTTCAAGATCTTACACGAAATTCCATCAACCTTGGAGGTTTTGAAAAAGGCTGAGATTCATAAGTACTTTGAGCTACCTATCTACAAGACTTCCAACGATGCACTCAAGTGATGAACACCTTGCATCCAACCTTGGATAAGCCAACTGTGCCAAAATGCGGAAGGAGAATGGGTTACCATACAATTTATGCACGAGCTGATCAAAGAAGAAGTGGGATGGACCAAGGATGAAAATACCAACCTCAAGGAAGAGAGTCATGGGGCCAAAACAAGAGCATTCCTAGACATTAATAGCATAGACATCGAAGAGGTAGTCCGTGTGGTGCACCAACACTTGTGCTTCCCTAACATGCAAAGGTACATGGCATTGCAGAAGATCGTGGTCCAACTATTATCTCATGCAACTAAACAAATAGGCAACCAAATAAAACTGACACCCTATATTCAAGAAAGGTTGTTTGAAGCCAAGAAGCAATGCGGTCACAAGAAGTTCCTTAATGGAAGTGTGGCCATTAACAGTATTAATCTACCATGCATCAGAGAATATATGAAGGAAATGCCATCATCCACAGAAATGGCGAAATACACAAAGACAACAATGGTACCTAAAAAGAAGAAAGATGTGCGGGTTACAAAAGAAGCGGGAACAAGTTCATGATCAATAATGTGAGGAGCAAAACAACTCAGGGAAGTGCTAACAGAGGAAGTACCCCAACATCCAAAAGGATACATGTACTCCCGAGAATCCCCGTAGAGAAACCCACACCCATCATATAAGCGGAGCTACAAGAAGCCATGGAGAAAACCCATGAGTTCATGGAAGGAGAGTTCAATCTATAGTTCAAGGGAAACATTACCATCAAGCTCATACAACATCTCACCATATGCCAGGCAAGAGACTAACCAAGTTCCACAGATACAGAGAGTTGGGATTAGTCAATTCAAGCTCTTCATCTAAAATCCAAGAAGATCATGACCAATCGACCATGAACATAGAGATCCGAAGTGAATCAAACAATGATGGAGGATGGGAAGAACTGAATCAGGTAAACGATCCACATGAAGTGGAGGGCAATACAAAAGAACAAGCACAAGATGAAAAAATGGAGGACCACCAAAAAGAGGAAACACACATGCTCAAAATAAATGAAACAATGATACTTCAATTTAAGGAGGCCACAGTGGAAGATCAACTTGGAATGAAACATCCAAGGAAGGAATGCATAGAAGAGGTAATCATTGAGCAAGAACCATTTATGCCCATTAAAGTGGTGGTAGAACCATCACCTATGGACGAAACGTTTCAAAGGTGCTACAAGTCCTAAAACAGTCAAAGAAGAACATCATCAAATACACTTGCAAATCAAACAGCCATTTAACGAGATGATGCATGTTGAAAAGGGCAAAGACATGCAAACGGGTGAAGAACCTAGTATACCTAAAACACGGTTGAATGTGGATGTGGCATAACTAAAACCTGTGGTAAAACAAATGATTCAAACTGCCATAGATACCCTACAACAACTAATGGAAATGGATATAGAGTATGATAAAGCAATGATAGAGCGAAATCAATTCAAAATATTAAGTGAAGATCTATGAGCCAAGATGATACAAGTTCAACAGTCTCTAATGACAATGGAAAAGGAAGCACAAGAAGTTAGAGAACAATGCAAGAGTCTTATAGAGGAAAATCAACAATTACAAAATTAACTAACTGAGTAGCAACATAAATATGAGGCCAGTGAAATAGAAAAGGTATGAGTCTCCAATAGAAGCAAAATTCTAGAAGCACAAATAAAAGTTTTACATGGATGAGGTAGACACCTTAAGGAACAGGAATAAAGAACTGATGAATGCAATCCTACTCAATCAACCACTCGAAGTGCTAAAAAATAACCAAACAGATAAGGTGGAGCTTGAAGCTCAAATAGCCAAGTATGCTACCCAACTTAAGCAAGAGCAAGAGTTGAGGGAAGAATGGGAAAGAAAGTATATGCATGATACGAATGAGCTTAGAAAACGATGGAAGGCAACATAAGCAAATGTAGTAAAACAATGCACGGAGGATGCCGACCAATTAGCCATACTTGATGAACACATGTTGCAAAGCAATGATGCAATTATCGCTGCTAATAAAGCAATAACTGACAAAGATGCACTCATTGAAAGCCTACATGCACAATTAAAATAGTACAAACAAATGGGGACAACAGTAGTTCCAAGCGCACATCCAACCACTGAGAAGAAAGATGTACATCCTCCTCCTTCCCCCATCAATAATTCACCTCTACACATGGAAGAGGAGGAACCAAGTGCTGATGGGAATATACGCGATGTCACAAACATGAGCCGAAATGAGCTGGCCTTGCTGGTGTCCCCACTTATTGAGCAATTTGAAGATACAATAGTGAAAGTGATGAAAGAAGCAAAGATTAAAAGCAAAAATTTAGAGCATATTATAAAGCCATTCAATATTCCTTATGGATTGCTCAAAGAAGAGACAAGGCATTACATCAAACACACGACACACAAAGAGCCAGACTAGCACTTTAATTTTTGGGCCAATACTTTCTCATATACGCAAGAATAATTCAACAAAGCTGATCCAACATGGAGACACAAGTTTCTGGAGAAAAATCCGACTCTACTGGTGCATTGGGAATCGACACCATACTTATTACAAGTAAATCCATCTTTTTGCCCGGTGCCACGAAGAAGATCATGGACACAATTTTGGGAAGAACAGCGTAAAGGCACCATAAATAAATAATGGCTTAACTATCTACTATTGCCAAGTCCACCTCATAATTAGTTACCAACTGAAGAATATATGGTATGAACTATATAGTTTTGGCTTTCAAGATATGCCACCGTTCCAGATTTAGCAATAAAAATGACAAACAAAGTGTTGAGCATGCTGCTCACAATTTTGAAGTCTTTAAACATGCCCAATACACATTTTTGAACTTCATCGGCATCAATCAAGGCACATATGCCTTAATTTTTGATCTATCTGTAATGCGTAGCAGACTCACAATTATGTGCCTTGATCTTCTCCAAGATATTGTGTGTGTGTGTTAAAAATCTTTGTAAAATTATCTTCCAATTTAAATGCTCACTTGGTGCCCTATGAATTGAGCTTCTTTGCAGATCATAGATAAGCACCGAATCATGGGGTAAAATCATCACAATGGAAGGAACTCATGATAAATGAAGCTAATATGCTTAATCAAAGAGAGCAAATGGCTATTCAAACATACTCATGTCGCCATTTAAAGCATGTCAAGGATGACAAAGTTCAAGAGGAGGGACGTGTGGAGGGAGAATCAAGCAAAAAACGAAGAAGAAGAAAGCCAAAAAGAAAACATGTTCAATAAAGGTAACTCACCCTCTACCCAAAGCCCCACAGGGGCACGCATCAGACTGCAACGCGATGAGGTCTTGAGGTATGCAAACAAAGATTTATAACATGACCTTTCAAGCACCACCCTCAGTAAAAGAGATGCAACATTTACCAACGGGTGTGTGCGTAACAACCTAACTCAATATAGCAACCCTGATGTGTGAATGTAAGGAATACCAAGGGGATGACGGAAGCATATGATTGAGGCTCGGATAAAGTAAAAAATAGTCTAAAAGTCTTGAAGGCTTCCTCGACCACTGGGTGCATGCGACGGAAAGAAATAAACAGGTGAAAGAGAATGCATAAGGTCCCAAAGGACGTAAAAGAAGATTTAAGAATAGGACCTTTGAAACGAATGCCTGAATATAAGAGATGCAATGTCTACCAAAGAGTGCACGCCTGACAACTAGAGTTAACACAATAGAACAGAGGTGTGGATAAAAGGAATATCAAGAGGCAAATAGAAGCTTAGGATTGAAGATGCGGATAAGGTGAAAAATTCTCTAATGAGCCTAAATTCTTCATACACCACTGTTGGTGTGTAGTGAAGTAAGGAACCAAATTTACTACAGACACAAAGCTGGAGACAAGAAGCAAAGCCTGTCAAGGAATGACAGAGACAAAGAGGGGGAGAGTGTTTTAGAGGAAAGAAACATAGAAAAGCAAGCCCAAAAATTTTTGAAATATGGGCACAAATTTTCATCTTCAAGTTTCTATGGACTACATTATGAGCCATGTGAATGCACTAGAGGAGTCCTCTAGATGCATGTGATTCCTTTACTTTTGCAAAAATCTTCAAACTCTGTTGATGTGAACTCACCATCGCCATCTGTCTTGAATTTCTTCATCTTCTTCCCTGTCTTAGTTTCAACAAGCTGAAGCCATTCTTTAAACTTACCAAAAGCTTGAGCCGTATTGCAAAGGAAGTACACCCACATCTTCTTGCTATAGTCGTTGATAAGTAACATGAAGTAGGAAGATCCACCCAAGGCTTGTGTAGGCTTTTTCTACACAAGTCAACATGCACCAACTCTAGAGGATAGCTTGCCTTGTTCTTGCTTTTTTGTGGAAACGCATCACTCTATTGCTTGCCCATCATGCAAGCTTCACATGGTTCCTTCATTCTGCAATCAATGGTAGGTGTGCAACCATACCCCTATGATGCATCTCCTTCAGTACAGGGTATTCGATGCAATCAAATATCTCATGCCATAGCTTACTTGTTCCCACACTTGTAGTAGTTGTAAGTGCACACAACTCATACAGGTTGTTCCTCCTTATGCCAGTCCCAACAACTTTTTTGTTACTATCCATAATCTTAGCTCTTGTCTTACTGAAAGATACTTGATGACCTTGATCAATTATAGAAGATACTAAAAGTAGATTTTGTTTGATTTGTGGAACATACACCACATTTGAAAGCTTTCTGATATCCACATTAATGGAAGAAATTGTACCTTCACCCTCTACAGGACATCTTGCATTGTTGCCTACCTTTACTATGATGGGTTCCTTTAGAGGTTGTAAGGAAGTGTAAAGGTCTTTTCTGCTCATCATGTGATGAGATGCACCATGTGATGAGATGCACCACTTTCCAACACTCATGAGTCATCAGATTGTGAATCTTCACCCGAGGAGCATACTTCCTCTATTGTAACAAATAGTTCAAGCTTTGTTTCTACTATGTTGGTAAACTACATGCCCTTGCCACTTTTTGAAGAGCCATTCTTCTCTTTTGCCTTCTTGATAGTCTTGGATACTGTGTCCTTTTTTCTTACAAAGGAAACACTCTCCCTTGAACTTCTTTTTGTCATTCTTCTTTTTGTCTCCATCTTTTGAAGGGTCCACTTTGCCTCCTTTGGCATTTGGTGTGAATGCAGCATCTCCTTTGCTTCCACCACTCCTTGCCTTGATCGGTAGCTCCTCCTCCCTGAGTAAGGCATTGATTTCTTCAAAAATTAGAGGTTAAGGTGTGATTTGAGTATTAAGACTACTTGCCAAACCATAAAACTTAGATGGGCAGATTCAAAGACAATGCCAAGCTAGCTCCTTAGTTGACTTTTGTACACTTGCTCTTGCCATTTGATCTTGTAGATTCCATGCAAGTGATAAACACCTCAACAATCTCCCCATCAGCAAACCTTTTTGTTGCTAGCTGATTCTCCAAGTTCTGAATCCGTGTGAGATTATGAGTTTCATATTGATTTCTCAATATCTTCCCTCCTTCACATGCCTTAGTAGTATGTTAATTTCAAAACACTATCAATACTACTTGCAACCAAAGCACATAATGCATCTACATTTCTACGTTTCCAAGCATGTAGAAGATCAACATCTAGAGGAATTATTCGATTAGGATTATTTGGATCACATGTTTCTTGGGGCTCATGATAAATCCTAAAAATAGTCTCCAAAGCTCATTTGAATCAAGGATATAAGTGATTTTAAACTTCCAAATGGTGTGGATCCTAGCATCAAGTTTACCTTTTATGAAGGCTCATGGTCATATCCACAATGTTGGGATGATCGACATCATTGTTTCTCTTGTCTATGCTCTACCTACTCTTGTTGATAACCCACCTTGATTCCTAATTGTAGATGATGGTGTATTACTTGACATCTTCTCTCTTTTGTCATTGAAACCTCTAAATTTTTTGCTTTTGCAGCACTCAAAGTCCCCTGAGCTCTGATACCATGTAAGAAAATAACAAAACAACAAAAGACTAATAGAAAAGTTGAGAGAAAAATACAAACAAAGATACATGCTGGCTGAGAGATAGAGAACTCAAATTTTCATATTGCCAAGCGTAATGTAGTTACAATGATGGTGTTGTCCACCCCTGCACTCCTAATGTGCATCTTAGATGGCAATCTAGATAGACTCTAGATGAAGGGCTTACTAGTGTGCAATGCTATGTAAAGCTCAACATAGGCCATGCTTATATAGATTTTACAAGGGGATTCGATATAGATAAATGTATTCAGGAGATACACAAAAGTTTGCAAAATATACAATCTGATAATATCTCCACAAATAGAAGTCCTACCGTCTCAAACCTACGAGCCAAGGGGATAGGCCCCCCAAAGCATATAGAAGGGACAAGCCCCCTCTCCACTCCCTTTATTAAGGTTCTATGGGGAAACCGTGCGATACCACAAGGCCTTTATTTTTTCCTTGAATGGAAACCCAATGGCTCGGAAGTTAATGCCCTACCAAACCTAATGGCTAGGCTCACAAAGATCATCTATAACCATCAATGGTCACACATAGCCTCATCTAACTCAGAAGTTAAGGTTCCACAAATTTTTGGGCTCTCACAATTGCTTCTCCTCATAATGGGGGCCTTACAGCTTAGAGCACCATGGATCAAGTGTCATCACTTGAGGGTGGAGTATTGAACATATCTAACACCCCCCCCCCTCAATGTTCAACTTGCGGTGAACTACCTCTTTGGTCCAATCCCAAGCTGGAAAGTGTCAAAGAAGTTTCTCTCTTCCAAGAGCCTTAATGAAAATTTTTGCTCCATTTTCTTCAATTGGACAATAGCTTATTTACATGACCCCATCCCCTCAATCAACTCACATGCATAGTGATATTGAATTTCTATGTGCTTGGTACATGCATGAAAATAGGATTCTTGGAAATGGCCATGCAACTTTGGTTGTCACACTTCAACTATGCAGCCTCATGTCCTTGTATTCCTATGTACCATGGGATCCTCCTCAATTTTACTCCTTCACTTGCTGCAACACATGCAGCTTTGTACTCAGTTTTAGTAGAAGATAATGCTATAGACCGTTGCCTCTTATTGATCCAATAGAAAATCCTTGAACCTAAAGAAAAGAAATATTCACAAACTGAGTTTTTGGTATCAATATCTCCTACCCAATTTGAGTCACAATATCCAATTAGAGCCTTGGACCTTTGTTAGAAAGAATACCATAATCAATGGTTCCTTTCATATACCAGAGTATCTACATGCTTGCCTTCCAATGAGTTTGGTAGGGCTTATTAGAGAACCTGCTTACTACTCCAACAACATAAGAGATATCTGGTCTGGTATTGCACAAGTAAGATGAGACTTCCAACTAATTTCCTGTATCTTCCAATATCCACTGGAGGTGAAATATCTTCAATATATAATTTTATGTTGACCTCCGTAGGTGTAGAAATTTCCTTGCAATCCTCCATGTCGAATGCCTTCAATATCTGTCTTGCATACTTTTGTTGAGAGATGAAAATCTTCCCAAGCTCTTGCCAAACTTCAATGCCTAAGCAAAAATGCATTAAGCCCAAGTCTATCATTTCAAATTTTTGAGCTCAAGGCATCTTTCATTTGTTGAAGAAGAGCATCATAATTTCGCGTAATCACAAGGTCATCTACATAGAGTACTAGTACAATTGTCTTCCCTCCTCTCTTTATAACATACAAGTTAGCATCAAAAGCACATCTTTTGAAACCTAGATCCAAGAGATACTTATCTATCCACTGGTACCATACTCTTGATGGAGAGTGTTAATCTCCAAAAGAACAATCTACTCTTGTAGCTAGAGCACCTCTATAACAAGAGTAACTCAAACCTTCACCAATTTTAGAGGATCAATGATCAATTATAAAGATTTTGAAAAATCTGTGAAGGAGATGACCACACAGAAAGTCTGCTGCACATATCTCTCTCATTAACTTATAAATTGTGTAAAGTTTTTGATGAAACTTTGCACAAGGTGTTGTCTACAGTTTGTGCACCTTCTCCAAGTTGAATCACTCCAAAAGATTCAGTATATCTTGAGAAATGATTTCAACAAGTTACCTATGTCTAAAACTACTCTTTTGAAAAATCGATTTAGACACCTATAACTTTTAACACTTGGTTCTCTCAATCTAGAACCCATTTATGAAAATGCTTTTAGCCACAAATAGCTTACCTTCCAACTTAAAGATTGAGTGCTTGCTTGCTCAAAACTTTACACTGTGGAAGGAGAACCGACCAAAACATTAACATCAAATTTTGTGCCTGTTTCAGGAACCAGTGAACACTTCTTCACATATGAATGTTCCTACACATAATTCTCATAGCCTTAGGCTCTCAAACTTTAACCATAGACTCATTAACTATGGACTTAGACATCTACAAAAGGATTCATGAAATGATCAAGCACAGAAGGAGAATGCATAGAAACATCGGGCACAATTTTCTTTCATTCCTCAAGAAATTTACAACTGAGTGATGAGAGAGACTCTTACTCACATCTAAGATGTCTAATGACTCATACCACTATTGATTTCTCTATTCTCATGCTCTCTCATATTTTCCCTGACTTTTTACTTGTATATATAGGCAAATATTTACAATATCATGACTATACAAAAGTATAAGTGAACTATCTCTGAATTAATGTACATATGTGTACACATCTTCATCCTCTGAATATGCACTTCCTCCATGCTTCATAATTTGAACTTTCCTTCAATCTTTGACTTCCAAATCTTCATTAAAACTTCAATTGTTGATTGCCTTGCACCAACAACTCCCCCTCAATCATCAATTGAGGTTTTCTCTTTCTTCTTTACACCTGCCATGTCTTTGAATCTCTGTAGCTTTGGTCCATCCAAGCTTTTGGTTAGCATATCAGCTATCTGATCTTTCGTTGAAGTATGTATTGTTGATATATTTAGGTAGTGATGTGTGTGAACACACTAGGACCGCCGGGGCACTTTTTTCCCTCTTTAGGAGGTTTTTTTCCCTCGGCTTGTATATACGCCTATTGCCCTAATGGGCTACTTATCTTTGTACATTCTCTAGTAATACATTCAGTATTGTGTGTTTGTGCTCCAAGCTTTTTCTTCTTCCTTGTGCTGTTCGCGTGCTTCCGCAGACATCTAACTCCAACAACTGGTATCAGAGCAGGTCGTCGCTTCATCTAGGGCACCGTCGACACTCCTCCGTTTGCAGTCTCAGAATCGCACGAATTTTGGTGAGCATACTCAGCATGTTTTCGAGATCAAAATAGCTTCGCTTTGTGGTCTCCGAACGCTCTGTGGTCTCGTTGCAGTCTCCAAATGCACTATCACAGTGCTTGTGCAGGCTATTTTGTCTTTTTGTGCGAAAGGTATATACCAGTTTCTGTTTGCCAGTATAAGCATCTCGAAGTCTGCTACAGGTCTAGCAGAACTCATCTGGGCAGTTATGTTCAACTTTTTGAGATACAGTCAATTTTTTGCATCAAGGTATTTTAGTCACCGACCATGGCTGAAAGCAGTGATGTATTCTGTATGTTGGCTGTTGAGGATAAGTTGGATGGTACCAACTACCCATTATGGGCTTATATGATGCGACATGTATTGGTTGCAAAAGGATTGTGGAACATTGTGCAGGGTGTTGAAAGACGTCCTGTTACACCTGTAATAACAAGTACTACAAATACAGGTGTTGGAGCTGATGAAGATGGTGTCGAAGATGATATTCCGAAGATTCCTGTTCGTGCTGCTGTTTCTGTTGCACCTACTGCAGAGCAGATTCGTTGGGATGGCAGAGATGCCCAAGCACATGCATTGATAGCTTTGTCTGTCAAACGTGCCATTATTCCTCATATTCGCTCTTGCAAAACAGCTAAGGATGCTTGGGATACACTTACCACATTGTACCAAGCTAGGAATGAGGCTCGTGTTGCTTACCTCCGAGAACAGTTGGAGAGTGAGCACATGAATGAAGGTGATTCTATGGACAGTTTCCTAACAAAGATCAAAGACTTGAAGGAACAATTGATTTCTACTGATGAGGTTATACCAGATAGCTCACTTGTGCAGACCGTTCTGAATGGTCTTCCTGATTCATATCAGAGTTTTGCTTGTACTCTTCGTTTGATGATGAAAAGCAATCCGAATGCCTTATCATTTGAGGAGTTAGTCTCTGTTCTGTTGCAGGAAGATCAGTCTAGGCAGAACATGTCCATTATGCGAGTTGCAGATCAACCTTTTCTAGCTAGTCAGAAGGGCAAAGGAAAATGGAGCTCTGCAACTAGTAAGCAGAAATCTGCTAATTCTGCATATTTGAAGAAGGAAGATAAAGATGAGAAGAAATCAGAAAAGCAAAAATTGTTTTGTAAGTACTGTAAAGAGAATGATCATATCATAAAGAACTATCCAAAACTGGCTGCTAAAGAGGCAAAGAAGAAAGAGGCTAGAATGGTTGTTGCAGAGGCCTCTACACCAAAAACAGAGTCTGCAAATCTTGTGCAGGAAGAAGAATGGGCGTTTACTACTGTGTGCAGTTTTGACCCATCTTCTCATGAGCAGTGCATGTTTGCAATAGACTTAGATGTTTGGTATTTTGACAGTGGAGCAACCAAACATATTACCTCGCAGCACAGTTTCTTCTCTTCACTCGAGCCTGCCCCTACAGAGAATATTACATGCGCCAACAACTCCTCTTATCCTGTTATGGGAGTTGGTAAGATCATTTTGACTACTGCTGATGGTAGTTCTTTCACTTTGTCAGATGCTTTATTTGTGCCAGGGATCAAGAAGAATCTGTTATCAATTTCTGCATTAGCCAAGATTCGCTTGGTTGTGAAATTTGTTGATGACAGATGTACAGTTCATGATCTGTCAAATGGCGATGTGATTATTGCTTCTGGCATTTTATGTCGTGGGCTGTATAAGCTCATAGACTATGAAAGATATGTAAATGATTTGGCATGTGCAGTAAATGATTCTCAGGCTATGTCAGATGCAAAGCTTTGGCATGCACGCTTTGTTCATCTAAATTTTGCTAGTTTGCTACGCCTACAGAAATCTGAAATGGTGTCCTCTTTGCCCAAACTTGAGGCACCTAGAAAACATGTTTGTGAAGGCTGTATTTTGGGCAAAATGCAGCGTTCCTCCTTTCCAAAAGATGGTTCAGTTCGGGCTACACACAAATTGTAGCTTGTACATTATGATGTCTGTGGTCCTATGCAGACACCCTCTTTTGGAAATTACCTTTACTTCGTGACTTTCATTGATGATTTTTCCAGGCATGCATGGGTATATCCACTCAAAGCAAAGTCCGAAGTGTTCATGTGCTTTAAACAGTTTTTGGTTTTGGCTGAAAATCTGTCAGCATGTAAAATGGGCACCCTCCGTTATGATCAAGGGGAGGAATATATGTCTTCTGATTTTAATGCATTTCTGGCTGAATGTGGGATAAAACACCAGTGTACAGTGCCGTATACACCTCAACATAATGGAGTTGCTGAAAAAAGAACATGTCTCTCATGGAGATGGCGAGGTGTATGGTCAAGAGTCAGGCCTCATAGTTTCTGGCTTGAGGCTGTCATGTGTGCAACATATGTACTGAACATGTGTCCCACCAAAGCACTGCAGTCTATCACTCCATATGAGGCTTGGCATGATCACAAGCCATCTGTTGCTCATCTGCGTGTTTTTGGTTGTTTGGCATACACATTAGTGCCTGAACAACATCGCAGAAAACTGGATGATAAAGCAGTAAAATGTATTTTTGTTGGGTACAGTTCTGAAAGTAAAGGCTATCATCTGTACCATCCACATACTAAACGTATTTTGGTTAGCCGTGATGTTGTTTTTGTGGAAGATGCTATTCAGCCATTGCTTTCATGTACTAAGGAGACATCTGTTAGCTCCAAAGAAATGTATGATACTTTGATGCCTCTTTTTACAGGTGGACAGTCTAGTGCTGGTCCTAATGAGGCAACTTCTCAACCTTTGCAGGTTTCATATGATGATGCAGATCATTCCATTTCTGATGCAGATTTACATGATGCACTTGTTGATGAGAGAGCTGATATTGAGGAGGCAAAAACTATGCCAAAATGGCTGGTGCAGACTTTGCGTGATAGCAAATTAGATGCACCTTTGTCATATCGTACTCGTTCAGGCTCTCATAGTGCCTCCTTTGCATCAGATTGCTATGCTATGGCTGCGTTTAGTCTCTGTGATGAGAATGAGCCTGTTTCTTTTTATCCAAGAATAGTCCTTGCCTTGATTTGAGTGTGTCGATCACGTACACTCCTAAATGCAATAGTATCTTGGTGCTCAATTTGATGTCCCAAGATTGTCTTCACAAGTGGCAGCCAAGGAGTCACTGTTTTGTCCTATAGTGACTTTAGACTAAAACCCAAAATTTTAATTGGGGGGCCATACTTTCCCCTGTGCGTACGCTGCCGCTTCACATTTCCTTTTAAGTCTTCACTTTTTCACATAAGAGAGGGTTCACTTGAAACTTCCAAAACACTTTAAAAAACACTTTGAACCTTAGGGAAATTAGAGAAAATACCTCGGCAACCTACAACCCACTTTCTCCAATTTACCCTTTGTGGACAATTAATTGTGCACTACCTATGCACTTTGACACCTGCACTTTAGCACTTTGACTTTGCACATGTTGACTTCGACCTTGACCTTGTTGACTTTGACCTATTTGACTTTGACCAATTGACTTTGACTATAGTTGACTTTGACTGTCGTTGATTTTGACCATTATGACTTTTATGGGCTCAACAGTTGACCACCACCTAATGTGCTCTCCGCCCCGGAGAGCTACAGCCAAAACTCTTGACAGATTTTGCAGTTCCAAGTGATCCATAGTTCTTCAAGTGTGTTGATGGTAGGCCTTGAGCCTTGATATGTTGACCAGTGGCAAGGCCTCTCCTTTCAGCGTCTCTAACTCCACAGCATCCCAATTTAGCATTGTTTTGACTCGATAAGGTCCTTCCCAGTGTGGAAGCCATTTTCCTCTCAATTGTGTATGAAGTTGAGGTCTATGGAGAACAACTAACATGCCTGGTTCTATGTTGTTGTTCCACAGATGTTGATCATGTGCCTCCTTCCTCTTCATCTGAGTCTCTATCAATTGTTTTGTTGCTAGTAGACGAATCTCCTCCACTTTATGTAGTGCTCCAAGCCTCTGAGAAACATCACAATCTTTCTTGCCCTGCATGAATGCTATTTTAGGTGATCCATGTAAAAATTCAAAGGGCTCAACGGGAAATATGCCATAAACTAGTTGGAATGGAGAATATCCCGTGGCCTCTTTGTAAGCTAACCTGTATGCCCATAGGGTACCTTGATAAGCAATGCCCCAGGAAGTGGGCTGTAACATACACTCCTTTCTTAACATTGAAATTAAAACCTTATTGGTCGGTTCAACCTGTCCATTGGCTCTTGGATAGTAGGCACAAGAGGTCCTATGTAGAATTCTATACCTGTTGAAAATTTCCTGCAGGACCTTATTGACAAAATGGGTACCCTGATTTGTACAAATTTCAAGTGGACATCCAAACCTGCAAATGATGCTACTGTAAATGAAATCAGCAACAGTTTGGGCAGTGCAGTCGGGGGAGGCAATAGCTTCAACCCACTTTGTCGCATAATCTGTAGCTATCAAGAGATATTTCTCTCTTTTTGGAATCGCCGGAGGGTAGATGGGCCCTACAAAATCTAGCCCCCACTTCTCAAATGGTTGCCAGGAAGTGGAAACAATCAAGGGGTTATGCCTCTGCTTTGTTGGCTTAGGTCCACACCTTTGGCAAACGTCACATGCCTTTCGCATTCATCTGCATCCTTAAATAGTGTAGGCCACCATAGACCAGCATCCAGTATCCTCTGACTCATAATATGCCCTGGAAGGTGCCCACCACCTATTGCTTCATGTGCAGAGTGAAGGACTTCCCTCACTTCTTCTTCTTCCAAGGACTTCCTAAACCTGTCATCCTTTCCCTGTCTATATAATTTATCTTCAATGAAGGTATATGGTCTACTCTTGATTAGCAGTCTCTTCCTTTGCACAACACTAGCCTTTTCTGGATACAAACCAGTTCTAATGAAATTCTTGATATCATAATACCAACCTTGAGCTTGTACAACAAACAGATGAGCATCTGGAAAATCATCATTGATTCCACTAGCTTGATCCATCATATTGGTTCTGGATAGGTGATCCGCCTTAACATTTTCTTTGCCTGGTCTGTGGACTACAGAAAATTCAAACTCTTGGAACAACAATAACCACCTCCATATTCTACCAGTGGCTTGTGGTTTGTTGAGCAAGTATTTTAGTGGTTGGTGATCTGTTATAATAATAAATTTTACTCCCAGTAAGTAATGACGAAATTTTTGGACAGCAAAAACCATTGCTAGGGCTTCCCTTTCTGTAGTACTGTAATTCCTTTCAGCCTTGGTCAAGATTCTACTGGCATATTGAATTGGTCTATCCACTTTAAATTCTTCACTGGGTTGGGTCAAAACTGGCCCCACTGCATAGGCACTGGCATCTACATGTATATGAAAGATATTTGACCACTCAGGTGTGATCAAAATAGGAGTAGACACTAACCTTGACCGTAATGTTTGATATGCTTTTTCCTCCTCTTCTTCCCATTTAAAAGGTATTTCCTTACCTGTAAGTCTAGCTAGTGGTCTAGCTATCTCTGCATACATTTTTATAAACCTTCTGTGGTATCCAATATGCCCCAAGAAACTCTGAATCTCTTTAGGAGATTTAGGTTTAGGCAACTTTAATATAGAAATGATTTTGTCAGGATCTGGGGCCATACCTTTAGCCGACACCACATGTCCTCAGAGAGTTCCTTCTGTCACAAGGAAATGATATTTGTTTGGATTGAGCTTTAGCTTAGTCTCCCTGCATCCCTTGAAAACATTCTGCAGCTGTCTCAAGTGATGGTCCAAACAATCTAAAGGAGTTTCCTTGTGACAACCTGAAAACAAAGAGAAGTCATCCATGAAGATTCTAAGTGATTCCAACAATAGGGGGCCAAAAATGAGATTGACCGTTCTGTTAAAGGTGGCTGGAGCATTTCTAAGCCCAAATGGCATTTTTACATACACATTTGTTCCCCAAGGTGTGATAAAAGCAGTCTTTTCACGATCCTCTGGGTGTATTGATATTTGATTATAGCCACTAAATCCATCCATAAAGTTATATAATGCATGTCCAGCCACTTCTTCAATGAACTACTCTGCAAAAGGCATTGGGAAACCATCTGGAATGGTCACCTTGTTGAGTGATCTAAAGTCAACACAAATTCTGATTTTATTAGTATTCTTCTTGGTACTATAACCATAGGTGAGAGCCACTCTGAGTGTTCCACAAGAATGATGATTCCTGCATCCTCCATCTTTTGTATTTCCACATAGACAGCTTCAGCATATTTTGGGTTAAGTCTATAACTCTTCCCTCTTATGGGTTTGGCTCCATCAACCAGAGGGATTCTATGCTCTCTATAAGTTGCAGGCACTCCTTCTAAGGCTTTATAATGCCAGGCAAAAACATCTGTATAATGGGTCAAGAATGATCTTACCTTTTCAAGGAGCCCTGGGTGGCTCCACAACCAAGTGGCCACCAAAACTCGCCGATTATTGTCTTGAGTGCCTAATTGTATTTCTTTGACATGATTTCTCTCTACCATATTATCTTCATGCTCATCTCCTTCCTTGTCTTCTTCCAATAGCTTTTCGTGCATTGCTTCATAAGCAGGTGTATTTTGGATTTCAATGTGTTCCTCCTTGTCCTGCATCCATCCTGCAGGGATTTCTTGAATCGGGAAAGAGCACTCTTCACTAGAATCTTTTACCTTGCCTTTAGCTTTAGTAACTTCCTTATCTGTGGTTGTCATATCCTCCTCCAAGTTGTATTTGAGGGGTGTCTTCCTGCCGCATCTGTGGTCTGTGATGGGCTCTCCCAATCCATCAACCTGGACTTTCTCCTTATCTTCATCATAACCTTCAGTCGTGCAAGAATTATTAAGAAAAATTCCAAAACAAGAGGAAGAGTTGCCTGCTTGGAGCCAATTTAGAATATCCTTTTCTTCCTCAAAATCTATTTGGGTTTGATCCTCCGATTCTGGTTCCATGCATATGCCAACTGTTTGCATCATGCTGGTGTTTCCTTGATTATCTGGGCCCTCTTCTAAATGAATCTGTGTCAGCTCTTGCCCTTTCTTTTGTACCCACATAGTGTCCTTGCCCCAATCATGAATGAGACTTGCATGCCTCAGCCATGGTCTTTCAATTAAGAGGGGAAATCCTCCTTCAACCTGGGGCAATCTTAAAACCACAAAATCCAGAATGAATAGATTACCTTTTACTTCAAGTGGAACTTTTTGGATCACTCCCAAGGGCCTTACTTTGCTCTGATATGCCAAAGTAACAGTGAAATTTGCAGGCCTTGAAGGGCGGAATCCAATCTTTTCCATTGTATGTTCAGGCATTAAGTTAATGCTAGAACCACCATCCACAATAACTCCTTGAAATTCATGACCTTTGATAGATACTGTTAGCCGAGGACTTTTATAATCTGTAAGGGGTGCTTCCCCTAAACTTTTACCTTTATGTAAAACAACAGTCTTTGCTACCAAACTTGTAGTTGAAGCCTCATCAATTATCTGCAAGAGTTTTGACCTGAATTTCCCATCCATCTTTATTAAATAAAAAATATTAACCTCCTTTTTCATGGACTTGAGTAGTTTTGAAGCCTCTGATTCCTTAAGAGCATGGGCTCCAATTGTCTTATCAAACTCTTCATGAGCCCTGTTGAATGCATGCCCAATGGCATCACTGGTACATATAAGATCTCCTTTTTGCCTTGTATCTGCACATGCAGTGGCCTTGTCTTCAGATGTCTCTTTGTCTTTGTTCAATCCATCAATTCTTGGTTGTTGAGCTATATCTACTTGAGCCTTTCCTCTATTTCTTGTCTGCACTGTAAAAGATTCTATTTCTTCTAACTGCACCACCCTGGTAGATGGTGATGGATCATTGACTTGATCTAACATTTCTTCTTTGTGTACAGAAATCATTTGAATATGGGGCCCGGATGAAGAGGCTTGATTCTTAGGACAACAAATTGTATAGTGGTCTCTGGCCTCTGGGCAATTTCTGCAAGGAGGGGCATTTTCTGGTAGAGTGCACCTACTTTGATAGTGCCCACATTCTTCACATCTGAAACAAATGATTGGCCTTCTAGGCCCATTTGCAAAGTTATTCCTCTGTCTAGGGTTGTAAGTGTTACCTTGATTGGGTGCAGCCGCCATTACATTTGCTGGTGGTAGGGGTCCTCCTTGTGTCCAATAAGTTGTTGCAGGTATTCCCCTTGATTGGCATTCCTAGGCCTCATGACCAGCTTTCGTGCATAATTGGCAAGTCACACTTAATAAAGGACATTCACTTACTACATGCCCTTGCTTGCTGCACATGGAACACCAAAGTCCACTCTTGATGCCACCTCCTTTGAGTTCCTGCAACTCCTGTCGCAGCTGAGCCAATTTCTCTGCTTGGGCCTCCTCTTCCTTTTGGAGCTTTAGTGCTTCAATCTCCCTTCTCAACTGAGTTACAACATTCTCCTCCTCTCTGTGGGGCTTATTTCTTTTTAAGCCCTCCAACTCCTTCCTTAGTTGGATTACTGGATCCTCTAATTTTGTGGAATATGGTAATTGAGAAGAAGTAGCCCCATACTGTTGCCTTATCTGCTCCAATCATGTAGCCGTGTTGATGAACTCCTCTATGGAGGTTGTAGGTAACACTAATTCCTTTATTTTGCATTGGGTGGCCACTGGTAGGGGCTTGGCTAACCATTTCTTAACAAAAAAATCATGTGGTTGGTTGTGGTAATTTAGCCATTAGTGCCTTGGCCCTAGTCACAAACTCTGGGAACTTTTCACCTGGACCCAATCTCAAATTTTCTAGTTCTTCTATGAGAATCTCTACAGTATTCCCGTGATGGAATTGATTTTTAAATGCATCTTTCATCAAATCCCAAGTTGTAAAATGGTTCTCAGCAAATTGGCTGAACCATTTATCTGCTAATCCCTCTAATGTGGCAGGGAAAAGTATAAAAAAGGCATCCTCCATGTGTTGGAGTTAGACTTCTGCGGAAGCACGTGAACATCACAAGGAAGAACAAGAAGCTTGGAGCACAACACACAATACTGAATGTATTACTAGAGAATGTACAAAGATAAGTAGCCCATTAGGGCAATAGGCTTATATACAAGCCGAGGAAAGAAAACCTCCTAAAGAGGGAAAAAAGTGCCCCGGCGGTCCTAGTGTGTTCACACACATCACTACCTATGAGTAATGCATAAATAAATCAAGCATCCAACAACCTGCTCATAGAGAACAGCATCAAATGCATCTCCAACATCATGAAGACTCAATCGTAAACCTGTCTCCATAGGAGTAGCAATAGGCTTACAGTCTTCAAGGCCAAAACGCTGCAATTATGTGTCAATATATTTTGTTTGACACAAAGCCATCCCACCATCAACTTGCATAAACTGAATGCCCAAATAGTGATGCAAATGCCCCAAATTAGACATCTCAAATGAGGCATGCAAATCAGCCTTGAAATCAGCAATATGCTTCTCAATAGGACTAGTGAGCAGCATGTCGTCAACTTAGACAACAATGATCAGAAGCACATCATTAGCACGCTTAACATATAAGGTGCTTTCAGTTGGACTGTTCTCAAAACCATGTGCAATCAGATAGGCATGTATCTTCTCATACCAAGCACGTGGTGCTTGCTTTAAACCATATAATGCCTTCTTTAACCTGCACACCTGGTTTTCATGCCCTTTTTGCACAAAGCCACGGGGCTGAAAAACATACACTTCTTCATGCAAGTCACCATTCAGAAATGCCGTTTTAATGTCCAACTGATGTACATTCCAACCATGATGGGCTGCAAGTGCACAAATGCTCCGAATAGTAGTCATACGGCATGTAGGTGCAAAGATCTCATCAAAATCAATGCCTCTTTCGTGCGCATAACCCTTTGCAACAAGCCTAGCCTTAGACCTGTCAATTGTACCATCAGGTTCATGCTTCAGCTTGTATACCCACTTAGTGCCAATGGCCTTCTTACTAGGAGGCAAGTCACATAAAGACCATGTACCATTCTTCATTATAGCATCATATTCAGATTGCATAGCAGCCATCCGATTTTCTGAATTTTGTGCTTCATCAAAAGAAACAGGCTCATTCTCATCACAGAGACTAGACGCAGCCATAGCATAGCAATCTGATGCAAATGAGGCACTATGAGAGCCTAAACGAGTACGATATGACAAAGGTGCATCTAATTTGCTGTCACGCAAAGTCTGCACCAGCCATTTTGGCATAGTTTTTGCCTGCTCAATATCAGCTCTCTCATCAACAAGTGCATCATGTAAACCTGCATCAGAAATGGAATGATCTGCATCATGATATGAGACCTGCAAAGGCTGAGAAGTTGCCTCATTAGGACCAGCACTAGACTGTCCACCTGTAAAAAGAGGCATCAAAGTATCATACATGTCTTTGGAGCTAACAGATGTCTCCTTAGTACATGAAAGCAATGGCTGAATAGCATCTTCCACAAAGACAACATCATGGCTAACCAAAATGCGTTTAGTCTGTGGATGATACAGACGATAGCCTTTACTTTCAGAACTGTACCCAACAACTGCCTTATCATCCAATTTTCTGCGACGTTGTTCAGGCACTAATGCATATGCCAAACAACCAAAAACACGTAGATGAGCAACAGATGGCTTGCGGTCATGCCAAGCCTCATATGGAGTGATAGACTGCAACGCTTTACTGGGACACCTGTTAAGTACATATGCTGCACACATGACAACCTCAAGCCAGAAACTATGTGGTAAAGCCTGACTCTTGACCATACACCTCGCCATCTCCATGAGTGACCTGTTCTTCCGTTTAGCAACTCCATTCTGTTGAGGTGTATACGGCACTGTACACTAGTGTTTGATCCCACGTTCAGCCAGAAATGCATTAAAATCAGAAGACATATATTCCCCCCCTCGATCAGAACGGAGGTAAAGATAGTTTCCAAAAGAAGGTGTCTCCATAGGACTAGAGACATCACTATGTACAAGCTGCAATTTCTGCGTAGCCCAAACTGAACCATCTTTTGGAAAGGAGGAACGCTGCATTTTGCCCAAAATATAGCCTTCACATACATGTTTTCCAGGTGCCTCAAGCTTGGGGAAAGAAGACACCATATCAGATTTCTGCAGGTGTAGCAAAGTAGCAAAATTTAGATGACCAAAGCGTGCATGCCAAAGCTTTGCATCTAACATAGCCTGAGAATCATGAACTGCACATGCCGAATCATTCACAGATCTTTCATTGTCTATGAGCTTATATAGCCCACGACATAAAATGCCAGAAGCAATAATAACATCGCCATTTGACAGATCATGAACTGTACATCTGTCATCAACAAATTTCACAACCAAGCCAATCTTGGCTAATGCAGAAACTGATAACAGATTCTTCTTGATCCCTAGCACAAATAAAGCATCTGACAAGGTGAAAGAACTACCATCAGTAGTAGTCAGAATGATCTTACCAACTCCCATAACAGGAGAAGAGGAGTTGTTGGCGCATGTGATAGTATTCCCTATAGGGGCAGGCTAGAGTGAAGAGAAGAAACTGCACTGCGCGGTAATATGTTTGGTCGCCCCACTCTCAAAGTACCAAACATCTGAGTCCACTGTAGACCTGCACTGCTCATGAGAAGATGGGTCAAAACTACAAACACTAGTAAACGCCCATTCTTCTTCCTGCACAAGATTAGCAGACTCTATTTTTGGTGTAGAGGCTTCTGCAACAACCATTCCAGCCTCCTTTTTCTTTGCCTCTTTTGCAGCTAGTTTTGGACAGTTCTTTATGATATGATCATTCCCTTTACAGTACTTGCAAAACAATTTCTACTTTTCTGATTTCTTCTCATCTTTATCCTGGTTCTTCGAATGTGCAGCATTTGCAGATTTCTGCTTACTAGTAGAAGAGCTCCATTTTCCTTTGCCCTTCTGAGTAGCAAGGAATGCTTGATCTGCAACACGCATAATGGACCTGTTCTGTCTGGACTGATCTTCCTGCAACAGAACAGAAACTAACTCCTCAAATGATAAGGCATTCGGATTGCCTTTCATCATCAACCGAAGAGTAGAAGCAAAACTCTAATATGAATTAGGAAGACCATTCAGAACGGTCTGCACAAGTGAGCTATCTGGTATAACCTCATCAGCAGAAATCAACTGTTCCTTCAAATCTTTGATCTTCATTAGGAAACTGTCCATAGAATCACCTTCATTCATGTGCTCACTCTCCAACTGTTTTTGGAGGTAAGCAACACGAGCCTCATTCCTAGCCTGGTACAATGTGGTAAGTGTATCCCAAGCATCCCTAGCTGTTCTGCAAGAGCGAATATGAGGAATAATGGCATGTTTGACAGACAAAGCTATCAATGCATGTGCCTGGGCATCTCTGCCATCCCAACGAATCTGCTCTGCAGTAGGTGCAACAGAAACAACAGCACAAACAGGAATCTGCACAATATCGTCTTCGACACCATCTTCATTAGCTCCAGCACCTGTATTTGTAGTACATGTGGTTACAGGTGTAACAGGACGTCTTTCAACACCCTGCGCAATGTTCCACAATCCTTTTGCAACCAATACATGTCGCATCATATAAGCCCATAATGGGTAGTTGGTACCATCCAACTTATCCTCAACAACCAACATACGGAATACATCACTGCTTTCAGCCATGGCCGGTGACTAAAATACCTTGATGCAGAAAATTGACTGTATCTCAAAAAGTTGAACAGAATTACCCAGACGATTTCTGCTAGACCTGTAGCAGACTTCGAGACGCTTAAACTGGCGAACAGAAACTAGTATATACCTTTGGCACAAAAAGACGAAATGTGTGTTCACACACATCACTACCTAAATATATCAACACCCTGCCCATTAAGCCTCTAGTCTTACATAGTGCTAAAAACCTTCTAATGTGTTCATCCGGATCCTCCTGAGCTAGGCCTTTGAAAGAAGGAAACTTTATATTTAATCTTGAGAGTAAGGTTTCCAAGTCTACCTGTCCCGCCATGCTCTTTACTGATGAGGTTGAAGATAGTGGATTGGAGGATCTTCTAACAACCTTCCTTCTTGTTTGCTTGCAGGTGACCCTCAATGTTTGGGACCGGGTTGCGGTCATGAGCAGCTCATAGTCCACTTAATATGAGACACTTGATAAGAATATTTACCTTTTGGTTGATGAAGTAGCACTGTAGTAGCACTGTAGACACGTGATCTCTTCTATACTTTGCACTTGGTTTCTCCTAAGCTCAAATCTCCTTGGAAGTCCCAACGGCCGTGCCAAATTTTGTTGGGGGATTCTTGGACAAGAAGGAGTTTGAGGGTTTGTAGGAGAAAAGGAAAAGACAAGAAGAGAAATACACCCTGGAAGCCTCTGCCGATTGATTACACTAAGACAAATACAATTTTGAAGCACAATACAAGCCAATACTTCTGTGCAAAATCCCACAGAGTGCTCAATTACAAATTACCAAGTACCCAAAGTCTTCTTGCTGCCGGCCTCCTCTGCACCAGACCTCCACCTGTTTCAAGCTTACCCTTGTGCACACCTTGCACCAAGCTTCCACTAAGGGGGAGGAATGAATACCTTTTGTCGGCACACGCACACTGCAAGGAGACCTTGAGATCCTTGGGGGACTAGCTTAGCACTCTCTGCACAATCCCTTAGTCACTCTCCATGCACTCCTTCACTTCCACTTCTCTGCGTCACACACTGGTGACTCTTGCACTTCTCTCTCTTGCTTCACTTAGACTAGGCTCACTCTTGCTTACTCTAGAATGTTCTAAGAATAGTCTTTGCCTTGGTTTGAGTGTGTCGATCACGTACGCTCCTAACTACAATAGTATCTTGGTGCTCACTTTGATGTCCCAAGATTGTCTTCACAAGTGGCAGCCAACGACTCACTGTTTTGTCCTGTAGTGACTTTAGACTAAAACCCAAAATTTTAATTGGGGGGCCATACTTTCCCATATGCGTACGTTGCCGCTTCACATACCTTCACATTTCCTTTTAAGTCTTCACTTTTGCACATAAGAGAGGGTTCACTTGAACCTTCCAAAACACTTTAAAAAACACTTTGAACCTTAGGGAAATTAGAGAAAATACCTCTGCAACCTGCAACCCACTTTCTCCAATTTACCCTTTGTGGACAATTAATTGTGCACTACCTGTGCACTTTGACACCTGCACTTTAGCACTTTGACTTTGCACCTATTGACTTTGACCTTGACCTTGTTGACTTTGACCTATTTGACTTTGACAATAGTTGACTTTGACTATCGTTGACTTTGACCATTATGACTTTTATGGGCTCAACAACAAGTTTATGATTCCATGCCCTTGGGGCCTCCTTCAAACCATACACAGCTCTCTTGAGCTTACATACATACTCTGGATACCTTTCATCTCTGAATCCTTGGGGTTGCTCCATGAAAACATCATCTGAAATATAACCATTCAAAAAAGCATTCTTCACATCTAATTGACATAATTTCCAACCTTTACATGCAACAATAGCTATGAGTGTCCTGATGGTTGTCATCTTTGCCACAAGACTATAGGTCTCATCATAATTTATACCATAAGTTTGAGCAAAACCCTTCACAACAAGTCTAGCTTTATACCTAGACACTCTTCCATCTGCAAATCTCTTTGTCTTGTAGACCCATTTGCATCCAATGATCTTCTGGCTATTTGGCTTAGGAACTAACTCCCATGTCTGATTCTCCATTAATGCATCATATTCTTCCTGCATAGCTTTCTCCCAATTTTCCTTACCTTTTGCCTCTTCATATGTAGAAGGGTCTTCATCTGCCTTTATCATATAAGCATAATCTTTGGTAGCCAAAAAAGAAGTGTCATAGCTATACCTTGTAGGTTGCCACTTCTGTCTTGATGACCTTCTGAGTTCTCCACTCCTTGAGGTTTCTGGTTCATCACCCTCAGGATCAAATCTTGGCATTTCTTCAACTTCAACCTGCACTTCATTGTTCTCCTCTTCATCAAATATCTGAACCTTTGATTTACCTTTCTTTTGACTCACAACTTCTTCATCACTTGCATTAATATTGATTGTACCTGCATACCAAGTACCTTGCTCATCAAATGTAACATCCTTTGATACAAGGAATTGTTTTGTGGATGGACTCCACAACCTATATCCCATCTGCTTATCATCATAACCAATAAATACATACTTTTCAGCTTTAGGTTCCAATTTGTGCCTTAATTGTGATGGCACATATGCATATGCCAAACACTCAAATAGTTTGCAATGATATAGAGTAGGTCTCTTACCCCACCATGCCTCATATGGTGTCATACCTTGCAAAGCTTTACATGGTAACAAATTGACCAAATAAGTAGCTGTGTTTACAACCTCAGCCCATAAATAATTAGGGCAATTTTTCTCCTTCATCATTGACCTTGCAAACTCAACAAGAGTTCTATTTCTTCTCTCTGCTACACCATTTTGTTGAGGAGAGTACCTGCAAGTAATTTCCCTTTTTATACCTGCATTCCACAAGTAATCACTGAACTCATTAGAGAAATACTCTCCCCCTCCATCTGATCTTAGTCTCTTCAACTTATGACCTGTAATTCTCTCTGCATACACATGATAATGTTTGAATGTATTGAATACCTCTGACTTATCTTTGATCACATAGATAGTGATCCATCTGGTAGCATCATCAACATAAATCACATAATACCGTGAACCATTGATACTGAAATCTTTTGATGGTCCCCACACATCTGTGTGTACCAATTCAAGCTTCTCCAGATACATAAAACCATGCTTGGAATAAGATTGCTTATGAGCCTTACCTAATTGACATGCTTCACATCTGTATGTCATATGTTGACCTGCAACATTAGGTAATCCAAGCACTGAACCATTGTTAATCATATCTTTGATACCTCTTTCATTAAAATGTCCAAGTCTTTTGTGCCAAAGATCTAACTCAGAGATCTTATGTCCTCCGTAAGTGAACAAGACATGACCAACATTACCTTGGATCTTCAATGTGAAAAATCTTCCTTCTTTCTTCCCTGAAACAATCTGTTTATACCCTTTGCTAGGGTCTTCCACAAACACTCCTTCATTAGTGAATCTAACTTTATAACCTTTTTCAACAATTTGTCCTACACTTATTAGATTCTTAGGGATTGTAGGAACATACACCCTGAGTCAATGTAAAAGACTCTTTGGTCTTCACTTTGCCTTTCACAAGTTGCATTCATTATCAATGTTGAATCCTCCTTCTGATCTGAAGCATAATTGTAGTAGGTATTGTTGTATTGTTGACTTTGGAATCCTCTACCTGCATTTCTTCCAAAGTAACCTCTACTACCTCTACCTCTGAAATTACCTCTTTGATTCCTGCCACCTCTTCCTCTTGAATTAAAGTTCTGATTATATCCACCATTACTCTGAGTATTATGCCAAAAATCATTAGCTAAATGATTTGTCTTACCACAAATCCAGCAAGCTTTGACTCCATCTTTATTACTCCTGCCTCTTCCTCTACCTTTGCCACCTCCTCTTCCTCTTAGGAAGTTAGCTTGGCTAGTTGTACCTTCATCCTCATTTGCTTGTTGCTTTCCCTTGATATTCTTCTTCTTATCCTTTGAATACATTGCATGACATGTACTCTTGTCACCTTCACCTTTGACATCCTGCTCAAAGGTTAACATATGTCCTAGCAACTGATTTAAGTCAGGAGTAAAATGATCAAGTGATAATTCAGTAGACAAAATGAATGGCTTCCATTTGTCATCACCTCTCAACCCTGTGAGGATTTGCCTTACCAATTCATCCTCCTCAATGTCTTCATCAACTGCTCCTAATGCATCTGCAATGTCCTTCATTCTTGTTACATAGTCTGAGATGGATTGAGAGGCCTTCTTCTTGAAAGTGGTAAATTCTGCCCACAAAGATGCCTTCCTTGACTTTGTGGTGTTTTGGAAATGCTCTTCCAAAGCATTCCATATATCACTTGCACTTTCAAGACCTCTAATGTGAGGTAGCAAGTAGTCATTGACTGCCATATAGATAATGCTCCTAGCTTGAACATCTTTCTTCATCCAATTCTTCAAATCTGATAATTCCTCCCTAGTTGGAACTAGGATCTCTGAATTGAGGCTTTTCTTCTTCACCTGTAATATAAGCTATCAAGTCTTTGCTCATAAGATGAGCTTCCATCCTCATTGACCATGCTGGATAGTTCTCTCTATCCAACTTCTCTATTTGAAGAAATCTCCCGTTCTTTCTTCACCTGTATATTGAATTCTTCAACCTTTATGAGTAATAGATGTACCTTTACTTTGAATAATGTTCCTTTTGTCTTCCTTGATGTCGTATTGAAGTATTTTGATGGCGATGCACCATAGTGCACTCTCCTTCTTGAGAGCTCCACGATGATATGCTCAGAGTAGAAAACTGAGCTCCTGAGGCCGCACACAGTACTCCGCATAGAGGCTGTAGAATACGCAGAAAAACACAATACACAAGGAGCACGAAGACAGACTTCTTAGGTCTTACAAATGTGGTCGAACTTACCGTCTATGACTGACCATGCCACTATATGTTTTATTAAAGAACATATACAAAGAAGTGTCCGGTGGCCATTTGGCCTTTCACATGGACACTAATGGTAACAATCTCCCACTAAAGGCCAATATGGCCAGAGTAACTATGGGAGAAAAAATAAAGAATGATAAAGAATACCTGAGTATAAGTATACCAACTATAGCTCCCACCTGATGGGCATGTTACACAGTATACAAGTGACTGCATAAGATCAAGAATCAAGTAACCCCCATCAAGTGACAACAGTGTCGAAAGCTATCCTGTGGTAGAGCTTTAGTCAAAGCATCTACAACATTATTGCGAGTGTGAACCTTCTCAAGGATAATGCTCTCAGTGGCTAAGCAATCTCTAATGAAGTGATACCTCACCTCAATGTGCTTGGTCTTTGCATGATAGACCGGATTCTTAGCCAAAGCAATGGTACTCTGACTATCATTGAGCAAGTGAGGTACATGCTGAGGTAAACCCATATCACAAGCAAGAAGAGAAAGCCACAATGCTTCCTTACATGCCTCACTTGCTACAACATACTCTGCTTCTGTGGTGGAAACAGCTGTACATTCTTGAAGACAAGATCTCCAAGAGATAGCACCTCAGAAAATGAAAAATGTACCTTGATGTAGACTTACGATTGTCTACACAACCAGCATAGTCAGAATCTATGTAACCAATAATGGATGATTTCCCTCTACCTAAGCATAGACACTTGTCCTTAGTGCCACTCAGATATCTCAAAATCATTTTGACCGCTTCCCAATGTTTCTTGCCAGGATTAGACATATATCTGCTCACAACTCCCACTGCAAATGCAATGTCTGGTCTCGTAGCTACCATAGCATACATGAGACTACCAACAACAGACTGATAGGGAATTTTGGTCATGAATTCCTTTTCCTCATCTGATTTGGGGCAGTCATCCTTGCTCATATTTCACATATGTGGGTAAAGGTGTACTCAATGCCTTTCCACCCTGCATATTGAATCGGTGAAGTACTTTGGATATGTACTCACTTTGAGACAAGTATATGCATCTTTTACTCCTATCACGAGTAATGCGCATGCCAAGAATATGTTTGGCATCCCCCAAATCCTTCATATCAAATGTCTGACTCAACTTCTTTTTGAGAATTGACAAATCATAAGAGGACTTCCCAACAATCAACATATCATCGGCGTAAAGTATCAAGCATATCAAGCTGCCATCAGAACATCTCTTTGTGTAGAGACAATGATCCTCATTGCTCCGAGAATAGCCTTGGGACTTCATAAAAGCATCAAACATTTTGGTACCATTGTCTAGGAGACTGTTTAAGTCCATACAAGCTCTTCTTGAGCTTACAAACTAGAGTTTCCTTGCCAAGAACTACATAACCCTCTAGTTGTTCCATATAGATCTCATCTGTAAGATCTCCATGCAAGAAAGCTGTTTTCACATCCATTTGGACTAGCTCTAAGTCCTCCATTGCAACGAATCCAAGCAACATGCGCAAAGTAGTCATCTTGACCACTGGAGAGAATATTTCCTCAAAATCAACACCATGTTGTTGCTTAAAACCCTTTGCAACAAGTCATGCTTTATATTTTGGAGAAGCACTATTTGATGTGAATTTCAGCTTATATAACCATTTACATGGTAAAGCTTTTCTGCCCTTTGGCAAAGGTACTAAGTCCCAAGTACCATTCTTGTGAATAGAATCCAACTCACTCTTCATGGCACGCTCCCACTTGACATGATCCTCTGTCTGCATAGCCTCTTTGTAGCAAGAAGGCTCATCGGCATCTGTTAGCATAACAAAATCTAAACTTGGAACATATCTATCAGGTGGATATGAGACACGTGCAGAACATCTCAATGGTTGCTGAACAGGAACATGTGCAGACTGATCTGAATGGACATTCTCTTGAACATCCCTATGTGCAACATTTTTATGCATGCTAACCGGAGGACTAGTATCCTCAAACACCACTCTTCTCACTTCAACCTCCTTAATGGGCTGTTTATGCATCTTAGACTCATTCAAAATGACATCACTACTTCTGATCACTGACCGTGCTTCAGGATCCCATAAGCGATATCCAAATTGTCCTTCTCGACCATATCCAAGAAAAATGCATTTCTTTGACTTATGGTCCAACTTTTGTCTAAGATTCTTGGGTATATGAACATATGCTTCACACCCAAAAACTCAAAGATGATCATAATATGGTGGTTTCCCTATCCATAACTCTTGTGCCACTTTCAGACCTTTGGCAGTACTAGGTGAAAGGTTAATCATATCAACTGCAGTCAATACTGCTTCTGCCCAAAAACCTTGTGAGAGGTTTGCATGATGCAACACAGAGACTACTCTATCTTGAGTAGTTCTATTCATCCTCTCAGCTACACCATTCTGTACTGGGGTATAAGGAGCTGTAAACTCTCTACGAATCCCTCTAGACTGACAGAAAAGGCTGAATTCATGTGAGGTATACTCACCCCCATTATCTGAACGTAAAGCCTTAAGCTTAGTTCCTTTTTCAGTCTCAACTGAAGCAAGCCATTTTCTGAAAGTAGGGAATACATCATCCTTTGATTTGATAGGATATACCGAGACTTTTCTAGTAGCATCATCTATGAAAGTGACAAATTAAAGAGAACCACCTAAGGACCTAGTGGGCATAGGACCACACACATCTATATGAACGAGATCTAAAGGCTGAATTGAAGAGTCAATGTGCGTTCTATGCACATTTTTGGTTTGCTTTCCATATTGAAAATGCTCACAAAATGAAAAATCAGAGAAAGATAACACAGGTAAATAGCCAGAACGAGGAAGATTTTCCATTCCACTACGAGATATATGGCCCAAACGACCATGCCAAATACAAGCCATAGGCTGTTCAGTAATAGCTAACAAGTGTTCTTTATGTGATACAAATAAAGGATAAAGTGAGCCAACTTTGCTTCCTTTTGCAATAACCATATTGCCCTTTGATATACGAAAGGACTGAGCATAGAAGATCACCTTGTAACCAAGGTCATCAAGTTGACCAACTGACATCAAACTGTGTGATAACTGAGGTACATGGCGTACATTATGCATAGTAAATTTTGAACCATCAATGAACTGCACAACCACATCTCCGATCCCCACAGCATCACACTGGTAAGAGTCACCAAGTCTCACGGTACCAAGAGACTTTGCTACATAATTAGAGAACCATTCTCTATGTGGTGTCACATGGAAAGAAGCACCAGAATCTAGCAGCCAGGTATGGGAAAGAGAATCAGCCATAAGTGCCTCAGATGGCACAGTACTATCAAGTGTCAACACATCAACATCATCAGAAATAGCATTAATTTCTTCAATCTTCACAGTCGAAGTAGATGGTGCAGGTAACTGTTTAACATGCCCATCGACATTATGTCCTTTACCTTTAGCATTCTTTAATGCATAACAGTCTTTCTTCATGTGTCCTTTCTTATGACAATAATGTCATTCGATATCCCTCTTCCTTGATTTACTTCTACTCTTATTCTGTTGACCATTCTTTTCCTTGTTCTTGCTCCTGCCATGTTGTTGATTCTTTCCTTGGTAAGAATCACGAACATTATATGCATCTCCACTCTGAGTGCCAACCATAGATTTTCTACGAATCTCCTCACTCAAGAGTGCTCCACATATGTTATCATAGACGAGTTTACCACCAGTTGCACTGTTGCTAATAGCTGTGCAAAATGTATCCCATGATGATGGCAGGGTGCATAACAACAATACTGCTTTCATTTCATTATCCATATCCATTTTCTGAGCCTGTAACTGGGAGAATATAGCATCAAACTCATTTAGATGAGCAGCAACACTATCTCTGTCCTTCATACAAAAGTCATATAATTTTCTCATCAGATACACTTTATTTGATGCCGTCTCTTTTTCATATGTATTGCATAACTTCTTCCAAAGCTCCTCTGCACTTTCACAGTCTAATATTGTAAAGTAAAAATTATTTGCCAGGTGCAAGCGAATGGTAGACATGGCCATTTCATCTAACTCATCCCAATCATCTTCATCCATGTCAAGAGGCTTCTTTGAAATCCCATTTACTGGCTTCCATTGCCTCCTTTGAATCAGCACATCTTTAATCTGATTCTTCCATAGAGCAAAGTTTGTGCCATCAAATTTTCGGATCTCAAAATGGTCTTTGCCCTACAAGTTATAGCTCCTCCTCGGAACACTAGCACTAGACCTTGATCCACCGGATGTGCTTGAGACCTCTGATGCCATGATCATAGAGAACTGAATAGAATGATAATGGAGCTAGAAGAGTCCAAACACCAACAAATAAGTGTATCAAGGAGTAAATCCACCACTGTATAGTTGACTAAACCAGAAATCTGGAAAAATTTTGCCAGAGTATCCTCTGCAAAATTAGCATATGACCAGTGTCAAAGTTATCATAAAACTACAAGTACTGACATGTCTACCTACATAGTGAATCACTGACTCCACTGCATATAATCAGTTACCCAATAGAAGCCAACTAGGCTTTTCGAGCACCTATGAACAACTATCATACATCTCCTATGGCGAGGTTGGGTAAGTCTTCCACCTGCATCACCGAAGAGACCCCGACATCTGGGTGTCTCCCAGTTAAGAAAACCTCACCATGAGCCTCTTTATCAAACGTAAAAGGCTTTATGCAAAAAACGTAACCGCTATATTTATGACCACATGGACATACATAAGCGGTATCCACAGAAGCGTACATGGTGTGTATGCGCTCAATATATGCAGTAAAATGACACTAGAAAGGTTGAATACACAACCCAAAAACTAGCCAATAACACCTGCAAGTGTCTCTCAACTTTGATGTTTTATGCTTTAAAAACCTGCATAAATTTGCAGCGACTGCTCCCACCAAAACTGAAAACACCTCGAGAAACCTGTTGTTTTACAAGTGTGATTGAAAATATAGCCCCAAAGGTTGATATTTATTGTCTGAGAAGTACAAGGAACAATCTTCTTGATGTTCTTGGACCTGTGTGAAGAGAACTATGTGCAAAAGTACTCCGAAATGGCTCCAAAAACACCCCAAAATTGCTTCAGAAATAGGCTTTGAAAGCAAAAAATGAAGCTTTGCGGGACCAAAACTTGTTCAAGGTAATGTCAACCTTAGTCTTTCCCCTTCTTCAAACACCACAAGAGTGTAGCTTAGTGGCAAGAGATTGCCACGGTTAAGCGAGCTCTGTGGGGAATAGTACTGGGATGGGTGACCTCTCGGGAAGTACCGGGAACCTCTATATTCCTTGATCGTTGAGGTCCTCCTTCACGTGCAGCCAACAACGCCAACAGTGACTTCGGTGACTCGGATGACAAGGTATGTCAAGGTCTATGCCTTGGTCGCCGCCTTAGTCGTAAGCCTTGGATGACAAGGTATGCCAAGGTCTATGCCTTGGTCGCCGCCTTAGTCGTAAGCCTTGGAGAAAGCCTTGGTCCAAAAGGACAAGCTACTCTTGTAGTTAGAGCACCTCTATAACAAGAGTAACTCAAACCTTCACCAATTTTAGAGGATCAATGATCAATTATAAAGATTTTGAAAAATCTGTGAAGGAGATGACCACACAGAAAGTCTGTTGCACATATCTCTCTCATTAACTTATAAATTGTGTAAAGTTTTTCATGAAACTTTGCACAAGGTGTGTTCTACAATATGCGCACTTTCTCCAAGTTGAATCACTTCAAAAGATTCAGTATATCTTGAGAAATGATTTCAACAAGTTACCTATGTCTAAAACTTCTCTTTTGAAAAATGGATTTAGACACCTATAACTTTTAACACTTGGTTCTCTCAATCTAGAAGCCATTTATGAAAATGCTTTTAGCCACAGATAGCTTACCTTCCAACTTAAAAATTGAGTGCTTGCTTGCTCAAAAATTTACACTGTGGAAGGAGAACTGACCAAAACATTAACATCAAATTTTGCGCCTATTTCAGGAACCAGTGAACACTTCTTCACATATGAATGTTCCTACACATAATTCTCATAGCCGGTTTCAATTAGGCTCTCAAACTTTAACCATAGACTCATTAACTATGGACTTAGACATATACAAAAGGATTCTTGAAATGATCAAGCACAGAAGGAGAATGCACAGAAAAATCGGGTGCAATTTTCTTTCATTCCTGAAGAAATTTACAACTAAGTGATGAGAGAGACTCTTACTCACATATAAGATGTCTAATGACTCATACCACTATTAATTTCTCTATTCTCATGCTCTCTCATATTTGCCCCGACTTTTTACTTGTATATATAGGCAAATATTTACAATATCATGACTATACAAAAGTATAAGTGAACTATCTCTGAATTAATGTACATATGTGTACACATCTTCATCCTCTGAATATGCACTTCCTCCATGCTTCATAATTTGAACTTTCCTTCAATCTTTGACTTCCAAATCTTCATTAAAACTTCAATTGTTGATTGCCCTGCACCAACAACTCTAGGGGCTTGTTTCAGCCCATATAATGCCTTCTTCACCTTACATACTTTGTTCTCCAAATGGGGAGCCTCAAACCCTCGTGGTTGAGACACATATACTTCTTCTTTAAGGTCTCCATTCACGAACACTGATTTGACATCCATGTGATAGACTAGCCAATGCTTATGTGCAGCCATAGCTAGTACTACTCAGATAGTAGTCATCCTTCCAATCGGAGCAAATGATTCACAAAATTCGATGCCTTCAACTTGTGAGTATTCATGTGCAACAAGTCTTGCTTTGTACTTTTCCAAAGTGCCATCACCCTTCTACTTTAGCTTCCAAACTCGTTTGCTACCACTGACTTTATGCTGAGGGGTGGATCCACTAGCTCCCAAGTTCCATTCTTCATGATGTTGTTGTATTTGTGTGCATGGCAGCCCTCCAATTTGGATCGTGGAGTGCCTCTTCCACATTGGTTGTTTCCTTTGGTTTTTCTTGAATGACATCAGACATTAGGGTTGTGTTTACAATATGGGCGCTTTCCCATCTCTGTTCCTCTATTCACTATGATCTCCTTGATCCATATGCAACCTATTCTAGTGACAATGGGATGGGGTTTGCAAAATCATAGAGATGCCTAACCCAATGTGGAAATGGCTTTTCCACTTAGGTGATGACATGTTGGTAACTTTCAAACTCATCATGTGAAGATGATGCTTTCTTCTCTTGTGTAGAAGGGATAGCTCTTGGGATAGGCTCATAGTGGATTGCCCCTTTGCGTGATGATAAAGTGGAAGCTCTCTTTTCCTCCTCCACTACATGTGGCTTCTCCTCGTTAATCACCCCATTGCGACTCACCATGATCTTCTTAGCCTTAGGGTCATAAAGCTTATAAGCCTTCTTATCTTCATTGTACCCAAAGAAGATACATTTGTTGCTTTTTGGTTGAATCTTGTTTCTCTCCTTATCTAGAACATGTATGTAAGAGAACGAGGATTATGACCACCAACCATATTCCTTTATATATAGCTCTCTCCAAGGGGCTACATTCTTGTGCAATTGGATTCTAACCATCCATGTGTCATCCATGTAACTCCATGTGTGCCAAGTGTTTGAGTTAACTCGAGTTAACTCAAATGGATGCTTCTAGAAGGCTCTCGATCTATGTGGGCAAAATACTCTCCCCATGTACCGCATGGGGATTGAACCCAATGCCTCCTCCTTCACACCCTTGAGAATTAACCACTAAACTAAGTGGTTAACTTCTTTACAAGAGCACATGACCTCCTATTAAGTTTATTCTCGAGATCTTTGATCATACACAGAGGTGTGCACTTAAATACATAGTATATATGATGCAAGGGGAAGACAAGAGGATATGGGATACTATGGTATCAATTTGGAAGTCAAGATGCAGGATTATACATATCATATGGAATTCCCAATTATGAATATGGAGGGGACAGACTTTGTCTTAGGAAGAGAGTGGCTATGGGGTTGGGAGACACACTTAAACGCAACTATCAAAACAACACACTTGAGTTTGAAAGAAATGGAAGTAAATTTTGCATTCAGGGAGAGAGAGATGTACCTAGTGCACCTATCATTTCATCCTTAGAGTTGTATAGTCTTTGTCATTCTCAGTATGTACAGGAGATCTTTTTATTGTATAGTCATGATATTGAGCATTGTACAGACGGTTCATCTGATGTATATTTTCATACTAGGAATGTAAATATGGACATGACTTTCTATTATTCTTTCTTGCAAGAGTGTGTGGTTAAAAGTTTTAAAGATCTTATGTTTGAGCATAGAGATGTTTTTCCCATTGACTTACCTAGAGGGCTACCACCTGAGAGAAGGGACATCGACCATGCCATTGAGGTAGTTACTAACACTAACCCTATTTGTAAGCCACCTTATAGGCTTAGTGTTTCTCAGCATGAGGAGGTGGAGAGGCAATTACAAGATTATGTAGATAAAGTCTTCATTAGACCTAGTAACTCACCTTGGGCATCACTAACGCTCCTAGTTAAAAAGAAAGACGGCTCTATAAGACTATGTATAGAAGCACTTAAAAAGGTAACTATCAAAAATAGATTTCCAATGCATAGATTGGAAGATCTATTTGATCAGTTACATCAAGCTAGGTATTTTACCAAGCTTGACCTTAGATCAGGAGATCATCAGATCAGGATTAGGGTAGAAGATGTCCCTAAGATTGCATTCAGGACTAGATATGGGAACTATGAGTTTTTGGTGATGCCTTTTGGTCTCACCAATGCTCCTGTCACTTTCATGAAGCTCATGAATAGTGTTTTACGACCTTATCTAGGACACTTTGTACTAGATTTTTGGGATGATATTCTCATCTATAGTGCATCAGAAGAGGAGCACTTGGAACACTTAAGAAAGGTATTTCAAGTGCTAAGGGAAAATTCACTCTTTGCTAAGGGGTCAAAGTGTGAATTTTTCAAAAAAGAGGTTATATACCTTGGGCATATAGTCTCCCAGGATGGAATCCAGATGGATCCTGAAAAAGTAAGGGCTATTATGGAATGGCCACATCCAAGGAACCTGGAAGAGTTGTAGATCTTCCTAGGTTTATTAGGTTTCTATCAAAAATTCATTAAGAATCATGCCAAAATTGTTGTCCCGATGATGGAACAACTTAAAGGGAAAGAGAAAGCCTTTCATTGGGGAGATGAATAGAACCAAAGTATGAAGAAATTGAAATTAGCAATTGCTATAGCTCCACTTTTACATGTAGTAGATCCCAATAAACCCTTTGTGGTTGAGACTGACGCGAGTGATTTTGCCATAGGAACAATTTTAGTACAAGATGGTCGACCAGTAGCTTTTGAGAGTAAGAAACTAGAACCGGCTCAGAAGAATTACTCCATCTATGAGAAGGAGTTGTATGCAATTGTCCATGCTTTGAAGAAGTGGCGTCATTATTTATATTATGCCAAAGTCACGATAGTGGTTGATCAAGAGAGCATTAAGTGGCTCTCTAATCAAATAGATCTTAATGGTCGTAAGGCCCGATGGACAGAGACCCTTCAAGAGTTTGATTACGAGCTTAGGTATAGCAAGGGAAAGTTTAATGTAGTTGTTGATTCACTTAGCCGCATGTCTATGCTCAATGGACTGAGTTTCACTCAGATCACTAGTGAGCTACTTGAGTCCATTAGAGGGAAATGTAGGCTTGGTCCTACATATTATGAGATTTGGGAAGCCATAGAGAATGGGGATCGTGATATATGGGTTTCCAGTGAGGATGGAGTATCGATGGGTACTCAAGAAGGATTCAAGTGGAAGAATTACAATGTCCGTGATGGATATCTGTTATATAAAGGTAAGATATGCATCCCTAGAGATTCCGAGATGAGATGGCATATTTTCTATGAGTGTCATGACACACCTAATGCAGGACACCCATGAGTTAAGAAGACTTATGGTCTTGTTAAGAGGCAATTTTATTGGCCTAGACTTCATAAGGACATCCTAGAGTATGTGCTTAAGTGCACTAAATGCCAGGTGAATAAAGTTGAGAGGTTGAGGATTGGAGGACCACTCCACCCATTGGATATTCCTAATGGGAAGTGGGAGAATATCTCCATGGACTTTATAGTCAAATTACCTAAGACACAGAGAGGGCACGACTCGATCTGGGTAATTGTGGATAGGTTAAACAAAATGGTTAGGTTTATTCCAACATGTACTACAGTGAAGACACCAGAGTTGGCTAGGCTCTTTGTAGAGAACCTATACTTGTTATATGGTCTTTCTTTAGACGTATTCTCTAATCAAGATCGGAAGTTCACTAGCCACTTTTGGAGAGCGGTCTTCAAAAGGTTGGATATGAAACTTAACATGAGTACGACCGAGCATCCATAGTCGGATGGGCAAATAGAGAGATCTAACCAAATCCTAGAGGACATGCTTCGGACATATGTGAATGAAAGGCAAACTAATTGGGAAGAGTACTTACCTATAGTAGAGTTTGCATATAATAGTGCCAAGCACTCTTCCACTAGGTATAGTCCATTTATGCTTATGTATGGGTTTAAGCCAAGACCTCCTTATGCAGTAGGCTTACAGAATGAGAAAGTTCAAGCTGCAAAGGACTTCTTGGAAGAGATGAACGATATGCTTAGGCTTGATAAGGACATCATTAGGAGAGCTCAAGATAGGGCTAGAGCCTATGCTGACCCTCAAAGGAGAGACATCAAATTTGAGGTAGGAGAGCAGGGCTTTCTTCAAGTTCCATCTAGGTTTGAAACCATGAAGAGGGGACCTTGTCCAAAACTATCTCCTAGGTATTGTGGACCTTTTTAAATACTTAAGAGAATAGGAAAGATGGCTTACCAGCTCCAACTTCTAGAGAATAGTCAAATCCATCCAGTTTTTCATGTTAGCCAGCTTAAGAAAAGGCTGGGTGAATTTGACAACCTTATTCCAGATAGTGAGGTAGTAGAGCCTATTTCTATTCAATCTATTCCACATGAGCCTAAGATCATACTACACACTCGAGAGAAACAGACGAGAAGTCACTTATATAAAGAGTGTCTATTAAGTGGAAAGATAGTTCAAAAGATAGTGCTACATGGGAGTGGGTTAGCACCCTTCAGAGATGGTTTCCCAATTTTACATTACCTTCCCAAGGGACTTCTTAAGGCGAAGGATATGGGGAAACAACACGGAGATATGACCATGTGTTGTTGTACATGGGGATATAGTGGGAGTACCATCCTATTGATTCACTCTTTCTATCAGACCTTCCAATACCTTTTTTGAGGACAAAAATGGAGTTAAGGGGAAGGAAATGTTATGAAGGGAGTCACTATTGAAGAGATGGTATGAACCATCTCTTAGGCTTTATTAGAAGGGCACACACATGAGTGCCATGTGGCACCCATGTGAGATGCCCCCCATGTGACTCCAATTAAGGAGAGAATCATATATGAGGAGGTACACGGCTGGGCAGCAAGATAACATCAATCTCTGTGAGTTGAGTCAAGCGGCATATCAGAGTCCTCAATCTATGTGTCAAGCTAGCAAAATTGAAGGGCTTCCTCGAGATCATCAGGAGCAATTTAATACCCTTCAATTATTCAAATGTGTATTTAAGGGAGGGTTCACATGAACCTTCCAAACACTTTAAAAACCCTTTGAACCTTAGAGAAATTACAGAAAGACAACCTGCAACCTGCATCCACTTTCTGCAAAGCATAACCTTTATGAGAAATTGATTGTCCACTACCTGTGCACCTTGACAACTGAACTTTGAACTCTTTGACTCTGACCATGTTGACTCTTGACTCCTTTGACTTTGACTATTTTTACTTGAACCGTGTACGATTTCAAATTTGGCTGGACCGACCGGACCCTTAGATCATAACTTTACTATATTACAATGTACATAACATTCACTTCCAAATAGTTTGAAATGGGAAACAGAATGCTTCTTACCCATGTAGGATTCTTGTGGAGTCTTTCCATCAAGTGCCTTGGTGTAGCTTTGATTTAAGATGTAGATAGTAGTGTTGATAGCCTCTACGCAAAATTGATTATGCAAACCCTTTCCCTTCAACATGCACCTTGCCATCTCCATGATGGTTTGATTCTGACATTTTGCAACACTATTTTGTTGAGGGCTACGTGGGACTATGTGTTGATGCTTGATTCCTTTACTTTTGTAGAAATCTTCAAACTCTATTTATGTGAACTCACCATGGCCGTCTGTCTTGAATTTCTTCATCTTCTTCCTTGGTTGAATTTCAATAAGTTGAAGCCATTCTTTAAACTTACCAAAATCTTGAGCCTTATTGTGAAGGAAGTACACCCACATCTCCCTGCTATAGTCGTTGACAAGTAACATGAAGTAGGAAGATCCACCCAATGCCTATGTAGGCATTTTTTTTCACAAGTCACCATGCACCAACTCTAAAGGATAGCTTGCCCTGTTCTTGCTTTCTTGTGGAAATGCATTCCTCTATTGCTTGACCATCATGCAAGCTTCAAATGGTTCCTTCATTTTTGCAATCGATGGTAGGTGTGCAACCATACCCATGTGATGCATCTTCTTTAGTACAGGGTACCCGATGTGGTCAAATCTCTCATGCCATAGCTTACTTGTGCCCACACTTTTAGTGGTTGTAAGTGCACACAAGTCATAGAGGTTGTTCCTCCTGATGCTAGTCCTAACAATGTTGTTGTTATTGTCCATAATCTTAGCTCTTTCTTACTGAAAGATACTTGATGACCTTGATCATTTATAGAAGCTACTGAAAGTTGATTTTGTTTGATTTGTGGAACATACAACACATTTGAAAGCTTTTTGATATCCGCATTAGAGTTAATGAAAGAAACTGTACCTTCACCCTCTACATGACGTCTTGCATTGTTGCCTACCTTTACTGTGATGGGTTCCTTTAGAGGTTCTAAGGAATTGTAAAGGTCTTTTTTGCTTATCATGTCATGAGATGCAAAACTCTCCAACACCCATGAGTCATCCATTCCTGAATCTTCAGCGGAGGAGCATACTTCCTCTATCCTAACAAATAGTTCAAGCTTTGTTTCTATTGTGTTGGTAGACTCCTTGCCCTTGCCATCTTTTTAGGAGCCATTCTTCTCTTCTGCCTTCTTTATGTGATAGTCTTGGATTATGTGTCATTTCTTCTTACAATGGAAACAATCTCCCTTGAGCTTCTTTTTTTCATTCTTCTTTTTGTCTCCATCTTTGAAGAGTCCGCTTTGCCTCCTCTGGCATTTGTTGTGAATGCAACATCTACTTTGCTGCCACCACTCCTTGCCTTGAGCTGCAGCTCCTCCTCCATGTGTAAGGCAATGAATTCTTCAAAAGTTAGTGGTTAAGGTCTCATTTGAGTATTAAGAGTAATTCAACCATCAAACTTAGATGGATAGATTCTAAGACAATGCCAAGCTAGCTCTTCAATTGACTTTTGTATACTTGCTCCTGCCATTTGATCTCGTAGATTCTTTATGCAAGTGATAAACACCTCTGCAAACTCCCCATCAACAAACCTTTCTACTGCTAGCTAATTCTCCAAGTTTTGAATTTGTGTCTGATTATGAGTTTCATATTCATTTCTCAATATGTTCCATGCTTCACATGCCTTAGGAGTATGTTGAATGACAGACGAACACTATCAGTAGTACTTGTAACCAGAACATAGAGTGCATTTACATTTCTATGTTTCCAAGCATGTAGAAGATTAGCATCAGTAGGAATCATTCAACTAGGATTATTTGGACCAAGTGTTTCTTGGGGCTCATGATTAGTCCTAAAAACAGTCTCCAAAATCTCCTATGAATGAAGGATAGAAGTGATTTTAAACTTCTAATGGGTGTAGATCGTACCATCAAGTTTACCTTCTATGAAGGCTCATGGTCATATCCGCAATGTTGGGATGATCAGCATCATTCCTTCTCTTGTCTATGCTCTACCTACACCTATTGACAAACTACCTTTATTTTAGTTGTTGAGGATGATGTACTACTTGCCATCTCTCTTTTGCCATCGAAACCTCTGCATTTTTGCTTTTGCTCCACTCAAAATCTCTTGAGCTCTAATACCATGTAAGAAAATGACAACACAACAAAATAGACCAGTAGAAAGAGTTGAGAGAAAAATGCAAACAAAGATAGATGTTGGCTGAGAGATAGAGAACTCAAATTCTCATATTGCCAAGCATAATACAGTTACAATGATGGTGTTGTCCACCCCTGCACTCCCAATGTGAAGCTTAGATGGCAATCTAGATAGACTCTAGATGAAGGGCTTGGTCATGCGCAATGCTATGTAAAGATCAACCTAGGCCATGCTTATATAGATTTTACAAGGGGATTCTGTATAGATAAACGTAGTTGAGAGATACACAATAGTCGACAAACTATACAATCGGGCAGTATATCTCCATGACCAAAATTCCTAGCGTCTCGACCCTAGGGGGGGGATAGGCCCTCCAGACCCCGCAGAAGGGGGCAAGCCCCCCTCTGTACTCCCCCCATTAAGGTTCTATGGGGAAACTACATGATGCTAGAGGGGCTTTACTTTCACCTTGAATGGAAACCCAATGGTGTGGAAGTTTATGCCCTACCTAAACTAATGGTTAGGCTCACAAAGATCATCTATAACCATCAATGGTCACACATAGACCTCATCTAAGTTAGAAGTTAGGGTTCCACAAAATGTTTGGGATCTCATAATGGCTTCTCCCTATAATAGAGGCTTTACAACTTAGAGCACCATGGATCATTTGTGGTCACTTGAGGGTGGATTATTGAGCATATCTAACAGGAAGCACATCAACTAAGGAAGAGAAGGTAGAAGGAACACCAACTATTAAGATACATGTGGATAAAGTTGGGGACTTTAGTGAAGGAGATGAAGGAAATACTTGTCTTCTAATTACATTTCGAGGATATATGACCAATGTTGGTGCAAGAGAATCCAAGCCCACATACTTGGATAATTAGCATGTTGGAGTTAGACGTCTGCGGAAGCACGCGAACAGCACAAGGAAGAAGAAGAAGCTTGGAGCACAACACACAAGACTGAATGTATTACTAGAGAATCATGAACTGCACATGCCCAATCATTCACAGATTTTTCATAGTCTATGAGCTTATACAGCCCATGACATAAAATGCCAGAAGCAATAATCACATTGCCATTTGAGAGATCATGGACTGTACACCTATCATCAACGAATTTCACAACCAAGCCAATCTTGGCTAATGCAAAAACTGATAACAGGTTCTTTTTGATCCCTGGCACAAATAAAGCATCTGACAAAGTGAAAGAACTACCATCAGCAGTAGTCAGAATGATCTTACCAACTCCCATAACAGGATAAGAGGAGTTATTGGCGCATGTGATAGTATTCCCTGTAGGGGCAGGCTCGAGTGAAGAGAAGAAACTGCGCTGCGAGGTAATATGTTTGGTTGCCCCACTGTCAAAGTACCAAACATCTGAGTCTACTGCAGACATGCACTGATCAAGAGAAGATGGGTCAAAACTGCAGACAGTAGTAAACGCCCATTCTTCTTCCTGCACAAGATTTGCAGACTCTGTTTTTGGTGTAGAGGCCTCTTCAACAACCATTCCAGCCTCTTTCTTCTTTGCCTCTTTAGCAGCCAGTTTTGGACAGTTCTTTATAATATGATCATTTCCTTTACAGTACTTGCAGAACAATTTCTGCTTTTCTGATTTCTTCTCATCTTTATCCTGGTTCTTCGATTGTGCAGCATTTGCAGATTTCTGCTTACTAGTAGAAGAGCTCCATTTTCCTTTGCCCTTCTGACTAGCCAGGAAAGCTTGATCTGCAACACGCATAATGGACCTGTTCTGCCTGGACTGATCTTCCTGCAACAGAACAGAGACTAATTCCTCAAATGACAAGGCATTCGGATTGCCTTTCATCATCAATCGAAGAGTAGAGGCAAAACTCTGATATGAATCAGGAAGGCCATTCAGAACGGTCTGCACAAGTGAGCTATCTGGTATAACCTCATCAGCAGAAATCAATTGTTCCTTCAGGTCTTTGATCTTTGTAAGAAAACTGTCCATCGAATCACCTTCATTCATGTGCTCACTCTCCAATTGTTTTCGGAGGTAAGCAACACGAGCCTCATTCCTAGCCTGGTACAAAGTGGTAAGTGTATCCCAAGCATCCTTTGCTATTCTGCAAGAGGGAATGTGAGGAATAATGGCACGTTTGACAGACAAAGCTATCAATGCATGTGCCTGGGCATCTCTGCCATCCCAACAAATCTGCTCTGCAGTAGGTGCAACAGAAACAGCAGCACGAACAGGAATCTGCGGAATATCATCTTCGACACCATCTTCATCAGCTCCAACACCTGTATTTGCAGTACCTGTCATTACAGGTGTAACAGGACGTCTTTCAACACCCTGCACAATGTTCCATAATCCTTTTGCAACCAATACATGTCGCATCATATAAGCCCATAATGGGTAGTTGGTACCATCCAACTTATCCTCAACAGCCAACATACGGAATACATCACTGCTTTCAGCCATGGCCGGTGACTAAAATACCTTGATGCAGAAAATTGACTGTATCTCAAAAAGTTGAACAGAACTGCCGAGACGAGTTCTCCTAGACCTGTAGCAGACTTCGAGACTCTTAAACTGGCGAACAGAAACTGGTATATACCTTTGGCACAAAAGGACGAAATAGCCTGCACAAGCACTGCGATAGTGCATTCGGAGGCCGAAACGAGCTCAGATCGCGATTTCGGCACCACGAAGCGAAGCCGTTTTGATCTCGGAAACACCCTGAGTATGCTCACCAAATTTTGTGCGAATCTGAGACTGCAAACGGAGGAGTGTCGACGGCGCCTTAGAAGAAGCAACGACCTGCTCTGATACCAATTGTTGGAGTTAGACGTCTGCGGAAGCACGCGAACAGCACAAGGAAGAAGAAGAAGCTTGGAGCACAACACACAAGACTGAATGTATTACTAGAAAATGTACAAAGATAAGTAGCCCATTAGGGCAATAGGCGTATATACAAGCCGGGGGAAAAAAACCTCCTAAAGAGGGAAAAAGTGCCCCGACAGTCCTAGAGTGTTCACACACATCACTACCTAAATATATCAACATAGCATATATCTCATATAGTCATATATGATCTATCCCTTCAATTACCTTTGTAAAAGTGCCTTACTTCCACATGGAGTTAGGAAGCATCAAATTTCAATTTATTTGGTAGATGATTGATGAGAGAATATATCCTATAGTTTAGGACTCACTTTTTGGTGAGAATTTGAATTTTGAATTCAAAGCTTGGCTCCAAACTCAACTATAAAAGTAGATCAAAAGACTCACATAAGAAGCCCCGATTTTGGAGAGCAATAGGAGGGACCCTATGTGATTTGGGAGCTCACTCCATAGCTCAATCACTACCCTCACATTGTGCAATAGAATATTGCCAATGATATTGTATTTCTATGTGATCTAATACATACATTTTGATTATAAATCTGAGAGCACTATTTATTATATGGAACATGTTCAGAGACTAAAATAGCAAGTCTATGACCTTGGATCAATTTCCTACTCATCTGCTTTAATCCATTGATTAGTGGATCATGTTCAAAATCACATAGGTGATTATTTGTGATCATTAGGAAGCTAACGAGGCCCACTACACTCTGTGAAGCAGGTTGTTGCAGCACCACTTCATCTCTGAAGACTATCCACCATCTCCTCTAACAGTGGTATTAGAGCAACATCAAAGCAAGATGGGAGATGGATTTCCACCATTCATTGACGAATTGAATAGAATCAACTACCCAGCATAGTCACTAAGGATGTAAGCCTACCTCCAAGGAGGAAGTTTATATGGATACATCTCAGGAGATGAAGAAATGCCAACATTCAAGAGCAAACATCAACCCACAAGGGAGGAACAAGAAAGGTTGACCACATGGTGTGCAAAGGATGCTCTTGCCAGGTCTTATCTACTAAACTCAATATTTGATTTCTTATTACCTCACATTAGGAATTGCAAGACCTCCCAAGAGACTTGGGAAGTACTTTCTTCATACTTCTCATCAAATACAAGAGCTAGGAAGAACCAGCTATGGATGGAGTTTACACCCCAAAAAACAACCAAAACAAAGTGTAGCTGATTATGTGACCAAGATGAAGGATGTGGCTGATCAGCTTGCAAGCATTGGAGAGGAGATAGAAGAAGAACATATAGTAAGGAAGATCATAAATGGCATCAAAGATGATGATAAGTGGGAGTCAAACAATGGACCTTTATATGGATATGAAGATACCTGACCTCAACACCTTGATGGGGCAACTCTTCACCATGAGACAAAGCTCGACAAGTATGGTGACAACTCTAGAGGTAACCAATCTTTTGCCCTTTATATAGATAGAAATAAAATTAAGTATAAAGGTAAAAGCAAAAAGAATGAAGAAGAGGCTAGTACCTCTCAAGTGAACTTCACAAGTAGAGGAAGAGGTACTAGATGAAGGGGTAGAGGAGGAAAGCAAGGCAGGGGGAGATCCCACAACACTCCACCTTGCAAAATTTGTGGCCTAACCAACCACACCACAGAAGAATGCTTCAAGAACACAAGGAATCAAAGGGGAAAAGGCTTCCATAGAGGGAGCTATGCACAATCCAGAGGCAAGTTCAACAATGGAGGAAGCAATTACAATCACAACTACAACCAAGGCTAGAACAACAACAATTATCAAGGAGGTTCAGAGGAAGAAGAGATTATAACAACTACATAGAAGACAAAGAGGATTCTCTAATCATCATGAACATGACATCCAAGCAAGGTAAAGATGATGAGCATCTTTTCTCTATTGATTCTGTTTGTTCCAATCATGTGGTTGGAAATGTAGCATTGCTATCTGATCTTGAAGAACCCAAAGGGAAGCATGAAGTGCAGACAGGTGATGACACTAGACACTCTGTTAAGAAAATTGGAAATTTCAAGGCTTCTAATGGTAACGTGAACCTCTTAAGTAAGGTTTTATATGTGCCAACCATAACAAAAAACCTAATCAGTGTTGGAAAGATTGTTGAGAAAGGCTTATAGGACAGATTCACAAGGCATGGAGCATATGTGGAAGACCCTCAACAAGGCTTCAAGAGGATTGCAAAAGGTGAGAAATCTGGTAAACTCTTTACATTTGAGATTGAAGACACCAAAAACATTGCACTCTTCAATTACAAAGATCAAACCCTATCTGAACTAGAGATATGGCATAAAAGGCTAGGTCATATAGGAGAAAGAACACTAAAGCAAATATGCAAGGATTAGAGTGTGCTTGACATTCCAAATGTGTCCAAGCAACACATGATATACAAATGTGGAGCATGCCAATTTGGCAAAGCTCACAGGTAACCATTCAACAGAAAGGGGTACATGTATGAAGACTACTTGGATCTTGTGCACACTCATGTGTGGGGTCCTAGCAAAGAGCCATCAATCTCACATTCTAGGTAGTATGTTTCATTTATAGATGATTACAATAGATGGACAATTCTTTACTTCATGAAGCACAAGGATGAAGTATTTACATGTTTCAAAAATTATTTGGCATTGGTTGAGAACCAAACAGGTAGAAGCTTGAAGAGGATTAGATTTGATGGAGGTGGTGAGTATTCTTCACATGAATTTCAATCATTCTTATAGGAAAGAGATATAAAGAGAGAGGTCACAACAAGATATACTACTGAACTAAATGAAGTGGCAAAGAGGAGGAACAGATTGATAGTAGAGGCTGCAAGATCAATGTTGAATGAGAAGAAACTACCCAATTACCTATGGGCAAAGGCTATTTCCACATCCACATACTTGGTTAATAGGATCCCATCCAAATCCTTGGATGGAATGACACCCTATGATGCCTGGAATTGTAGAAGACCCTCATTGGACCATTGTAAAATCTTTGGGTGCATTGCTTATGCACATATTCCTTCATAGATTAGAGGGAAGCTTGATCCAAAAGTTGAAAAGTGTATATTCATTGGCTATGAACAAAACCAGAAGGGATATGGGTTATACAATCCCACTAACAAAGGCTTTATAGTTAGTAGGGATGTAGTATTTGATGAAAATAATTCATGGTTGAAGATGATTGTAGGAAGATCAAGTTACCTTATGACTTGGAAAGTGATTTTCCAACTCTCTTTCAAGAAGACCAACGAGTACCAGAAGATATCAATTCAAAGGATGAAGAGAAAATGGACTTCAATGCTTGGAAGTCAAAAGGCAAGACCAAGCTCAAGCAATTGGAAGACATTCCAGAGTCCTCCAATCAAGCACTCAGGAGATCTCAAAGGGAGAGTAAAAAGCCCATAAGGTATGGCTATGACACATCACTAGTCACCAAGCATTTTGTGTACATCACTAAACACTCAATGGCAGAAGAACCTTCTTCATTTGAAGAAGCCAATGAAAAGAAAGAATGGAGATAAGCCATGCAGGAAGAAGTTGAAGCACTTAAAAAAAACAATACTTGGGATTTGCTTCCCAAGAAGCGAAGTATGAAGGTAATAGGATCCAGGTGGATATATAAAATCAAGAATAATTCAGATGGTTCTATAAACAGGTACAAAGCAAGACTAGTGGCAAAGGGGTTTGCTCAAACCCATGGAGTGGATTATGAAGAAACCTTTTCACTTGTGGCTAAAATGTCAACAATGAGGGTTTTGGTAAGTGTTGCTACTTCTAAGAATTGGAAACTATATCAATTAGATGCTAAGAATGCATTCCTAAATGGATGGATATCAGAAGAAGTGTACATGGCTCAATCACCATGGTATGAAGATAAGGACAAACCAAGTTATGTATGCAAGCTAATGAAGGCACTCTATGGCCTAAAGCAAGCTCCTAGATCTTGGAACCATAGGCTTGTTACTTATTTGTAGGATCAAGGATTTGTTGCTAGCAAAGCAGATTCTTCTTTATTCATAAAGAAGACCGACTCAAAAGTTATCTACTTATGTGTCTATGTGGATGACATTATCATTATTGGTAATGATGCTAATGGCATCAAGCAGATTAAAGCTCAAATGATGGAAGAGTTTAAAATCAGTGATCTTGGTTTTTTAACATACTTTCTTGGCTTAGAACTTGTGTATACAAATTTTGGTGTGTTTATTACTCACAGGAAATATATTCATGATATGTTGAAAAATTTCAAGATGGAAAACACCAAAATTGTAGGTACATCTATGGAACTCAATCATAAACTTAGTTCTCATGAAGAAGAACCTCTTGAAGATATTACAGGTTACCAAAAACTTGTTGGGGGTCTCAACTATGCAACCCTAACAAGAGTGGACATTGCTTATGGACTAAGTACATTAAGCCAATTTATGCATGCACCAGGAAAGCCTCACGTGGAAGCTACCAAGAGGATCCTAAGGTATCTAAAGGGTACTATAAATGAAGGGCTTTTTTACCAATTCACTTTTGATTTGGACATAAAGATGTATTCTGATGCAAATTGGGCTGGCTCCAAGGATGATAGGAGGAGCACCTCAGGTTACTTGTCCTTTGCAAGTTTAAAGCTAATATCATGGTCATCAAAGAAGCAACCAACTATGGCATTGCCATCTACAGAGGCATAATATAGAGGCTTAGTAAATGCAACACAAGAGGCTATGTGGCTCAAGCAACTCTACATAGATTTGGGGTTACATTCTTACACTCCAATAATTTTTGGAGACAACACTAATTCAGTTCATTTGGTTGTTAATCCTGTATATCATGCAAAGACTAAGCACATTGAAGTGTGCTATCATTATGTAAGAGAGAAATTGCTTAGCAAGGACATTCAGTTGTCCTATGTATCAACTCATTTGCAATGTGCAGATATACTCACAAAGTCTTTGGATGGAACCAAGATGAATAGGTTCAAATTGATGATTGGTTTGCAAGAGATCAAGGAGGAATGAGACCAAGCATGTTAGGCTTGAGTGGGAGTTGTTGGTGCAAGAGAATCCAAGCCCACATACTTGGATAATTAGCACATATCTCATATAGTCATATACGATCAATCCCTTGTAAAATCAATTACCTTTGTAAAAGTGTCTTACTTCCACCTAGAATTAGGAAGCATCAAATCTCAAGTTATTTGGTAGATGATTGATGAGAGAATATATCCTATAGTTTAGGACTCACGTTTTGGTGAGAATTTGAATTTTGAATTTAAAGCTTGGCTCCAAACTCAACTATAAAAGTAGTTCAAAAGACTTGCATAAGAAGCCCCGATTTTGGAGAGAAATAGGAGGGACCCTATGTGATTTTAGAGCTCACTCCATAGCTCAATCACTACCCTCACATTGTGCAATAGAATATTGCCAATGACATTTATTTCTATGTGATCTAATACATACATTTTGATTATATATCTACTTCACTTCTCTGCTATGACTACTTCAAAAAAGTGATCTTCTTAGAGCTTGTTCTCAGTGCATGGTTGATTAGCTGATGTGATTTAAAGCACCATAGATTCAATATACCATCTAGATTATAGCTACAAAATTTCATTATCATTGGTTCTCTCAAACGTGAGATATCATCATATCTTTACTCTCTGGTCTGTACTCTAATGCATCTCGAAAATGTCGGGCAAGTCCTATGATTTGCTAAACATCATTCTCGGTGTGTAGTTTATCTTTTTTATTGAAATTAATCACAATTGGTAGCTATTTAAGTCAGTTAACTACCACCAAAAGGAATTTGGCTAATTGCTAGCAGGCTTAGAGCACGGTTCATTATATTGAACATGTGTAGAGACTAAAATAGCACGTCTATGACCTTGGATCAATTTCCTACTCATCTATTTTGATCCATTGATTGGTGGATCATGTTCCAAAGCAGATATGTGATTATTTGTAATCATTAGGAAGCTAAAGTGGCCCACTACACACTCCACCACTTGTTCTTGGCTAGTGTGAAGCAAGTTGTTGCAGCACCACTTCATCTCTGAAGACTATCCACCATCTCCTCCAACAACCAAGGCCATATTAGATACTAGATTTGGAGTAGGAATAGTTACCCAAGATATTTGGGAGAAATGGGAAAAACTAGCCCTATGACCAGCTAGGATGAAGTTGCAATTGATGGTCATGTTGAATGACCTTTAAGACTCCTTGAGAATGTAATTTTGATTACATGTGGAGTAGAATTTGAACACATCTTAGCCATATGCCAATTTTGCAAGCTAAGGAACTACCAGATCATCTACAGAAGATCATTAATGTGATAGCCAAATGTAGTTCAAGATTCGGGAAAAGATTCCTTGTATCTTCAACACCAAGGCATGAAAACCAAAATAAATCTCCAAAATTTCTCATATAGGGATGTTCCATACCTTCAATGGAATCATGTACATAAATAGGAGGATGATATATCAATCCATAGTGCTCCATCTAATGACCAATGATGGATGAACAAGGATACATAGATAAAGATTTGCAAGGGAGCTCAATGAGAGGAGAAAAGATTACAACATTGGCAATTCAGACAAGAGGAAAATAAACCAATAGAAGATCTGATGTATATGCCTCAAATATTCCCAGATGAAGCATTTGAACCACATAGATGGATGGAAATATTAGCAACACTTGGCATACACATAAACAAAGAAATACTAACCATGAATGAATGTGTAGATGAAGAAGGATATGAATTGATTTTGTACATGGTGGTAATCCAAGAGGCGAAAGAAAGAGAACTAATAGAAAAGGAATGGAAAGAAGAATATGGAAGCACAGAAATGGAATGTGAGTTTGATTTGGAAGAACAGTACCTAAAAGAAGTGGAAATAGAAGACTCCAAGGAAAATAAAAAAATATTCTCCATAGGAGAATACCTAGAAAAACATAAGAAGGAGAATGATGAAGTGGAGGAAGAAAGTTTACAACTTGAACAATTCATAGTGCCTAAACATTTTAATAGGTACGATGTAGAGGAACAAAGGATAACAATTCAAATGCCTAAGAGAGAGGGACAAGAGGGATTAGCATATGATAATAAAGAAAAAACAAAGAAAATATTAGTAACCCTAGAAGGTGATGAATATAGGGACATATTTGCTTGGGAACAAGAGCTCATATCATTGTTACAAGAATATAGGGACATATTTGCTTGGGCTTACAAAGATCTGAAAGGTGTCCATCCCTCAATATGTTCTCATAAGATTCCTATCACTTTTGACACAACCATCTAATCAAAGACCTTATACCTATAACAATGTCTATGGAACCAAAATTAAAGAAGAAGTAGACAAAATGTTGGTAGTTGGATTCATGATGAGATAGATCACATTGAATGGGTTTCTCCTTTGGTGGTTGTACCAAAAAAGAATGGAAAGCTGAGGGTTTGTATTAACCTCAAGAAAGTCAACACTACCACCATTTGAGATAGTTATTGGTTACGCATTACATAACATCTTTTGAAAAGATTAGTAGGAAAGGAAGTGTACAACTTCTTGGATGGATTTTTTGGCTATAATCAAGTAGCAATTGCTATAGAAGATCAACACAAACCCGCTTTGCTACAAAATGAGAAGCGTACACATTCAAGGTTGTGCCTTTTGTTTTAACTAACACCCTAACCACTTATCAAAGATTTATGTGCCATGTTTTTAAAGAATTTTTGTGTGAATTTTTGTGAAAAATTATGGAAGTCTATGTTGATGATTCATGTACATATTCATCTCAATGACGAGCCCATATACCCAAACTTAGGAAAATCTTCGACAAATGCAGACAATATAAAGTGTGCTTGAACCTTGGGAAATGTGTTTTCATGGTGAGACAAAGAAAAATATTGGAATATATAGTTTCAAAAAATGATTTATCTATAGATGAGGAGAAGATCAAAGTAATTCTTGAATTGTTGAGACCCAAGCATGTGAAAGAAGTACAAGATTTTATGGGACATTGTGGACGTTGTCATCCATTTATTCACATGTATGCCATAATTGCAAAACCATTATATGGACTTTTAACTTAGTCCACTTGGATAAATGAATGTGAACAAGCATTTAATGATTTAAAACAAAGGTTGAGCTCAACACCAATTTCGAAAGTGTCAAAATGGAATAAATCTTTCCATATACATGTGGATGCATCTAATTTTGTCATTAGATGCATGCTAACACAGCCAGCATAGGAGGAAAAAGTAGATCACCTGATTACCTATGCCAACAGACAATTAAACCAAGGTGAACAAAATTACACCACAATTGAGAGAGAAGGCTTAGGGATGATCTACATAGTGAAAAAGTTTAGGCATTACCTACTAGCCAACAAATTCAAGTTTTTTATTGATCACCAAGCTCTATTGTACTTGCGCAATAAACCTTGTAATATTGGAAGGTTGGTTAGGTGGTTTCTATTACTCATGGAGTTTGATTTTGAGGTAGTGTTCAAGAAAGGAAATATGCATGTTAGAGCTGACCACTTGTCTAGAATGACTCATAGAGAACCACCAATAGGAGTAGTTGATGAGCTACCAAACACTTACTTGTTCAGCCTAAAAGTATACCCTAAATGGGCTGAAAAATTAGTACCTATACTCACCCATAGACCAAGTCATAGGATCAATGCAACTAGAGACCAAGAACTTTGGAAAATACAAAACCTACACATAGTAGCAAGACGCTTATATTACAAAGTCTCTAACGAAATACTTTTAAGATGCATTGAAGATGACGAACAAAGTAGTCTAATCATACAAGCTCACGAGAATAAGTGGAGAACACATAAAGGTATAAGTGGAAGAACTCAAGAATTAAAGAGATTAGGAGTGTATTGTTTGAGCATACAAAAGGGTGTACATGAATAGTAAGGAATTGTCATGTGTTTCAAGTGTCAATGCTAGATGAACACTTATCAATATTCTACTCAATGATGGCACCTAAGTGGAGTAAGCCACTAGTAGACTTTTTGAAATCACAAACATATCTAGAAGGAGCAAGCCTAGCAAGAAAAAGAGCCCTAGAAGAACAAAATAAAGACTATGTAATTTTAGAAAATCAATTGTTCAGAGGAAAGGATAATCAACTATGATTGTTTCTACATGGAGAATACCTTCCCATATTAGAAATGAAGCATGTTGTAGTTAGAGTTCATTTTTCAACTGACAAGGCTATTAAAATGATTCGTTGCAAGCTTATAGTGGCCCACACTACATATGGATGCAGAAACTTATGTACAAAGTTGTGATGTATGTCAATGAACTAAGTAACCAATATGATGAGATGACATCCCTTTGAGACCAATGATCAGTGCAAGATCTTTCTCTAGCTGGGTAATAGAATTTATTGGACCCATTAATCCCTGAAGAGGATCTCATGTGGAATATATCATCATAGCTACAAACTATTTAATGAAATGGGTAGAATCCAAAGCCACGAGGAAAAATGATGCTCAAAATATCACCAAATTCTTATTTGAAAGCATTTTCACAAGATTTGGATTTTCCATCAAGATAGTTATTGGTAGAGGTACGCACTTCATAAATTAGGTCATGGAGTCACTCCTGAATGAATTTCTAGTGATTCACAAGAATTTGACACCCTATCACCCACAAGCAAATGGACAAACCAAAAGTTCAAATAAGGTATTATGCACAATTCTTACTAAGATAGTCAGTAATGGAAGATTTGACTGGGATAAATGATTGCATCATGCAATTTGGGCATTCCGAGTAGCTTATAAGATGGCTATCGGTACCACACCCTTCAATCTAGTTTATGGAAAAAAAATGCAATTCTACCAATTGATTTCTTGATTCCTACATTGTGAGTAGCACAAAAATATGAATGGACAAGACATGCATTGTCAAACCAATTGGATCAAATCAAGAAATTGCATGAAGCTAGATTACAAGAAGTAGCAAGCATTTATGCTATTAAGAGAAGACAAAAGCTCACTATGACGCTAACATCAAAGACAAAGTCCTTAGAGTTGGTGATCTAGTTCTAGTCTATATGTTGAAACAACATGCCAAAAAACTACAGGAGAGAGGATATGGTCTTTTGATCATAAATTGTATCTCCTCAGGTGGATCCATCAATCTAGCTACATTAGACAGAGACATACTACCAAACTACATAAGTGGTTGTACAGTCAAAAAGTACATGAAACCCTTGATGGAACAAATATTGGTGAGACTCTTAGGATCTCAAAACCCAAAAAAAAAAAAAAAAGAGGAGGAGAAAATAAGAGAAGAGGCAAGATCAGAAGCCCTAGAGAGAATTAGAAAATGGAAGGAATGGATCATATAATTGGAAAATGGAAGAAATGGATTAGAGAACATGATGAGAGATACTTACAAATTGAAGAACCCATTCCCATGGCTAATTATCATACCACAAATATCAAAACCCTAGGAAGCCAAGCGATACAACCATATTTAAACCTAGGGATTGGAAAGAAGGAATACCACTTGGTAGATTCCTTAATTGACAGAGAAGGAACCCTAAGTGGTGTGTGTGCTTCTTTAATAGAAAAATTAAAGATGTCACTCACTCCTACAGAATCTTATATGATTGGATTGGAGGTAATATCATTCAATGTTTAGGAGAAGTAACCATATGCTTACACTTAGGGAACAATACAATGCAATAGAGACGTTTGGTCTGCAAAGAATCTGATATACTAAAAGAACTAGTTTTAGGACAAGATTGGATATACGAATATGAGGTTATGATACATCTGGCCCAAGGGTAAGATAGGACATAGAGAAGTTTTTAGCCTCCTAGATGAGAGACCACTAAACATAGTTGTTATGCAAAACCCAATGTACCAAATCAAAGTATGCATGACTTAGAATGCCAACCAAAATCTTTATCGGAGGATTCCATTCTTCAACCTACCTTAAGTGTTATTGAAAAGTGTTGTTCTATTACATGTGATCAGCCCATCCTTCCTTCTAAAGAGATCATTGTAGAGAGCCACAGTGAGTTCATTAGATCTCTACAAGAGAGCAAAGAGCAACCTACAAATTGGGCATCATTAAAAACTCGTCAATAGTCAAACAAGAAAATCAAATAGATATGGATTCACAAGGATCAACTTGAGGAGTAAAAATGCAGTCTGCATCAATCACAACTAACCAACCATACACGAAGAAAGTCAATCAAGCAGGATAGAGCACAAAAGATCAACTCAAGGACAATTCAAGTATGGCTACCCAAATGACTCATGGAAGCTCAAAGACAACAAAAGCAAATTTGGATCCCAAGGAAAATTTTGGAGAAAGTTGAGGAAGATATCAGAGCATTATCTAAGGATATCAATCTCCAAAATCAGACTACTACAAAATCTCAAGCGAATCAAAGATGACCAAGGCAAATGAAACGACAAAAAACACTTAATCAAAGCAAACATGTCTACTAGGTAAAAATGAAGAAAGTATTATCAGACCTAGTCCTACCAACATTAATGGACGAGAGAGCTACAAAGACATCAAATTCGAAGACCAAAGGAATCTCAAGCAAAACAACAGCTAGAGAAGCAATGTCAAGATTGCACTCATGTTGAGTTGTATGCACCTGGAGGATGCACTATAGGGCCACACTAGAAGGTGGCCATGGCCTCTTAAAACTAATTAGTGGTGCACATTTCCTTCAAAGGAAATAGATCTTCACTCTTACCATAGTAGTATAGGAGTTTTACTAACTACAACTAACTTTTCACTTCAGCTATGACTAACCATTTTATGTTTCTCTTTAGCAAATAAAATAAAAAAATATTTATCTTCAACTGTCATGATTTTCTCAACTATTGTGAGAGGGGACTCATTTAAATGACAAAAATTGAATGCATAAGCACTATGAAAAAATAATAGTTTTCATACTCTCTCATGTTAACCAAATATTGGATTTAAGTGCAGATGGCTTTCAAAGATTTTGAGGCAATGCAACCAATGGAGGTTCAAGAATTTCCCTTGGAATGTGATGTCAAAGCACGTGGCCATTGGTTCAAGGATGACCAACCCATCGGTGAACACCTCTTCTTAATCACCATATGAATCATAGATCGTGACCATCAGTTCTCAGTGATGAGTCAAGATTTCCGCATTCTACATGAATTGCCTAGGAGAATCGATACATGGACTAAAGCAAGAATTGAGGCTTACTTGAAGCTTCCCATCTATGAGCCTGACTTTAAAATATGCACTGAGATGATGAATATTTTACATCCTACAATAGATAAACCCTCAGTGTCGGAAGCAAAATTGAAGGACTTACAAGGCAACTAGAGAACCATCTACTTCATGCATGAACTAATTAAAGAAGCATTTGGATGGCTTGAAGGCAGAATGGTAGAATTGAAGGATGAAAGCCATGAACCCAAGAAGAAAACCTTTGTGAATATTAACCAAATGGACATTGAGGAAGAAGTACTGTTGGTGCACCTGTATTTTCGCTTGCGAAACATGCATAGGTATACAACACCACAAATAATAGTAGTTCAGCTATTATCTCGTGTGGCAAGACAGATTGGCAATCAAATTAACCTCACTCCTTATGTCCAAGAAAGACTTTTGAAAGTCAAGAGACAATGGGGCATCAAAAAATTCATGAATGGTAGCATGGATTTAATCATTTTGATATATCATGCTTTGAACATTCGTGAGTATTTGAGGGAGATGCCATCCACCATGGAAATGGCAAAATATATCAAATCAGCCATCATACCTAAGAAGAAACATGGCATGGTGATAACTAATAAGGTGGGCACAAGTTCATGACCTAAAATGAGAGGGTCCAAGAGAATGAGAGAATTCATAGAAGAGGAGTTAGATGAAGTGCTACAAGCCACCCACACATACATGGAAGGATAGGTAAACCTTACTATCCAGGGTCACCACTACAAATAAATGAGCAAGTCCAAAGTAAAGAAACAAACTAAAATGCCATTGTCAAAGATGGTCCATTATAAGGAATTGGGTTTAAAGCTCATGTTTCATATCCAAGAATAACTATGACCGCTTGATATTAAAATTTGATCTAAATACTGACATCCATGATGATGGTTGATGGGATGAACTTGAAAAAAACAAACATTGAGACCCGAAAGAGCATTCACAATTCAAATAAATGATACCACAAAGTTATAATTTTAGGAAATGATTTTGGAAGGTGTTAAAGCTCTGGTGCATCCCAAAGTAGAAGAGCTACTAGAAGGAGAGACTCAAACTCAAGTGCCTATCATTCCAAATAGATTCAAGGCAAAGCCATCTTCAATGGATGTGCATCATGCAAGCAGTAGTTCTAAAGTGATCCCTGAGAATGAGGTTGAGTAGACGATTCAATTACAAATTCAATAGCCATTAATGAAACAATGCATACATTCAAAGCGAAAGATGTGCTTATAAGTGACACCCCAATCATACCAAGAACATGGTTGAATTTGGATGTGGCATAGTTAAAACTAGTTGTTAAGCATATGATTCAAAGTGCCATGGACACTCAATAGAAATTATTTGAGGAAGAAAGAGAGTTACTAGTGTCTCTCATGACACAAAATTTTGAAGAAGTAATGGTACATGTGATGTACCTTATGGTATTATGAAAGAACTGACATGGAGGTACATCAAGAAAATTACCCAACAGGATTCGGACAAAAACTTGAACGTCAAGGCAACTACTTTCAACTATATTGAAGAAGAATTTGATGCAATCGATCCTATCTAGAGGAAATGTTTTTTTGTAAAAGAATCCAAATTTGCAGGTGCATTGGCAAGAGGCACCATACTTACTACAAGTAAACCCATCATTTGGTCTAGTGCCAATGCATTAACCATGGCCTCTATTTTCGGAAGAGCAACAAAGCAATAAAATAAATAATCAATGGCTCAATTTTCCACTATTATCAAGCCCGTCCCATAATTTATTTTCCAACAAAAGATTATATGGTCATAACAATGAATTTTGGTTATCTTGATACGTGCATGTACTAGATTAAGCTATCAAGCTTACAAATATGGTACTCAATATGATACTTACCATATTAAAAGTTTACAAACACACTGAGTACACTTTTTTGAACTTCATCGATATAAACCAAGGCATATATGCTCTCATTTTTTCTCTCCGTTACACCTAGTAGATTAACAATTATGGAAAAATTATTCACGTCTCATGTTTTTGTTGAGTCCTTATTTACAAAGGTTTGAAGAAAAAAATTTTATATGGTTCTCTGATTCACTGAAGCCACCATTGGATGCTTGTGAGGGAGGACCTAACGATCAAGGAAGATAGAGGTTCTCGGTACTCCCGCGAGTTCACCCATCCCAATATTGTTCTCCTCAAAGCTCACTGTGTACTTGAGCCACGAAGACTCAAGGACTTGTACCAATGAGACTATACCTCAATTGCCATACAAGTGCATATAGTGGAGTTCTTTTCACACATTTAAATGTCAATCCTAAGGAGAGACTTACCAAGTGTATGAAGACGTGTGCACACGTGATAGAAAATGAAGTGGTTCAGCTATTCACACATGAGAAAAGACTACTACCATTCACACCTACTGAAATACTGAAAGTGTTGCCGCAAGCCTCTTTTCAGCAGTTTTGGTATTTTGAGGTTTTCTCCCAGCCCAGAACTCCGAACATAGGCAATAGGGTACTCGTTTCGAAGCTCTCGACGAGACGAATCCAATGGTGGTGGTTTCACTCAATTCTGACCACTCTGCTTCAAGTTATGGCAGAAACAGTGAATTACGGGAGTCACAAACACCCGCGCCACAACTTCTCCTAGCTTACGCACGCACTACAGCAGCTCAAAACAGGGGGGAAGGGGTAGACAACAGTCCTACACCTGCATTTCAAACATAACACACACATACAAGAGCAAAATGAAGATCAAAATCAGCAAGAAAGAGGCAACTCGAAAATTCAAAAGTGCTCCTTCTTCACAATGACAAAAAGCCCCTTTACAATGAGTCACTTTTGACTTATATACTAGTGCCCTAAGTTTGGTCCTTTCACACAAGTGACCGGCACTTTATTCACTAAGAGACTAATTTCCTACTATTGTACATGGGTAAATCACTAATCTTTCGTGGGGATGCACCTAGAGGACTCCTCTAGTGCATTTACAATGGAAATTATATACAAAAGTGGTTATGATACAAAAGTGGTGTGTCCAAATCGGAAAAATTTTGGGGCCCGTCCTTTTCTCTGCTTTGTGCGCTCTTTAGTTCTGCAACACTCTCCCCCTCTTCGTCTCTGTCGTCCCTTGACAGACTTTGCTTCGCGAACGCGTCCCGTGGGTGGTGTTGCCTGATTCTTGATCTTGCATTACGTTTTAGAGGCGCTTCAGCTTTTCCCCGCACGCTCCCCTTGGTCAGTATTGTCTGCAGTTAAACAGACATGCAGATTCGATGGCCTTCTTGATTCAAGCTCTACAACTCGAGAGCCTGATGTAGTTGTCTTGCCTGTTGACTTGGGTTGCCACGCACGCCACCAGTGACTAGGAATGTGCTGTTCTTAGTCACCCTCTTAAACTTTTCAGCCTCTACCCCTTTGTAACTTTTGGTCCTCTGATTTGTCCTGGTTGCACACATCTGACCCTGTTGTATTGCTTTGAGGCTGTTTACTTCTTTTCCACCGTGCATGACCTGGATAATTTCTCTTTTTACCTGATGCGTGCCCCTGCGGGGCTCTGTGCAGAGGTGGGTAATGCGCCCCTGCGGGGCTTCCTGCAGAGATATATTCTTTTTTCGTTCTTAATGAATTGTTGTGGACTTTGATTTTCTTCTTTTTTCTTTTTGCTTGATTGTCCCTCTACACGTCCCTCCTCCTGAACTCTGTCGTCCTCGACAGGCTTTCTGAGGCGACGCGTGTATGTTTGAATTGCGGTTTGCTCTCGTTGGTTCAGCAGATTGGCATGACATATCATGAATTCCTTCCATTGCTTTGACTTTACTCCGTCTTCTGGCGCCTGTCTATGATCAGCAAAGAAACTTGTTTCATAGGCCACCAGTCTTGCATTTAAATTGGAAGTCATTTTTACAAAAATCTCTGAATCCATTTCAAAGAAGCCTGTAAAGAATGCTTCTTCGAAAGTTTGCATATATGTCGATGGCAAAAACATAAGGCGAGAATAGTACGCCATAATAGTGAGTCGGCTTGGAATGGTCGATAAGTCAAAAATGAGAGCTTCCGACCCTTGCGTAATGCCGATGAAATTCAAAAATGTATACTTAGCATGCTGGAACACCTTCAACACTGTAATGAGCATGCTAAATATTTTATTTGTCATCTTGACGGCTAAGTCCGGAACTGTAGCATACCTTGCAATCCAAAATTCCATTGTCTTCACCATATAATCTTCTGTAGGTAAGTAATTATGTGGCGGGCTAGGTAGTAACGGATAATTGAGCCACTGATTATTGATGTTGCCTTGACGCTGTCCTTCCCAAAATTGTGTCCAAGAGCGTCTGCGGGGTACAGGACAAAAAGATGGATTTACCTGAAGTGCATATGGTGATGCTTCCCACTGTACCCGCAATGTCGGATTCTTCTCCAAAATTTTCCTTCGCCATATCGGATCCGCCTTCTCAAATTCCTCTTGAGTATACCTGAAAGTATCATGTTGGAATTGAAGGTTGTGGTCCGGATCTTTGTTCGTGGCAGACTTTATATACATGCGTGTCTGTTCTTTAAGTAGACCATATGGTACATTGAATGGCTTCAAAATTTGATCTAACTGTTTGTTGTCTATTCGAGCTTCTTTCATTATTTGTATTATTTGATCTTCAAAATCAGCAGTGAGCTGGGACACCAGTAGTGCCCTTTCTGGTCTGCTCAGTTCTGCAATGTCTCGTGTGTTAGGTTCTAATCGAACCTCCTTTTCCTCCCTTATTGGTGAATGATACAAGGGGGGAGAGAGAGGACGTACCTCTTCCTCCACAGTAGCCGTGGTTTCTGGTGGAACTACTGGTGTCCCCTGCTTGCCTGTTAGCTCTATCTGCTCCTGAAGCCGTTTGATGATTTCATCTTTATTCTTAAGCTCTTCTTCAGCCTTTGTAAGCTTTTCTTGATGTTTGATTAATTCCTGTGCGACTATGTGCATGTGATCTGTGTCTTCTTTGCACTGCCGAAAATAATCTTTCTCTGCTTTTTTCCATTTTTTGCGTAGAGCTGCAGTATCATTCATGTATCTTTGTTCCCATTCTACGATGGTCTCTTGCTCCTGTTTGAGCTGATCTGCCATCTTGGTCAACTTTTCTTCCATGTCTTTTATATCCTCATTTGATTTGTCAGTATCTTGCAGTGGTTGGTCACTGAGGAGAGCTGTCATGAGCTCCTTATTCCTGTTCCGTAAGTGGTCGGCTTCTTCCATGCTCACCTTGAGCTGTGATTCAAGTACTTTGCTACGTGCATGGATTCTTGTTTGCTCTTTTTCAGTCACCTCTAGTTTCTTCGTGAGCTCCAAAACTTGCTCTTTTAGTTTAGCATTCTCAGTTTCTAATATTCTGTACTGTGTTTTGGTTGTCTTTATTTCTTCGTGTTTCTTCGCAACTTGAGCTTCTGCTTTAGATAATTTCCTTGCCAGATTCATACCTTCTTTTCAAAGCTCCTGCTTTTCGAGCATGGCTTGGTCGTAATCTTCATCAGCATCAAGCATCAACTGTTGAGTGTCTAGTGCAGTGCGAATCATATCCTGCACCACAGGCTTGAGCTGAGCTATATCCACATTCAGCCATGTCTTTGGTATGTCTGGGGTTTCGCCTGTTTGTACGTCTTGTCCCTTTGCAACGTGGATCATTTCCTTATGTGGTTGTCGGACCTGAAGTTGTACTTGCAATTCTGCTTCATCTTCTATGACTTTACGAGCCTTCGTGGCACTCCCTTGAAATGTGACATCCAGTGGGGACGGTTCTGCCACAACCCTTAGTGGGGTGAAAGGTTCTTCGTCTTCTTTTTCTTCTTCCTGAGGCTTATCCTCTGATATCATTAAATTCTCCTCATTATCAGATTTGTCCTCCTTTGTGTGGGTGATGGAGACATCTTTCGGTGGAATAGGGTGTTGCCCTTCTTCTTCTGCCTTCTCTGTGGTTGTATTTTGGTCTACCAGTGGTGATTGAGCTTTTTCCTTGTCGTCTGCTTGGTCTTCGCCATAGTCTACTTCATTTAATTCGGTCCACTGGCCATCATCCTTCGATTCACTTTGAATGTCTACATCCAATAATGATGTATTGGGCTTTTCTTGGCCGTCAGATCCAGAACTGGAGTTGTCTAGCCCAATCTCTCGATATCTATGTACCTTGGTGAGTTTGTCTTTTGGTTCCTGAGCTTTTGCGGACTGTTGATAGTGATGACCCTGCACTGGCAAATCGATTTGTCCTTCTGTGTATTTGTGAGTCTCCTCCAGTGCTTGGGTTAATTCTTCTTCCGTGAGCTTTCTGGTTCCTTGAGTAGTGGTTGTAGGCAGTACATGTACTCTCTTTGTTTTTGGTACTTCTTCTTCTGCTTGTTGGACTTCTCGAGGTCGTTTTGTTCCTCGCATTGTGCCTCTCATCCGGGGTTGCGAACTTGTTTCGGCTTCTTCAACTTGCTTGCTTCCTTTCTTCTGTTTCGGTACAGTAGCTACTTTGACAAAATGAGCCAACTCCATTGAAGAAGGCATTTCTCGTAAGAACTCGCGCATGCCCAATGCGTGGTAAATCATAATTGTGAGGGCAGTGGTCCCATTGAGGAATTTCTTATTTTCCCATTTCTTTTTTGCCTCGAACAATCTTTCTTGCACATAGGGTGTAAGATTTACTTGGTTGCCGATCTGTTTTATGCATGAGACAATAATTGCACGATAATCTTTTGAGGGGCCGTGTATCTGTTCATACTAGGGAAGCAAAAATTTTGATGAATCAATCTAACTTCTTCTTCGATATCCACCCTATTAATGTCGACAAAAGTTCTTGTTTTTGCTCCACGACTTTCTTCCTTGACCGTGTTGACACCATCCTTTTCCCATCCAAACGCTTCTTTAATTAAATCGTGGGAAAATTGAATGACTACCCATTCTCCATTCTTATCCATTACATTGGCTTCTGGCACCAATGGATCATGTAGTGCCGGTCGTAGAGTGTTCATGACCTGTGTACAGCGTTGGAAGTCCGGCTTGTAGATAGGTAGCTCAAAATATTTATGAATTCCTGCTTTCTTCATGATATCGATTGTAGATGGCATTCCATGTAGAACTTTGAAATCCTGGGACATGATCGGAAAGTGGTGCTCCGTGTCCATGATCTTTATGTTGGCCAAGAAAAGATATTCCTCCACTGGTTGCTCATCTCTGAACCAATGGCCTTTTGCTTTCGTAAGACATTGGGGAGGGAATTCATGGACCTCCTCTTGGATTGTAGCTTCAGAGTCTTCAGAAGCCATCGCCTCTTTTTATATTTTTTTTCTAAAAGAAGACAATCATTAGTATAGCCGAAGCATAGTTTTATGTACATAGTATGTCCATTCCTATCAGTTTAAAGCTAAGATCTAGTCTCACTGGGAGATTGTGCACCACTAGTTTGATAATGTACATCCTGTGCCGAAAGCGTGGCCTTGTATTGTGGCCCTATCATGCTTACTTGAGGTGCATTAGACACTGCATGAGTGCAATCGGGTGCTTTATCTCCTTGATCATCCGCTCCTCGTGGTAGCTTTGGTTTCTAGATCCATTTTGAGAACACTGAGAGAGGTCGCTGGACTTTCTCGATTCGTGCAGCTGCTCGTGTTCCATTTGCTTTATCCATGGTCTGAGTGAATTTGGCATTGCTCTGCGATTTCCTCTGATGACTTTTATGTGTTGTTGACTTTTTCCTTGTCTGATGTGGTATTTTCTCCGTTGTCCCTACGTTCTGTTTAGCTACTTGTATGACTTTTTTGGGAATCCATATCTGTTGTCGAGGTCTTTGAGCTTCAAGCAAGGGCTTGGCAATCCATACTTGTACTGGTTCTTTTCGTTTGTAGTTCTTTGTAGCGGGTTTGGTGATGCCTGTTTCCTTCTTCCGAGTGCTTGTGGACGTTTCTTGACTCTGTATTTGATCCTTGCGTACCCACATATATTTGGGTGGTTGTCGATTCGAGTATCTGCTTAGTGGTTTCCAATAGTACGATCTTTGGACGTTTTGAGCCTGTTTAGGAGAGAGCGTCTCCTCGTTGGTTGGCTTATCCTCAATTACATTGGATAACTTCGACTCTACAGTGGATGTCGCAAAGATTAAAGTTTCAGCTTCTATGCATTTGCTTTCTGAGTGTTGGGCACAGTTGCTACTATCTTCCGTCGTTTCTTGAACTTCCTCCGATCTTGGTATTGACATGGTTTGGTTACATGGTTTCTCTTCAAGCAAGCTGAAAATCTCTTTATGCCCTATCGTAGCTGAAATATAACCTTGAGCTAGATGAATACATGCTTCTGTCTCAATAATCCAGTCGTGCCCTAGAATGAAGTCTTCTATCAAATCGTCATCCTCACATACTAGGACTCTTTGTTCCATGGAGGAATTTCCTAGGTGGAGGGATACATTCATGGTTCCAATGCAGTCTATGGTGTGACCTCCAATTCCTATTAATTGGGCTTTTGTGGGCTTCAATTCTAATTGCAGCTCGTCTGCTATTCTCCTTCGCATGCAGCTAAGGCCTGCTCCTGAGTCTATCAATGCATCTATCAATTTATACTCTGTCTTACCAATCCCTAGGTTTAGGTAAGGTTGTGTTTTACACATACCCGTTGATTCTTGATTTTTGACCTGATAGTTTACCATAGGGATGGGCTCTTCTCCTTAGAGATAGCGTTCATCTCTTTGCCTGATCCATTCTTTCCGTTTCCTAATGCGTTCTAGTGCTTCTTGTCGGGCTTCCTCTCGAATTCGTTCTTCCTCCTTTTTCCTATTTTGAGCTCCTAACAGTCGCGCTAGCATTTGATCTGTCAAGGGCTCCATGAATCGTCTTACTCTGCATCCACTGATGTAATTGGGAAGAATGTCTCCGTCTAGTGTGGCGAGATTGACTGCACCACTAGTAGAGATTCGATTTATGATCAAGGGTCCACATCCGCGTTTTTGTAGCTTCTTTGCATGTTGTTTTAGAGTGTATACTAGGACTAAGTCGCCTTCTTTTAATCCCTTGTCTTTTATATGTGAATCATAATATGCCTTTTGTCTCCATTTAGCGGCATAAATGCCTGCTACAGCTTGCAATCTAGTCTCGTGCAACTTTTCAATTTGATCTAATTGCTGAGACAATTCATGACCATTCCACTCATATTGCTGGGCCACTTTTAATGTAGGTATTAAGAAGTCAATTGGCAAAATTGCATTCTGCCCATATACTAGATTGAAAGGTGTGGTTCCAATGGCCGTTTTATACGCCACTCGGAAGGCCCAAATTGCGTGATGCAATTGTTTGTCCCAATCTGACCTTCCATTATTGACAATCTTTGTCAATACAGTACATAGTACCTTGTTGGAACTCTCTGCTTGTCCGTTAGCTTGAGGATGGTATGGGGCTGATTTTTTATGAATCACTAAAAAGTCATTCATTAGCGACTCAATGACTTCGTTTAGGAAATGCGTTCCTCGATCACTCACTATCTCAATCGGTAGTCCAAAGCGTGTGAAGATGTGCTCAAAGAGAAATTTTGTTGTAGTTTGAGCATCATTTTTTCTAGTGGCTTTTGCTTCTACCCACTTGGTTAAGTAGTCGGTGGCTACTATGATGTACTCCGCATGTGATCCTTTAGCTGGTGGATTGATAGGTCCTATGAAGTCAATACCCCACTTGGTAAATGCTCTTGCACAAACCATGGGTCTTAAAGGCATGTCGTCTCTTCGAATGGGATATTTCGCTCTCTGGCATGTTTCGCAGCTTCTCACATATGTCTCCGCATCCATATGTAGAGTTGGCCACCACAAGCCTGCAAAGAGAATCATCTTGACCGTTCTGTCTGCTGAGAAATGTCCTCCCGCAGCTCCTGCGTGTGCCATTTCTAATATGGGAAGATATTCTCCTTCATGTACGCACAATCTGAGTTGATTGTCTTTTCCTCTTCTAAACAATTGTTTTCCCATTATCACATAATCCTTGCTCATTTCTTCTAGGGATCGCTTTCTTGCTAAACTAGCTCCTACTTCGTGCTCTTTCGTTTTGAGGAATTGTACTAATGTTCTACTCCAATGAGGCGCTATGGTCGAAAAAGGTAAGGACACGTGATCCTCCGGGCTAGTCTCTTTGCATTCCACACAATTGCTTACATAATCGTGAACGTCTTTGGACATGTCAGGCCAATAAGCGCCTAACCTTTTTAATTCTCGAATTGTTCCATGCATCCCTTGATGGGTTTTCCACTTGTTTACATGTGCTTGCTGAATTAGTTGCTTCTGTTCGTCCTCCTCGACACATCTCAATAAGACTCCGTTAGGTTCCTTATAGTACATGCTTCCAGCAACAATGTGTAAATTTCTTGTTTGGAGAATCTCTTTTTTGCTATTCTTATTTATTAAGTGTTGAGGGCCATGAGTGAGTATAGGAATTAGTCGTTCCGCCCACTTCGGACATACTTCAAGATTAAACAAATACGTATCTGGTAAATCATCCGGTACTCCGCTAGGTGGTTCTCCATGCGTTAGCCTTGAAAGGTGATCTGCTCTTACATGTGTGTTTCCTTTTTTGACTATTACCTCAAAGTCGAACTCCATTAATAACAAGAACCATCGTACTAATCTTCCCGTGTTGCAAGGCTTATTGACTAGGTACAACAAAGCCTGATGGTCTATGAAGAACTTGAATTTGTTGGCTAAGAGGTAGTGTCTAAACTTCTTCACTGCATAAACCATTCCTAAACCTTCTCTTTCAGTAGTCGTGTAATTTCTTTCTGCCTGGTTTAATTGTCTACTCGCATAAGCGATTGGATGGTCAAGCTTTCCTTCGTCGGCCGGTTGAGCTAGGATACATCCAATGGCATAGTTCGAAGCATCAACATGAATATGAAAAGGCTTGCTCCAGTTGGGTGATTTTAGAATTGGGGCTGTACTCAGCCGCTTCTTAAGCTCGTTGAAGGCCTTCTCACACTCGTCTGTCCAAGTGAATTGAGTCAATAGACCATATAAGGGCTTAGCTATTATGGCATACATGTGAATAAACCTACGGTAATATCCACAGTGTCCCATAAAGGCTTGTACCTCTTTCGCGTTCTTGGGTCTTGGTAGCTCTAAGATAACTTTAATCTTTTCTTCGTCCGTGGATATTCCATTCTTTGAAACAATGTGTCCTAGGATTTTTCCTTGTCGCACCATGAAGACACATTTCTCATGGTTCAAGCAAACTCTATACTGTCTACATTTATTGAATATTTTTCTCAGTTCCGGTATATGGTCTGGTCGTTGATTTGAGTATGTACACAGATCATCTACGTATACTTCCATACTTTTTCTCAAAAATTCTTTGAATAGATGACACATCAGTCGTTGGAAGGTGGCTGGCGCATTAGTGAGCCCGAAAGGCATCACTCTAAATGCATAGATTCCCCATTCAGTCGCGAATGCGGTTTTATGCTGGTCCTCAGTTGCAATAGCTACTTGGTTGTAACCCGAGAATCCATCCAAGAAGCTATAGACCTCCTTGCCAGCAACTCTTTCCAAAAGATGGTCTGTGATGGGTAAAGGGAAACTATCGCGTATAGTTGCTGCATTTACTTTTTTCAAGTTGATACACACGCTTAGTTTTCCGTTTTTCTTGGGCACTACTACTAGTGGCGATACCCATTCTGTGTGTTCAATCTCATAAATGAATCCTGCCGCTAGTAGTTTGTCAATTTCCTCCTTTATTTTTGCTGCATACACTTCATTATACGTATAAGGGCGTTGTTTAGAGGGTTTTGCATCTGATGTCATAGGGATTCGATGAGCGCATATGCTGGGTTCTACACCCTTGAGGTCTTTGTACGTCCAAGCAAACACGTCGCGATACTCTCGGATGAGTCGTATGAGATCCTCTTCTTCTTCTTCCGATACATCTTTTCCAATATACGTGCACCTCTCTTCTCCGTCTTCTATCGTTACAACAACTTTCTTGGTTTGTTCCTTGTTGTCATAGGCTTCTCCATCCCGGGCCTCTCGTTTAGGCATTTGAGTAGCTATCTTTCTTTCTTCCACTTCGTATCTTTTAAAATGTTCCGGAACTTCGAAATGGTCTGGTTCCGGTTCCACTTTATTCGTGTCCTCTCTATGCTCGTGTATTCTTGGGATGGTTTCGATTGCTAAGACTTTTGTTGATCTTTCTTTTGATTCTTCTTGCATGGTTTCTAAATATTGTTCTTCAGAGTCAAACTCTGGTTCCATTTCTATGCTTTCATACTCTTCTTTCCACTCTTCCTCTACAATTTCTCCTGCTTCTACTTCTTGGAGGACAACCATGTAGAGGTTCACGTCATATCCTTCCTCGTCTATACAATCGTTCATCGTCAATACTTCCTCATTCACACACACATCTAATGTGGCTAGGATTTCCATCCAGCCATGTGGTTCGAAGAGTTCATCTGAAAAAATTTTAGGCATGTAATCGGGGTCTTCTATCGATCGATAATTAGGGTGCCCTATTGGCCACATTTGTTTTTTACACTCCTCCTTCTTTGCTTCTTTGCACATCCACAACTGGGCATCCTCGTGCATCCAAGATTGGTCACTTGATCCAGCACTATGAATGGATAGGTCATCTTCATCTTTGTGGACTGGATTCCATTGTAATGGAGGGACATCCCGATAAGCGAATGTGTGCAAGTTTATCTTGGTAGTGTTCCCTTGATGTTGGAGATATAGTGAATCTCTGCCCCAATCTTGTACTACTCGTAATTGTCTCATGAAGGGTCGTCCTAATATCATCTCATAATTGTTTGCTTTTTCGAACTTACATATGGCCAGTGTGTGTTCAAATTCCACTCCACACGTTGTTAGCTTAATTCCTTCCAATATTCCTAGGGGTCTCTCCACATGACCGTCTGCTAACTGGAGTTTCATGCGAGTGGGTCGTAAGGCTGGTTTTCCCCACTTTTCCCAAATTTCCTTCGTTGCAATTCCTACTCCAGCTCCTGTGTCTAAGATGGCTTTGATCATGTACCCGTTGTAGATGACAGGTAAACAGGTATTCCCTTCATCTCCTTCACTGAATTCTCCTACTTTATCGACTGGAACCTGTATTGTGGACTTGTTTTCCAGTTCCTTTTCTTTTGATCCTTCATTCTTTGGCAGTGGTTTCAATTGATCTGCCATTTGCTTCCACAACTGGGGTTTGAGTCGAAGCAATTCTTCCACCGTTAATTGGCATTGTACTTTCGTTTTCTTTAACTCTGTTAAATTATGCGTACTCTCCTTTCCTTTTCCTGATCCTTTTCCATGCACCGTGGGTGCTCGTATTACCACTGACTCTTTTTCATATTCCCCCATATAGTTAGGCAATGTTGAAATGCTTATGGTCTCCTCTCTACCTCTATCGAGTCTTGAAATCTCCTCGTAGGCCTCCTCGAGGTTAGGATGGGGTTGACAGTCTTCCACATCTATTTCATCAAATGGTGGTGGATCGACACCATTCTTCTTCCATTGCTCTTCTCTGATTCTATCCCACAAGTCCTTGGGCCATTCAGCTTCTAAGTTTGGTATGGCTGATACAGGACCATCTTGTGCTACCTCTGGTTCACCTTGGGGATCTTCTTTCCTAAGTTCTTTATCCTTTGGTTTGATGTATTCTTCGTAAGGTTCCTGTGCAATCCTTGTCTCTGGTAGAGTTGGGATAGTCTTTTCTAGGGTTGTTTGTGCTACTTCTATGAGTTTTCTGCATATAGCTAGTCTTTCCTTTTCTAATTCCCCTCTAGGGTAGATTTTTTCATGTTGCTCTATGTTCGGCCCCATTTTGATTCTAGCTTGGTACGCTTTTAGCCACATAACCAAGTCATCTGGCTTTGGGTCTGCTAGAATTGATCCGGGCTTTTCCTTATCTGAGCTAGGTTCGAATAGCTCAAGAGTTTCCTTAGACTTCCCTAGTTCTTTGTGTTTACTTGATTTAGCAATTTGCTTTTTACTGTTTGTGCTTTTGTTCTTTGCCCATTTATCCTTGAGTTTCTCCCGTCGTTCTTTCCATTTCTGAGCTTTTGTGTTGCGGGAATTTTCACAAGGGTCCTCGGAATCTTCCACTATCTGAGTTGAAGGGCTTGTTTTCGTGTTGTTTTTCTGTTCCTCTTCTGATTGCTGTTCTTTTTGTTGTCTTGTTTGGGCTCTAGTGATGGCTTTTAGTGGCACTGTGTATTCCTTATCACTTCCTGATTCTTCTATGACCTCTATTACATTGATTGGTGCAGAGCTTTGGTTTTTTACAGGGTTCTTAGGGCAATCCCTAAAAAGATGTTCTTTTCCGCAATCACTGCAATATCCTTCCCAGATTCTAGGTGGTGGAGGGTTGTATGGTCGAGGGCATTCTCTAATGAAATGGTCTCCTCCACATCTAAAGCATGGTCCTCTCGGTACTGGTGGTCTACTGGGTGGCCTCATAGGTTGTGGTGCTTTAGGAGCTGTATACATTAGAGTGGAAGTCTCTGCTCCATAAGCCTGATCATAGCCTTCATACCCATAGTATGTAGTCTCATAAGCCGGTTCGTATTCCCTCATGTAGGCTTCGTACGGATAGTACTCACTTGGTAGGGCTTCGTATCCAAGGTTTGTTGACTCTATTTGGGTCATTGTCGTGGCTGGTACTATCGCTCTTTCTAGATTTTCCTCTGGTTGCGCATATTTTACTGGTACTACTTGTTGAGGCTGCGACGGTTGGGGTCCTAGCACTGGTTGTGGTGGTGGGTATGGTATCTGTTCAATTGGTCTAGGTACTCCCGTCTGTGCTAGATAAGGGTTGTATCTTGGGATCTCTCTGTTCGGGTCTCTAGGTGGGTATCCATACGGTCGATACTGAGGTGGTTGGAAAGGGCGTGTTTGCCTATTAAATGGACAGTTCTCAGTAGTGTGATTAGTGTATTTCTGTTCTATGTGACAATACCAAGAAGTCCCTTGTTGTTGCTGCCTGTTGTATGGATAAGCTGGTTGTGCACTGCCCCCTCCTCGGACACACAGGTGAGTGGGGTGATCTCCTCCACATAAGCTACATCTCCGTAGCATAGGCAATCTTTGAACTGGGGGTTGATAAGCTCTTTGCCCCTGTGCTCCTAATTTCTTGGCTAATAGCTCTGCTAATTCTTCCACGTGACTGGAGTTGGAAGAAATAGCACTCCTTGAGTCGTCCGATTTAGCGTGGCTAGGCTTGCTGTTGAGGTCCTCAGCCAAGTTATCTTCCAAATCAATACACTCCTGAAGACACTCACTCAAAGTTTGTAGTCTTTTCACATATACTAGTGTCCTTAAGGTTCCATTATTGAGCCCATCTAAAAATAATGAAATCATTTTTTGTTGCGTCGGTCTCTCTGTTACTGGGCATCTATCCACGTACTGGTTGAACCTTCTGGCCGCATTCTTCACCGTTTCATTAGGGTTTTGTTTGAAGCTGTGAATTAGAGAAGATGAATTGTGTTTGATTCCTCTCTTCGTGAATTCTCCTATGAATTCCTGAAAAAATTGTTCCATGTTTCCGAACTGATTGGGATCTAAGGGTTGGAACCAGGTCAGAGCTGTTCCTATGAGGGTGAGTCCAAACGCCTCATACTGTACAAAGAAGTCGTCCACTTGTTCCGCTCTTAGGACTTGTTTGAATTCAGCAATGTGATCATATGGTTCTCCTGATCCATCATAAGGGTTTCGTACACACTTAGCCACTTGAATAGGCCTCAGCCGTCTAACAGGTTCAGGTGGTCTGGGCATCACAGGAAGAATAGGAACAGCTGGTCGTATTGGTGGTATACCAGGCTGTCTTCCTATTGGGGGTTGTGGTCTTACGGGTGGTCTGTACTGGTTTCATATCCCTGGTTGGGTCTGATAGTGTGCTTGTACTCCCGGTGTAGCAAATTGTACATGAGCATGATTAGGTACGCTCCTATGGCTGGTCTGTCCTGACGCAGTATTTTCTGTTTCTTCTTGATTTTCAAATGGATTTTGTGAGGTTGTTGCTTGCTCTCTCTGGGGAAACACAGGTGTACCCATGTACCTTAGTCGAGACCTGTCTAAGATACTCACAGGCCAATACCTTCTTTGATCTTTATCTAGGTATGTGAGTCTAGTCTCATCATCCGGGTCTTTCAATTCATAGAATGTCATAGAGTTCTCTTCTCTCCCTGGAACAGGTGAACCGGTTTGCAACAGTAAGTTTGATCCGTGAATCATATAGACTTCTAACAAATAGTCGTCTTAAGGTATCAAGTCACCTCTCAAGACACGTGACACTCGGGATCTGCCTCTAGGGGTGGTCACAAATTCTTCTGGTTGTGTCCTGCCTAGGTTTTCAGGGTCTGCGAGTTCTCCTCTTTCATTGATCCTTTCTGGGAATTCGGTTACAATGTAGATATGGCCAACTTTGTCAACATATGCACCTCCTTCGTATTTGACAGTAGGTCGGGGTACAATTGTGGCATTTTGGGAAGTTACCATCCTGGCCACAGACCTATTTAAGCCATCCAGGTAGATTGGAATCTCCTGGGCATTGGTGGATACGTACTGCAAGGAGGTACGGTAGTCCCCCTCCACAGTAGTCATAAAGCTTCTTGTTGGCGTGGGACCTTGCATGTCTTCCGAGGCCATAGGTAATTCCTCTTCTGAGTCACTCGAAGTTTCTAAGTAAACGGAGTGATGACTAACCTGGGCAGTACTTCCTACTGAAGAGATGATACTCCTTCGACTACTTAGAACTCTTCCTGACCTCAAGTTCATTCACTCTCCGCAACCTCTCTTTATGCTTCTTAGATTTCCCTTAAGTAACTCTCTCAATGACTCAATTAGTCTGTCCAAAGAAAGGTTTGAACCTGGGCGATATCACCTCCTAGCGATACCACACTCGGCGATACTGCACTGACCGCGATACGATACCAGACACCCAGACGATACGATATCAATCTGGTGTCGCGATACTATCTTGGAAGACAAACGATACGACACCTCGACTATGTACGATACGATACCTTAAAGGCTCGGCGATACGACACTAATGACAGTGTCGCGATGCTGCCCTGATGAACAGGCGATACGATACCTCTACGGTGTCGCGATACCAGAATCTCAAGGGACGACACGATCTCACAAGTACTGACGATACGATACCAGAGGTATCCGGCGATACGATCTCACAAGGATAAGTACGATCGCGATACCAACCTTGGCGACACGATACCACTATGGTGTCGCGATACCAAGATAAGCAACCGACGATACGACACTTGGGGAGGGCACGATCGCGATACCAAAGTAGTGTCGCGATTCCAAAGTAGTGTCGCGATACCACAGTATCAAGCGATACGATACCACTCGGTAAAGTGAGGTCGCGATACTAAACCTTAGGCCATACGACACCACAACAGTGTCGCGATACCAAGTATTAGTACCGGACGGTACGATACCAGAGATCGAGCGCGATCGCGATACCGACTCAGTGTCGCGATACTGGAGTAGTGTCGCGATACCAAGGCAGATATCCAACGATACGACACTTCTGGCGAGTGTCGCGATACAAGGGAATTTTGGTATCGCGATACCAAAACTCAACCGATCGCGATACTCAAGCCAAAAGATCTCCAAACTTAAAAACTTTTGCACCCCCTTGCACCTCTCACCCTTCTCCTCACTCCTAAGCCTCTCACAAAACACACAATTAATCAAAAATTTTCCCCCCCGCGATACTGCGCATTCCTTTTAATCATTTGTTGTGCAAGTTTAAAGAGTTTTTTGGTATTGAATCTTAATGGGAACTCACCTTGGGTCTATTTAGTTTGCTTCTTGATCTCTTGCACAAGCTTTGAGGCTCTATCCTGCACGATACCACTCAGACGATACCAGTCGCTGTCGCAGACGATACCAGTGAGCAGTGAAGTGTCAAATGAACAATTTTTTGGTTTTTATACTTTTTTTTTACAGAACTTGAAATTTTGGGATTTTTGGTGATTTTTTGGGAATTTTTGGTCTACTCCTACTCCTCTTCTCCTCACTTCTCCTCTCCTTCTAACCTAACCCTAACTCCTTCTTCTCTTCCCTCCTCCTAAACCTAAACCTAAAACTTATCACACACACCTCGAAGATGAGAAGTGACAAGTGCTGAACTGATGGACTATTTGCCAATGAACAAATTTGCATCTACAAGTACGATTCAATCACACTCGCTCTATAACTATCACGAAGGCACCTTGGTGGAGTGACTCCCCGGCAACGGCGCCAAAAACATGTGTACTTGAGCCACGAAGACTCAAGGACTTGTACCAATGAGACTATACCTCAATTGCCATACAAGTGCATATAGTGGAGTTATTTTCACACATTTAAATGTCAATCCTAAGGAGAGACTTACCAAGTGTATGAAGACGTGTGCACACGTGATAGAAAATGAAGTGGTTCAGCTATTCACACATGAGAAAAGACTACTACCACTCACACCTACTGAAATACTGAAAGTGTTGCCGCAAGCCTCTTTTCAGCAGTTTTGGTATTTTGAGGTTTTCTCCCAGCCCAGAACTCCGAACATAGGCAATAGGGTACTCGTTTCGAAGCTCTCGACGAGACGAATCCAACGGTGGTGGTTTCACTCAATTCTGACCACTCTGCTTCAAGTTATGGCAGAAACAGTGAATTACGGGAGTCACAAACACCCGCGCCACAGCTTCTCCTAGCTTACGCACGCACTACAGCAGCTCAAAACAGGGGGGAAGGGGTAGACAACAGTCCTACACCTGCATTTCAAGCATAACACACACATACAAGAGCAAAATGAAGATCAAAATCAGCAAGAAAGAGGCAAACTCGAAAATTCAACAGTGCTCCTTCTTCACAATGACAAAAAGCCCCTTTACAATGAGTCACTTTTGACTTATATACTAGTGCCCTAAGTTTGGTCCTTTCACACAAGTGACCGGCACTTTATTCACTAAGAGACTAATTTCCTACTATTGTACATGGGTAAATCACTAATCTTTCGTGGGGATGCACCTAGAGGACTCCTCTAGTGCATTTACAATGGAAATTATATACAAAAGTGGTTATGATACAAAAGTGGTGTGTCCAAATCGGAAAAATTTTGGGGCCCGTCCTTTTCTCTGCTTTGTGCGCTCTTTAGTTCTGCAACACTCACTTAACCGGAAATCTCTTGCCACGAAGCTACACTCTTGTGGTGTTTGAAGGAGGGGAAAGACTAAGGTTAACATTACCTTGATTTTGAAGCATTCTTGGGGTGATTCTTGGAGCCATTTTGGAGTACTTTTGTGCATATTTCTCTTTAGACAGGTTCAAGAACATCAAGAAGAGTGCTCTTTTGTACTTCTCTCATAACAAATATTCTATTTGGGGCTGTGTTTTCAGCCACACTAGTAAATCTACAGGTTTCTTGAAAGGTCTTAGTTGTGGTGGGAGCAGCCACCATAAGTCTATGCAAGTTTTTCGAGCCTAAAGAACAAAGTTGACAGACACTTGCAGGTGTCCTTGACTAGTATTTGGGCTATGAATTCAGCCTTTTCAATGCCATTTTATTGCATATATTGAGCACATACACACTATGTATGCTTTTATGGATATTGCTTATGTACACCAATGTGGTTATTGATATAACGATAATGTTTTTTGCATAAAACCTTTTATGTTTGATAAAGAGGGTCATGGTGAGGTTTTCTTAACTAGGAGACACCTAGATGTTGGGATCTCTTCAGTGATGCAGGTGGAAGACTTACCCAGCCTCGCCATGAGAGATGTATGCTAGTTGTTCATAGGTGCTCAATAAGCATAGTTGGCTTCTTTTGGGTAACTGATTATATGTAGTGGATTCAGTGATTTGCTATGTAGATTAACATGTCAGTACTTGGAGATTTTGACACTGGTCATATGCCTATTTTGCAAAGAATACTTTGGCAAAAAATTTTCCAAATTTTTTGGTTTTGTCAACTATATAGTGGTTGATTTACTCCTTCATATACTTATTGGTGTGAGCACATTTATTCTCACATAATCCTTTTGGTCGGTCATTACTTTTCATTAATTCATTTTCCAAGGAAGGCTCTACTAAACTATTTCTCATAATACAACACTTGGTCATCCCTTTTTAGTCTTAGTGGTGTTTGGACTCTTCTAGCTCCATTATCATTCTAGTGGATCAATTTCTAGTGTTAGTGTTCCGAGGAGGAGCTATAAATTGCAGAGCGAAGACCATTTTGAGATCCAAAAATTTGATGGCACAAACTTTGCTCTATGGAAGAATCTGATTAAAGATGTGCTGATTCAAAGGAGGCAATGGAATCGAGTAAATGGAATCTCAAAGAAGCCTGTGGATATGTATGAAGATGATTGTGATGAGTTGGATGAGATGGTTGGGTCTACCATTGGGTTGCACCTAGCAAATAATGTTTATATTACAGTATTGGATTGTGAAAATTCAATACATATGAAAAAGAAATGGCATCAAATAAAGTGTATGATGAGAAAGTTATATGTCCTTTGCAAGGATACAGATAGTGTTGCTGCTCATTAAATGATTTTGATGCTATATTCTCCTAGTTACAGGCTCAAAAAATGGAGATGGATAATGAAATGAAAGAAGTCTTGTTGTTATACACCTTATCATCACCATGGGATACATTTTGCACAACTATTAGCAATAGTGCACCTGGTGGTAAACTGATCTATGATGAAATATGTGGAGCACTCTTGAGTGAGGAGATTTGTAGAAAATCTATGGTTGGCACTCAGAGTGGAGATGCATATAATGTTTGTGATTCTTACAAAGGAAAGAATCAACAATGTGGCAAGAGCAAGAACAAGGAAAAGGATGGTCAATGGAATAAGAGTAGAAATAAATCAAGGAAGAGGGATATCGAATGTCATTATTTTCATAAGAAAGGATACATGAAGAAAGACTGCTATGTGTTAAAGAATGCTAAAGGTAAAGGTGAGAATGTTGATGGGAATGTTAAACCATTACCTACACCATCTACTTCAACCATGAAGATTGAAGAAATAAATGTCATTTTTGATGATTTTGATGTGTTGAAACTTGACATTACTGTGCCTACTAAGGCTCTTATGGATGATTCTCTTTCCCACACATTGCTACTAGATTCTTATGCTTCTTTCCATGTGACACCACATATAGAATGGTTCTCCACTAACCAACAAATTCTCTTGGTATTGTGAGACTTGATGACTCTTACCAATATGGCATTGTTGGGATTGGAGATGTGGTTGTGCAATTCATTGTTAGTTAAAACTTTACTATGCATAATGTATGCCATGTGAGGAGATGGATGGGTAGGTTCCAAAGATGAGTAGGTGTTGCACAAAACTTGTTATACACTTGGCAAATTAACTCCATGCATGCTTAATAGACTTCTTTTTCTTTACATTAATGCAAGGAAGGTGAAGAAACCTTCTATTTTGGGAATAGAAGTACTTAGTGTTTTGCTCAGAGCTCACAACTAGGCATGAATTGACCAGAGAGATTTTGCACACATCTAATTAGAGTGTAGCTAACTAAAGCAAGTCATTTCATCAATTTAGCTACACCATGCGCTAAGAAATGAATCTATTAAGTCAAGGGGGTCATCCCGACATTTAAGGATCTAGAAGGTCTGTAGAGATAGTCATCTTCTATGATTTATATCTCGAGATCCTTTGAACCAAATATGATGAAAATTGGTATGCAAGTAGTAGACAGGTAACTAGCCCAAGTTAAAGTACAACAAATGATAGAGTACGCACAGAGAAATCGATTCTTCAAAATCATTGAAATGATGAAGATGTTGCAGAGAATAGTAGACAAAGATGTACTCGAAGAAATGTATCAAAATGTATATGCGAATGAACATATGATACAAGGGAAGTGTAGAGGAATACTCATACATGAGATGAGTTCAATGTATGATCATTAAAGTAGATCAATGCCTCTGAGAATGGCTCGCCTAGCCCATGACTAAAAGCTTGTCTAATTATACTCATATTTGAGTTTGAATTTGAATTTTCCCTCACTTAAAAGTGATCCTACAATTTGAATTGTTTTTTCCTACCACATAAGTCATGATTTCAGCTCCCTACCTTCATGAGATTCCTTTTTCTCCTTGCTTTTACATTTATCCAAAGTAATTATGCAAAAAATGGTTAGCATAGGTTCACATAAAGTTTCTTTTTGTGGAGAAATAAAGTGATGTGTAGTCCTGAATGATTAGCCAATCACTTAGGCTTGCTAATTGGACCAACAACTTGCGCTCAAGCCTAAGATGCTTGAGTCTTCAATCCTTCATGATTTCCTATAATCCAATCATGGATTTGAACCTTTTTAATTTGCTTCCATCCAATGCTTTTATCATCATATCTGCACATTGTTGATGTGTGGATACATATGAGAGTTGTATCTCCTTACTCATAATCTTTTCACTCACATAATGATAGTGAACTTGTATATTTTTGGTCCTAGCATGATAGATAGAGTAGCATAATTCAAGCTTCCAACTAAACTTTGATAGCTAGTAACATCTTCAATTAACTCATCTTCATGAGCTCTTAGCTTTAGATTTACCTCCATGGGAGTACCTAAAACCTTTGTATTTTCCATCTTGAACTTGGTAAGCATGTCTCCAATATACTTTCTTTGAGTTAGGAACATATCTTTCTCTGTATATACCACTTCCAAGCCTAGGAAGTATGTGAGAAGGCCAAGGTCACTAATCAAAACTCTTCTTTCATCTGAGCTTTGATCCTCTTTATTCCATCTGCATCATTACCTATAATGATTATTTCATCCACATATACACAAAGGTATATGACCTTTGAGTGGTTCCTCTTAATGAAGAGGGAAGCATCTACCTTGCTTACAATAAAACCTTTATCCTGCAAGTAAGTGACAAGTCTATGATTCCAAGCTCTACGAGCTAGCTTCAAGTCATACAAGGCTTTCCTTAACCTGCATACATATTTTGGATATGATTGGTCTTCAAAACCAAGAGGTTGAGCCATGTATACGTCCTCTAAAATCCAACCATTCAAAAAAGCATTTTTAACATCCATTTGATATATCTTCCAATTCTTGGAAGATGCGACATTCATGAGCACTCTAATTGTGGGCATTTTTGCCATAGGTGAGAATGTCTCTTCATAGCCAATACCTTAGTTTTGAGCAAACCCCTTGGCTACAAGCCTTTCTTTGTACCTATTAATTGAGCCATCAAAATTCTTCTTTACCTTGTAGATCCATCTTGAACCAATGGCCTTCATAGATGGTTTCTTGGAAACCAATTCCCAAGTCTTATTTTCTTGTAGAGCTTCTATCTCTTCTTCCATGGCATCTCTCCATTCTAGCTTTTTCTTGGCGTCTTCATATGTAGATGGTTCTTCTGAGTTTGTACCCTATGCTATGTAAATTGAATGCTTAGTGACTAAAGAGGTGTCATAACCATACCTTTTTGGCTTCCTTTTCTCTCTAGTAGACCTTCTTATATTTTGTTGAGATGATTCTGCCACATCCTTTGGAGTTCCAAGAATTAATTTCCCTTCTTGGAGTCTTCTGATCATCATCAAAATCACTTGATTCTTCAGGTGTGTGTTCATTCCTCTTTGACAATGTTGGAAAGTGTTCCTCTAGGTCATAGGGAAGTTTCATTTTCCTACAATCATCTTCGAACCAAGATTTGTTTTCATCAAACACAACATCTCTACTTACAATGAAACCTTTATTGCTTGGATTATATAGCCTGTAACCTTTCTAATTAAGATTATAGCCAATAAAGATGCATTTCTCTACCTTTGGATCTAATTTGCCTCTGATTTGTGAAGGTATGTGTGCATATGCTATGCACCCAAAAATCCTGCAATGATCAAGGCTAGGTCTTCTTCCATTCCATGCTTCATATGGTTTCATCCCATCTAATGCTTTTGATGGGATTCTATTGATAAGACAGGTGGCTGTGGATACAGCCTCTGCCCATAGATAATTGGGAAACTTCTTCTCATTTAACATTGACCTTGCAGCCTCCACTATGGTTCTATTCTTCTCTCTGCCACTCCATTTTGCTTTGGGGCATACCTGGTTGTAATATCTCTTTTGATTCATCTCTCTTGGAGATAAGACTCAAACTATGGGAGAAGTATTCTCCCCCTCCATCTGACTTTAGCCTCTTCAAAATCTTACATATTTGAATATCTACTAGTGCTAGATATTTCTTGAAACAAGAGAACGCTTCATCTTTATGCTTCATAAAATATAGTATTTTCCATCTGTTAGGATCATCAATGAATGACACATAATACCAAAGAGCTTTTGCACACATCTAATTAGAGTGTGTAGCTAACTAAAAGAAATTTATTTTATCAATTTAGCTACACCATGCACTGAGAAATGAATCTAACAAGTCAAGGGGGTCTTCCCGACATTTAAGGATCTATAAGGTGTGCATACATAGTCACATTCTATGATTTATATCTCGTGATAATTTGAACCAAAAGTAATGAAAATTGATATCCAAGTATTAGACATGTTATTGTAACTAAATCCAAGTTAAATTACATCAAATGATACACTACACACAGAGAAATTGATTCCCCAAAATCACTAAAATGATGAAGATGCTGCATAGAACAGTAGACAGATGTGTACTTGAAGAAATGTATCAAAATGTATATGCTAATGAACATATGATACAAGGAAATTGTAAAGGACTACTCATAGATGAGATGAGCTCAATGTATGCTCACTAAAGTAGGCCAATGCCTCTCAAAATGGCTCACCAATCCCGTGACTAAAAGCTTGTCTATTTATGCTCATATTTGAGTTTGAATTTGAATTTTCTCTCACCTAAAAGTGATCCTAAACATTAGGAATATTATTTGAATTGATTCTTTCTACTACATGAGTCATGGCTTCAGCTCCATAACTTCACAAAATTCCTTATTCTCCTTGCTTTTACATTTATCCAAAGTAATTATGCCCAAAATGACTAGCATAGGTTCACATGAAGTTTCTTCCTGTGAAGAAATAAAGTGATGTGTAGTATAGAATGATTATCCAAGCACTTAGGCTTGCTAATTGCACCAACATGCCATATACCTTAGTTATCACATAGTTTGATGTTAGTTGGTCAACTTGATGACCTTGGTTACAAGGTGGTTTTCTATGCTCAATCCTTTTGCATATCAAAATGCAATATGGTTATCGCAAAAGGAAGAAAAGTTGGCTCACTTTATCCTTTATTTGTATCCTTTACAGCATCCTTATACCCAAGTACAGAATGGTGTAGCTAAAAGGATGAATAGAAACTATTCATAATAGAGTAGTTTCTATGTTGTATCATGCAAACCTTTCACAAGGCTTTTGGGTAGAAGCAATATTGACTGCAGTTCATGTGATTAACCTTTCACCTAGTACTACCAAAGTTCTAAAAGTGGCACAAGAGTTATGGACAAGGAACCCACCATATTAGAATCATCTTCTAGTTTTTGGGTGTAAAGCATATGTTCATATACCCAAGAATCTTAGACAAAAGTTGAACCATAAGTCAAAGAAATGCATTTTTCTTGGATATGGTTGAGAAAGACGATTTGGATATCATCTATGGGATCCTGAAACATAGTCAGTGATAAAAAATATTGATGTCATTTTCAATGAATCTAAGATGCAAGAACAGCCCATTAAGGAAGTTGAAGTGCAAATAGTGATGTTTGAGGATACTGGTCCTCTAGTTAGCATGCATAAAAATGTTGCACATAAGGATGTTCAAGAGAATATCCGATCAGATCAATCAGCAAATGTTCCTATTCATCAACCATTAAGATACTCTCCACGTGTCTCACATCCACCAAATAGATATGTTCCAAGTTTGCATTTTGTTATGCTAACAGATTCTGGTGAGCCTTCTTGCTACAAAGGGGCCATGCAGACAAAGGATCATATCAAGTGGGAGCATGTCATGAAGAGTGAGTTGGATTCTATTCACAAGAATGCTACTTGGGACTTAATACCTTTGCCAAAGGGCGGGAAAGCTTTAACATGTAAATGGGTATATAAGCTCAAATTCACACCACATATTGCTTCTCCAAAGTATAAAGCATGACTTGTTGCAAAGAGTTTTAAGCAACAACATGTTGTTGATTTCAAGGAAATCTTCTCTCCAATGGTCAAGATGACTTACCTTTGAATGTTGCTTGGATTCATTGCAATGGAGGACTTAGAGCTAGTCCAAATGGATGTGAAAGCTGCTTTCTTGCATGGAGATCTTATAGATGAGATCTACATGGAACAACCAGAGGGTTATGAACTTCTTGGCAAAGAAAGTCTAGTTTGTAAGACGAAGAAGAGCTTATATGGACTTAAACAATCCCCTAGAAAATGTTACCAAAAGTTTGATGCCTTTATGAAGTTTCAAGGCTATTCTCAAAGCAATGAGGACCATTGTCTCCACACAAAGAGATGCTCAGGTGGTAGCTTGATATGCTTGATACTTTATGTCCATGATATGTTGATTGTTGGGAAGTCCTCTCATGACTTGTCAAGTCTCAAAAAGAAGTTGAGTCAAACATTTGATATGAAGGGTTTGGGGGATGCCAAACATATTCTTGACATGCACATTACTCATGATATGAGTAAAAGATGCATATACTTGTCTAAAAGTGAGTACATGTCCAAAGTACTTCACAACTTCAATATGAAGGGGGAGAAAGGCATTGACCACACCTTTACCCACATATGTGAAAATCAGCAAGGATGATTGCCCCAAATTAGATGAGGAAAGGAATTCATGAACAAAATTCCTTATCAATCTGTTATTCATAGTCTCATGTATGCTATGGTAGCTATGATACCAAACATTGCATTTGCAATGGCATTTGTGAGCAAATATATTTCTAATCCAAGAAAGAAGCATTGGGAAGTGGTCATGATGATTTTGAGATATTTGTGTGGCACTAATGACAAGTGTCTATGCTTGGGTAGGGGGAAAGCATCCATTATTCATTACACAGATTCTGATTATGCTAGTTGTATAGACAATTGTAAGTCTACATCAGGGTACATTTTTCATTTTTCTAGAGGTGGTTTCTCTTGGACATCTCATCTTTAAGGATGTACAGTTGTGTCCACTATAGAAGCAGAGTATGTTGTAGCAAGCAATGCATGTAAGGAAGCATTGTAGATTTCTCGTGTTGCTTGTTATATAAGTATATCTTAGCATGTACCTCATTTGCTCAGTGATAGTCAGAGTGCCATTGCATTGGCTAAGAATTTGGTATATCATGCAAAGAACAAGCACATTGATGTGCATTATCACTTCATTAGAGACTGCTTAGCCACTAAGCACATTATTCTTGAGTAGGTTCATACTCGAGATAATGTTCTAGATGCTTTGACTAAAGCTCTACCACAGGATAGCTTTCAACATTGTTGTCACTTGATGGGGGTTAATTGATCCATGATCTTACACAATTACTTGTATATTGTGTAACATGCCCATTAGGTGGGAGGTGTAGTTTGTATACTTACACTCAGGTATTCTTTATCATTCTCTATTTTTCTCCCATAGACACTTTGGCCATATTGCCCTTTAGTGGGAGATTGTTACCATTAATGTCCATGTGAAAGGCCGAATGGCCATCGAAAACTTTTGTATATTTCTTTAATAACACATAGTGGCATCGTCAGCCACAAATTGTAAGTTCGGCTGCATTTGTAGCACCTAAGAAATTTGTGTTTGTGCTCTCTGTGTATTGTGTTTTCTGTGTATTTTGTAGGCTCTGTGTGGAGTACTATGTGTGACATCTAGATCTAGTTTTTCTACGTCAAGGGCGTCATCGTGGAGCTCTCGAGAAGGAGAGTCCATTGAGGTGCATCACTATCAAAATACTTCAAGACCCACCCTTCAAAGGATATGATCATACGGGAGCAAGATCGCTTGACCCCAATAGTAGGGAAAAGGTGGAAGCATAATCACTGCCTTTTCTACCAATGTGGATATAGAGCAGACAAGCCTAGGGAGTAGAACTCGACCCTGCCATTCCAAGTGTTGAACCAAGGGGCACCTCCTCAAAGCTCGACCCCGTGCAACAAAGGCAAAGAGGTTGGGGGAGCTCTATGAAGCTCAATTCCATCTTTTGCATAGGATAGAATGGGGGAGCCAAGAAGGCTCAACCCTACACATTAGAATCTAGAAGAAGACTCATTTACAAGCGGTAGTAGAGACGCTTAGCCCCAACAGTACCAAAGGCACGAAAAGGGAAGCAAAGGCATTCTCAATCCCACAAAAATCAAAGCAAAACTAGGAGGGAGGGAATGAATCTCCCCCCACCAACTCATGCAAGCAGCCATGATTAATGAAGAGTGAGAGAGAAGTAGAGGGGAATTACTCCCCCTCTGATCCACCACATGCCACAAATAATACTGAATGAAGTAAACAGAGAGCCAACACCTCCTAGCCTTCATGCAAGTAAATGTGGCATATGTCAGTTATAGAGGGAAATGGGGAGAGAGAATCCCAACCCCACCCCCATGCCAATAATTCAGGGCATTTACATGCTCTCTTAAGCCCCCTCCTTGTAACTTATAGGGGTACTATGCATATGTGTTTGGGGATTCAAATGGTTGAGAGAGAGTGAAATTTGTGAAAGATTTTACTTTACCAATAAAATAAAATCTCCCATTTTTTGTTGTTTTCTTGGAAAAAAAGTGAAGAGAGGGAAGGGACCAAAGAGGGTAATATCCATCCCCCTTTCCAAGGCAATCACTCAAAATTAGAAATGACAGTGTTGGAGAGTGATGCCCATGTATATGTGTGTGCAGGTGTGTTATGTGTGAGAGAGAGAAAGGGGTTAGGGCTGGTTCACATTCCATCAGCAAAAAATTGAAAAACAACTAAGCTAACCAATAAAAAAATGGGATGTAACCTGTTGGCAGCAGCCAGAGGCACCAAAGACGCGGAAGCATGTAAAGACAGAGCAGGGAGTCAGTCGGATCTTTTTTCAAGAGAATTATGTTTTCAAATACTTTTCAAAAACCTCCAACAGTGATTTTTATCACTATCGTAACATATGTAATATAGAAAAACCCATTTCTTAATTTCTAGCTCCATTTTGTGCAAGCCGAGGAGTCCTCGAGCTTGAGGAGCTTAGGTAGAATGAGCGTATCAATTTTGGTTATTTTTAGACACCGTTTACCCCTTCAAATAGCATCTAGGACCTATTTTTTAACTATGCCGGTCACTAGATGTGAAACCGGTCAAAACTAGTGTAGAAACTATAAAAAGAGCTAGAGAGCTCATTTTTGAGGTTGGTTAGTGTGAGCTTAGAGCTATTTTGAGCTTGTAAGAGTGTTCTTGAGTAATAGAGTTGATTTCTCACCTTCCATTGTGTCTTGCTTGTCTCTTCGTAGTGTGTGTATGTGTGTGCATCTCTATGCTTCTCACCTTCACTCTCACTTCATCTCACATTCACGATCTTCATATCACTCCTATCTCTTCCGCGGATTGACATTAAGGAGGTGGAGCTTCTTAACATGGTTCTCACCATTGTGCTAGAGCAACACCAAATTTGGCGCCGTTGCCAGGGATGGAGTCTAGGATGAATGTGTGATGGTAAGAGTATAGCAAGAAGTGGCGTTGGAAGGTAAAAATTTCAGTTTTTGTTGTTGTTTTTAGTTAGATTTTAGTGTTCTTCACCTCCTCCACACTCCATCTTCATCCCCGCATCATCATCTTCAACTCCAAAAAAATCAGAGAATTCACCATATCCACCCATTCTCCTCATTTCCCCTCATTTGTGCATGTGCAAGAGAGAGAGAGAGCTTTTGTGCTTGTGTGTACTTGTGTGTTTTTGAGTTTGCTTGCAGGTACAGAGCTCCAGTGCATTAGGAAAGCTTGGAAAAGGTAAAAATTCACTTTCTGTCAAAAATCTACCGAGTGTGTCAGACCATCGCGATGGTCTGCCAAGTTCGGAAATTTTGGTAAGCGAGTTCATGGGCGTGTAGGCGACCCTTGCGCCTCTAGGAATCCACAGACGCATCCCAAAAATTTGCATTTTGGTGGACCATCACGACGGTCTCAGACCATCGCGATTGTGTCACACCATCGCGATTGGCTCACGCCATCGCGACGGCTCGGCCGGACCATTGCGACGGTCTCACGCCATCGCGACGGTTCACTTGAACCATCGCGACGGTCCTTGACCATCGCAACGATCCCGTCGACCCCACGCCATCGCGATTGGCCCATGCCATTGCCTCGATAGTGCCACGTGGCAAGCTAGACCATCGGGATTGCTCACTAGCCACGGCATCGTGACAAGACCCTTACACCATCACGACAGCTCAAAATTTGGACCATCGCGATTGGCTCACGCCATCGCATCAGTGACCATCGCGACGGTTCATTTCGGGACATCGCGACGGTTCACGTTGACCGTTGACCCACGCCATCGCGATTGTTCACTCAATCGGACCATCGCGACGCCTCACCCCGACCATCGCGATTGTTCACATTTAGACCATCGCGACCGTGCACTTCGGACCATCGCGACGGATCGCGCATCACGCCATCGCGACAGTTCACTTGGACCATCGCGACGGTCCCAGACCATCGCGATCATCTCAGACCATCGCGATTGTCCACCCCAAATGCCAAGTTTAGGGTTTGATTTTTTGGCCAATTTTGGGGCTATTTTTGGGAAATTTTTGGGTGATTAGACTCATAGGAGACCCCTTAGCTCATATTTGAAGAAAAACTTGTTTGTTAGTTTTTACCCCTGAGGGCCTGAACGGTCATATCTTTTTCATCCGAAGTCCGTTTTTTGAGCTTAATAGCTCGTTAGAAAGCTCTTGACGAGTACTACGTGACCTCAACTGTTTCTTTTCATAAACAATACGTTGATTTTTAGATCAGCTAATTTGAGGTTGAACATCAGTGGGACTAGGAAAGAAAAGGGGCTCGGGAAGAAAATTTTTGCCAAAGTTAAGGGACTTTCAAAGTGTATAAACTCAAGTGCTTGATCATCCATTTGTGATATTGGTCTAATATTGGATTTTTCCAGGTCTAGCAAAGGCAATCAAGGGCAACCAAAGCAAGGCAGTGAAGGGCATAAAGCTTGGGAAGCGCGGCTTCTTGGGCATCAGAGCAACCACAAAAGCTGACTCGAGGTTGGAAGATTACTCAACCCCCTCAGTCAATTTTTAGCTTAGGATAAACGTTAGCATTGTGGATTCAAGATGATAGGAACGCACCAAGTTCAAGAGAATTAAAGTTATCAAGTTCAAGACTAAAAGTAAAGGTGTGTGATACGAAAACCTAAAGGAAAGAACCTAAGTCTGACGGAACAAGAACTCAAAGTACCACAGAAAGTCGAATTCCTGACGCATATATTAAGACAAGAATCTAAAGAAATTTAAAAAGAATCAAGAAAGTAATAACAAAGAATCTTTGATGATCTGAGCATGTACTGAGTGTGCAAGGAAGAAAATTAATCAACCTTAGATCGGGCAAACATATAGGTAAGTCAGACCGACGAAGCCTTAGATCATCAGAGGCAAGTGTAAGAACTACTGCTCGATCGTGGGCTCAGCAATTGAATAGTAATTACCCCTACGAGAACTCAGACAAGAGTGAATCAGAAATGGCATTTAGCACAGAAAGAACAGGAGGGTCAAATGTAGCATACTTAGAAAGACCAGAAGGACCCTATAGGACTCAGTTAGAATTTCTCCGAACCAACCGCTTAGGTGCCCGCATCTATGAGGATGGTTTGAGAAGAAAAGTGGTGCAAATGCATAACCCCGATCAACCCATTGGATTGGAACGTCCAGTGGTGAAATTTGAGCGAGACGCGTACATAGACAAGGAAGGAACGATGTACATCTTAAGTACGCAGCCAAATAATACGAATGAGTTTGGTGTGATTCAGTTAGAAACGGAAACGAGAGCACAAGGAAAAGAGCCATTAGAAGAGCCTAGAACACCCAGAGGGAAATATGTACTGACACGAGTACTAGTTCCAGAATGGACCCCTCAGGACAATAGAAGCATAGAGTTGTTTGTAAATAAAGAAACAGACGAAGCATTTTGGGAGGTACAGAACAGAACAACCTAGCGAGGTAGGCTCCATTATAATCTACGAGTTCAAGGACCCAGATACACCTGGAAAGGTTGTATACCTGGATGAGACTTCAGAAAGAGTCTTTGTGGTGCCTGACCATGCTAGAAACACGTACACATGGAGAGGTGAATTAGTATTCCCTCCATCTCGAGCAAACGTAAATGCGAGCCAACAAGGGGCAGGAACATCCTCAGCCCATGGTAATCAAAGAGAGAAAAACAAAGATAGACCTGAAGTAAGTTTCAATCACCCCATAGGGAGAGATAGAACAACCACGGACACTAATAGAGCGGATAGACAAAGAGATCATGGAATACTAGGTGGTAGAGATGATTTTCCTCTACCTAGACCTTGTGAACACGCAAGAATACTAAGACCCACTCAGTTAGTGAAATCAATGAAAAATTATTTTGATGGGACAGGAGATCCCTATGACCATGTCGCAGAATTTAAGCAAGTACTAAGAGCAGAACAAGTCGAAGACATGTTCACGCAATATAACGCATTTGGACTAACGTTAAAGAATGCTGCTTTAACTTGGTTCCAACCATTGCAACAAAGGCAATTTAGAGACATCCATCACTTTTTAGAGTCATTCATCACTGAATTCTCTAAAAGTGGGATCAGGCATGACACGTCTTCGTTGATTCATAGCTTCAAGCAGACCCCTCAAGAAACAGTACGACTAGCAGGACGTAGGTTTAGACAATATGTTGAAAGATGTCCAATGCAAGAGCTATCCTCACAAGCCAAACAAGTGTCATTGTTTCTAGATGGATTGTTGAGCTCTAAACTACGCTCCTATGTGTACTTAAAAGAACCCAGAACGCTAGAGCAGTGTGTAAGAATATGTATAGACATTGAGGAAAACTTAGGAGACGAGTTGGAACTCTCAAAGGTATACAAGGACTCGGACTGTTCTTCTCTAGCATCCACAAAACTGTCTAACTCAATAGAGGACCTAGCAGAAAAAGTGGCCCAGAAACTAGGAGTTTCTAGTAAACAGATGCCTAAGTTAACAACTAATGTACGTTGTTACATTTGTGGTGGAAATCATTTGGTGAATGTGTGTCCCAATGCAACACAACCGCAAGCCAACCCTAGTGGCCAATACTGTACAATTGAGAGAAGATACACAAATCACACGGCTCAGGACTGCCCATACAACAAACAAGCAGTGAGACAGAACTACCCGCAAGCATACCAGCAGCCAGGTAGGTATCAAGGCCAATACAATGCTCAGCCATATTACTATAGGCCTCCTCAAAACTACCTGTATCAGGCTCAACAGAGGCCTCAACCTGTCTTAGCTCAGCAGCCACCCCCACCAGCAAATGTCATCTCAGTCAAATACGCTGCTGCAGAAGAGAACCTAAGTAGGGCCTTAGTGCCTTCTTCACCTTTGATCACAGAGAGTGACCCGAACTCAAATATTTTTGACTCCACTCATGTAGATAGTCCACCCGCTTATTACACAGAGTCACCAGAACATGTGGAGACATATCATTATGATGTCCACTAGTGGAACCTAGTTGGGAGCCAGACTATGCTAATGTAATGTACACAAACCCAAATCCATGGCCCCAATTGAGACAGCAAAGACCATAGGGCCCTAGAGGACCATGCTTTAGGTGCCAAGGAGATCATTTCATAAAGGATTGTCCACATCCTCCAATAGCAGGACAATCACAGTACTATAACATCCAAGGCTTTTGTGCCGATTGTGGCAAAGAGCACATAATCAAAGATTGTCCTAAGAACCCAGTTAACGCTTCAAATGTGACACCGATCAACGTGATAGGTATTGTAAACAACACAGATGGATCCAACCCTACATACGTGCCTATCCAAGCTATAACAAGAGCCCAGGCGCTCTTACAGAACCAACAGCTTAATCAGGAGAAAATAGCCGGAACTAGCGAAGTTGCAGAATCTAGCAGTAAAAAGACAAAATCTTGGAAAGATTCTAGAGAAAGAATTAAGAGAAAATGGAGTAAAAAGATAACTGAGTTGGAGGGAAGTTTGAAGGAATCTAGAGCCAAAATCCTAGAATTGACTTCACAGGAATTGAATCAAGAGAACCCAGCTCAGAAATCAGGATCAGTTTTAGCGGAACCCATACGAAAAAATCTAGACATGATGTTTAGCGCATATCAGGCTAGAATAAAAGAAGGACCTCAAGTAGCTGAAATGAGTAAGAACTACCCTCGAGCAGACTTAGAAATAGAGAGAACTAAACTTTGCATGAAGATGGTAGAATTAGCACAAGCTTTGTTCGAAGCCTCTAGATATCTTAATTGGAATAACATGGCAAAACCTGAACTACACTTTCAAGGTCTAATGGAGAGCCTAGAATACTTGATAGAAAGAAAAGAGAAAAAGGATCAGCATAGGAATCCTAGTGTCCCAAAGACACAGGAAAGGAATGCACCATCCCTGTCTCAAGTACCCAACACAGAAGGGGAAGACAATTTGTCTTCCATACATAAATATTCACATGAATTTTTGAGAGAAATCCAAGAAGAGAAATGGAGAAAAGAACAAGGAACTCATCCTCCTATTCAAGAAATAGATGACTTGCAGGAACAATTTCCCCAAGACATTCTCTCTATTTACGATGATGTAGAGGAAGAGCAACTGAGTGAACACACAGGTTTTGAATCCAATTCTTTACAACAAAAACACTAAAGTACAATGTAATCTCACTCTGGAGGAATTGTTAAAGGTAAAACCAGAACTGTGGAAGCACGTAGAAAATCAATTCCCTGAGCTTGCTACAACTTCCTCTCAGATAGGATCACATAAGAAGGTACCGGAAATACCCATAGAAAAGATCGGAGATGTAAGTGAAGGAGAGGAAGGTAACACTTATCTTCCAATAACCCATCAGGGCTACACCACGAAAGCCATCTTAGATTCAGGAGCCGGAGTAGCCATAGCTACCACCGCTTTATGGAAACGTTGGGGTAAGCCAGCACTCAGACCTACCAAGATGAAGCTACAAATGGTTGATGGACACATAGAAAAACCATTAGACTTACTAGAAGGCATATCTCTCACCACTTGTGGTGTGGAGTTTGAGCATACCTTTGCCATTTGTGACTTTGCGAAAAATCATGCTTATGAGATGATATTGGGACGACCATTCATGCGTCAGTTGCAAATTGTACAAGATTGGGGAACTAATTCTTTGTACTTGCAACATTTAGGAGTGACTACTAAAGTCAATCTTAAAGACTATTCACATCGAGATGTACCCCCAATACAATGGAATACCATCCATAATACACCAGTAGAAACAGAATCAGTACACTCTTTGGAATCAGACCCCTCATGGTTGCACGAGGACACTCATCTATGGATGTGTAAAGTTGCAAAACAGGAAGAACGGTTAGAAGCCAGGACCTTAGGTGTAGAACAACATCCACGAACTCTTCAAGACCCAGCTTACGCACCAGTAGTATTTCCAGACGAAGAGTTTGAACCCCATGGTTGGGCAGAAATCCTAGCAACCATGGACGTAGCCATCAATGAAGAACAATGGGCACCCCACTGTGACGAGGATGGCTATGACATCTCCGTTTTCACGATAGAGCCAATCATGTGTGATTCCATTTTAGAAGAATGTGAACCTAGCACTGATGCATTTGAGGATGCAAGTGATTTCGATTTAGAATCAATTATCATGGACCCACCATTTGCTTCAGAGGAAGAATATTTTTACGAAGTAGAAACTCATCCTCAGAACCATGAAGAAGTTATGAATGATGTGAATATCCACTCAAGTGACTAGCAAGAGTGAAGGCAAGAAAAGAAAGAAGAAAGAAACCATGTCAGAAGAAGAAGAATCCTTATTTGAAGTACCCGAGAACTTCAAGAAATATGAAATAGAAGATAGACGAATCATGGTACGAATGCCGAACAAAAAAGCTGATATTGGAGAAGCATATGATAACCGAGAGAAAACCAAGAAAATCATAGTTGCCATAGAAGGAGAAGAAGAAAAATGTACATACATAGGGCATGATTTGACGAAGGAAGAAGAAGAAGAATTAGTTGCCCTATTGCGCGAATATAGAGATGTGTTCGCCTGGAGTTACAAAGATTTGAAAGGAGTAGATCCAGATATATGTTCTCATAGAATCCCTATGACTCCAGATGCAAAACCCACGAAACAGAAACCGTACACGTACAATGATAATTATGCTGCGAAGATTAAAGAGAAAATAGATCGCTTGATAGAAGCAGGATTCATTTACGAAATTGAGCATACCGAATGGGTATCCCCCATTGTGGTTGTGCCCAAGAAAAATGGAAAAATGTGTGTGTGTATTAACCTTAAAAATGTTAATGCCGCCACGATTAGGGACAGTTATCCTCTTCCTATCACAGAACACTTATTGGAAAGAGTTGCGGGCAAGGAAGTTTACAGCTTTCTTGATGGATTCTCAGGCTATAATCAAGTAGCCATTGCTCCAGAAGATCAACACAAGACGGCTTTTGCCACTGAATGGGGCATATTTGCATTTCGTGTAATGCCATTTGGCTTAACAAATGCACCTGCCACTTTCCAGCGACTCATGTGTCATGTATTTAAGGAATTCTTACGCAAGAATTTGGAAGTTTATGTCGATGACTTATGTGCACATTCAAATGTAAGACAGACACATATCCCTGAGAAGACAAATATTTGACAAATGTCGAGAATATCAGGTTTTTTTGAACCCAGAAAAATGTGTTTTCATGGTCAGACAAGGAAAAATTTTAGGACACATTGTGTCAAAGAATGGAATTTCTACAGATGAAGAAAAAGTGAAAGTAATTGCAGAATTACCTAGACCAACTAATGTGAAAGAGGTACAGGCATTTATGGGCCATTGCGGTTATTATAGGAGATTCATACACATGTATGCAATCATAGCCAAGACATTGTACTCTCTTTTGACTCATTTCAAATGGACAGATGAATGTGAGAACTCATTCAACGAACTTAAACGACGTTTGTGCTCAGCACCTATATTGACAACCCCAGATTGGAGTAAGCCATTCCATGTACATGTGGATGCATCCAATTATGCCATAGGATGTGTGTTAGCACAACCCACGAATGAAGGTAACATAGATCTCCCCATAGCTTATGTGAGCAGACAATTGAACACAGCAGAAAGAAATTACACCACTACAGAACGAGAAGGATTAGGAATGATCTACGCAATAAAGAAGTTCAGACACTATTTGTTGGCAAACAAGTTCAAATTCTTTACAGATCATCAAGCCCTATTGTATTTAGTCAACAAGCCATGTAACACGGGACGACTAATACGTTGGTTTCTATTACTCATGGAGTACGATTTTGAAGTAGTAGTCAGGAAAGGAAAGACACATCTCAGAGCTGACCACCTTTCAAGATTAACCTCAGGAGAAGCTCCTCAATGGATAGCGGATGAATTACCAGATGCATATTTGTTTAACCTTGAGATAGCACCGGAATGGGCTAAGCCTATAGTCCCTATTCTCACATACGGACCCAAGAATCCTAGGATAAGGATCAAGGAAGGAGAGATTACCAAGTCTCAGAGATACCAAATCATAGTAGGAAGTATATATAAACAAGACAATCAAAAGATTGCTTGTTGTGTAGATGAATCAGAACATGCGAATTGGTTGCAATTAGCACATGTAGGTGCATTAAAGCAACATCACTCGAAACATCGTACATTGCAGACTCTGCATAGAGTAGGAGTATATTGGCCTTCTATGGAAGCAGATGTCTACAAGTTGTGTAAAGAATGCCATGTTTGTTGTGAAAGACCACCAGTAGAACATGCTACATTGTATCACGTGTCTCTCACACCAGATTGGAGTGAACCTCTAGTGACATACTTGAGGACGAAAACATTCCCTCAAGGAATGACCTTAGCACGACAACGCAGTCTAGAGCAGGAAGCTCAAGACTATTCACTTATTGGTGATAATCTATACAAACGAGGATGAGATGGATACCTAAGACAATGTGTTCATGAAAGCGATTATCTGAGCATACTAGAGACTGCACACCAAGGTGTTGCAGGAGGTCGCTTTGGACCAGATAGGATAATCAAAGCTATCCTCTTTGCAGGATTATGGTGGCCCACTCTTCACATGGTTGCACATACCTATGTAAAGAGATGTGATGTGTGCCAAAGAACTCAATTTCCTACTCGAAGAGATGAAATGCCATTGAAACCCATGATCGGCGGACGTGCATTTTCTAAGTGGGGTATAGACTTTGTAGGACCCATTAACCCCCCTGCAAAAGGTACACACGCAGAATACATTATTGTTGCCACAGATTATCTCACCAAATGGGTAGAGGCAAAAGCCACGAAAAAGAATGATGCACACACGACTGCAAAATTCTTATTTGAAAATGTCTTTACGCGATATGGATTGCCTATAGAGTTAGTGAGCGATCGAGGAACTCACTTTCTAAACCAAGTCATTGAATATTTGTTACAGGATTTTATGGTGATTCACAAGAAATCCGCACCATATCATCCTCAGGCCAATGGTCAAGTTGAAAGCACTAACAAGATCCTTTGTAACGTACTGATGAAACTCGTGAACAACAAACGTTCAGATTGGGACAAACAGTTACACCACGCTGTTTGGGCATATCGAGTGGCCTACAAGACCGTACTCAATGCAACTCCCTTTCATATGGTTTTTGGTCAGAATGTTGTGCTTCCTTTGGACTTCTTGATACCAACCCTTAAGGTTGCACAAGAACATCAGTGGACCGGCCATGAATTATCAGCAAGAATAATGGACTTGGAACGATTAGGAGAAACCACGCTGAAATCAACAGCGAGAATATACGCGGCAAAGAAGCGACAGAAAGCATATTTTGATGCACATGTGAAAGATAAAGGCTTGAAAGAAGGAGATTTAGTTCTAGTATATACGCTAAAACAGCACGCACGGAAGTTAGAAAAGCGAGGTTATGGACCTATGATCATTAACAGACTCTCGATAAGTGGAGCAATACAATTAGCCACTTTAGAAGGAGATATAATGCCTAATTACATTAGTGGTTGTAGAGTCAGGTTATATCAGGAACCTCTTACTGAGGATATGCTTAGAGGACTCACGTTGGCAAAGAAGCGTAAGGAGGAAGAAAATAGAATACGAGCTGAAGCTCAAGTAGAAGCTATAGAACGCATTAAGCGCATGAAGCTAAGAAGACAAGGACTAGGGAGAGAATAGTATAACGATCTGGAAACATCACCCAGATATCCCATGGCCATGTGTCAAGTAAAGTCAACCACTCATCCTAACATAGTGGATCGGAGACCATTCATTACAGTCACGCTAGAGCACGGCAACCCTTGCCAAGAGCTCAGGGCTTTAATTGATTCAGGTGCTGCGACTAGTGCGATTAGATGGTCCCACTATAAGGATTCAGGAATAGAAATGCGGCCAATTGAGGCATACCTCATAGGGCTAGGAGGCATGGAAACCCCTTGCATGGGTGAGGTGGACTCCTATCCTCATAAACGAAGTGACCTTGACAGTGAAGCTACTAGTGTGCCATGATGACGACCTGATAGAACCCCTAATCCTTGGCCAAGATTGTCTATACAATCACTCAGTGGACCTAAATCTTAGACAAGGCTCCTTGCAGATTGGAACCTTAGATCAGAAGCGAGTGATACCGCTTGGCTTCCCTAATGGCATTCCGAATGAGGTTTGTAGCCCTAGACCCTATGAAATGCATGCGACGGAAGACCGGAAGATCTTTGGTCAGATCAGTCACGTTACGTCTACACCAACCCACTTGGGCTTGGCGATGGACAATTGTCAATCAGAAGGATGTCAGGAGATTTTCCCTTGGGCTTCCTGCAAACTAGAAGGGGTAACCACCCAACAGATGGGTCAAATGGGTACAATCCGCGGACAGATGGACACAATCACGGGTCAGGTGGGTTGCATCAGCAGACACATGGGCAAAACACCCTGCGGTGCCCATCCTTCCACACTTACTGCAGACTGGCCTAGATTAAAGATACGAAACAGAGCACTTCCTAATGGGCAGGTCACGCAAGTGTTGGACCTCCCTTCTTTTCCAAAGCAGAGTGTCCATTCGACCTCTCAACCTCAACCACAACAGAGTCAACCATGACGAAGGAACCCAGACCGACGACAACATCAGACGACACAAAGAGGAAAGCAGTATCAATATCCCAAAGCAAGTGGCACAAGACAAATATGGGTGCCAAAAGAACAAAAAGCACCGACAGATTTCAACAATGTAGATAATGACAAGAAGAAGTCAAGGAATCAGTATCCAACATCTCCTCGACCTTCTTCTTCGAATACGAACCTTCGACAAATTTGGATCGCCAAGAAGTACCTTATGAACCAACCCACACCCACACAAATTTGGGTACCCAAACCATGTATTATAGCCCAACCCTCAAGCCATGTAAAATACACCCTTCGGAAAGCTTTTCCGTCCTCCATATCACCAAATTCGATATCATCTTTTGTCCCTCCGCAGAGACCTATAACCCGATCACAAACTCTTACGAAGTGGATACCAAAACGTATCCAGAAGTCTTCTCCTAACCCCTTGTCTAACATAACTCCCACCCCGACTAATCTACAACCATGTAATAACTCATTCATGACCAAACCTTGTATAAATCCACACACTATAACCCAACATCACCTGTAATAACATCTCATCAAAGAACTGCATGCAATATCTGAAAACATATAGGTGTCTAGAGACCTGCACTAGTTCTGCAAGAAGCATTGCATCAATCATAGCACAACACTTGGCTACACGGGTTACACATCGGCTATGGAAAGGGATTGCGGTCTCACCTTAATGGGATCATAATTAATTTCCATACTAATGTGCTAATCTTTTGTAGCAGATCTTTTCCATTAGCACGTCAATCATCATGCAAACCGAAGAAGGACCATCAGAAGCTGGCCCCAGTGCACCAATGGCCAATGTTGGAGAACTACTCGTGGAATCTCATCCGACGATGCAACCACCAGAGTTTCAAGGTTTTCCAGGACCCATGCCAATTGACGATCCTCCTAGAGGATATACTGAGAAGATTCATCGTAATTCTCACTGGTTTCAAGGCCTAGCAGGACCATTAGTGGACGCTGATTTCATATTTGAGGCCAATTTGGCATTTGATTATCGCACATGGGCCAAGTACCAGTTCTTCTCAAGAGAATTCGAAGGACTACAGAATACACAAGACTTAACACATGTTTGGGCAAGAGCCGGATTTACAGAATATTTTAGTGACCCTTTGCCTAAACCTGATTTTTACAGATGCTTTTACTTAGTAACCACTTTGACGGCTTCGGAGAACAAGGATCTACCCGGCACATTTATGTTGCCATCCTTGGTGAATGACCCTCCATTCAGAAGGTTTTATTTGTCCAAAGATTTAATTCGTGCAGCTCTCAAAATACATGGAACGCACACTCCGACAGAGTGCGAACGGCTAGTTCCAGAGCCAATGAAACACGGTGACATTACTAAGTGGGAGGATATTTCAGCTATAACCCCTGAGCTCTCCAAGCCATTACAGATATGCATGCAACACTTTGCTTTCCCAGCTCAGGATCGCTTTACCATGCCCCACAAAAGAATCTGGTTTGGCTTATACCTAGCATGTACTGGACCCCAGACTGTTGATCTAGCAAGTTGGATAATTGATCAGCTCTATTTGGCACAACATTGATGGGAACGAAAGAAATTCATCAATGGATGTTGTGTGCTTACGAGAATTATATATATGTGCTTGGCGTATGAATTACCGATTGAGCATGCCATGACCAGCGAGGAGTTAAAAACATTCAAGGGGACAACAAAGAAAGCAAGGAAAGCCTAGCAAAGGAAGAGCAGGAAAGTGAATGCGAGGAACTACCCCCTGCCTTCAAGTGCCAGAATCACCCTCACCACAACCATCTCCAGAGCAGTCTCCGACAGAAGCCACTCCCACAGTACAACCTATTCGTATACGGTTATCAAGATCAGTTGTAACGGAGGGCACTACCAGCACAGTCACTACTCCAGCAACCACAGTCCCAGGACCTACCACCACTACAGCAGAAGTTCCCACCACTATTGGTGCGGAAGCTTTCTCTTTCCCGATACCCCATTTAGAAACAGAACAAGCAGGCACCACATATGATTTTGAGATGCAGGACGTATTTTCAAGTGACTTTCAGTTTTCGGAAGGCCAGATCTTCTCTCAGGAATATGAAAGGCCCAGCTACCCTACCACACCCCGAGATCAACCACAAGGGCAACTCGTATCAAGCTCGGATGACAAAAGAACAGCAACAGATGATGACGAAGGAGACGATGAAGCCAGCCAGGGTACACATGAATCCCAAGAACATGTACAGACAGACGAACAAGAACAACAAACGGCCATCCAAGGTGACATGAGCACACACGAAGAAGAAACCTTCGAAGCTGCAGCTTATACGTTGGCCATAAAAAAAATTATATCGTACTATGGAAAAAGTTTGGGCACGCAAGAAGTTGACTGATGAAGAAAGCCAAACAATCATCGAACAAGAACTCGTCTCAGGAGGGTTCGAAGAAGTCTACATCAGAGGCTTCAGAGAGCTTGTCAAATCAGTCGGACCTACCAAAGCCTTGACATATTTACAAAGAAAACCATTACCGCAGTATGACCCCCGACGCGTACGACTATTATCAAAACCGGGCGAATACATTCGTGTCCCAACAGGAGCACAATCTTCAGAATAGGCCAGGGAAGCACGTCTTGTCCCTGAAAGCTCTTTGGCAGCGAACACCATTATTGTCGACTCCCCACCCCGTACTACTGTTGTATATACCACCACAGTCGTCGAAGTACCGACCACCTCAACCGCTCCCACATCACCTCCCATCCATCCAGTCTCCCCCATACATCCCCCTTCTCCCAGAACAACATCTTCCTTCTCCAGTGGAGTAGCAAAAGTTTAGCCCACAATTCCCGCACCCACTCAACCTAGTCTACCCCCTAACCTATCCAGCTTCCTATCCAACCCATTTCTCAATCCATCTTTTCCATTCTTCCCCACATCTCCAAGACCCCTTTTCCCATTCCCACCTCCATTAACCTTCTCCCCAGTCTCACCTACCTGACCCACCGTAACCCCTCTTTCCCCTCTCCATCAAAACCGTCCAAGACAACCCTTCTGTAAATTTTTCTTCGACCTTTGTAAATCCTGTATCTACATCCACACACTTACCCACGATCACACCACTATTCACAGTCACCGCACTCGACACTACATCCAACGATATGGATATATCACCACCCACCGCACCTCCACTCACTTCATTTGTGACACCACAATATTTAAGCACACCACAATTTTCCACAATCACCACAGCATCCACTTTCCCACCCCCATCCCCTGTTCCCTTTGCATCTACACCCACTGCATCTTCACTTAGCCCACCATTAATATTATCACCCACCATAGACACAGCATTTTGACAAATGTTCACGTGTATGACGCAAGTAAGAGATGAGTTCACATCTCTTGGAAATAATTATCAGCAGCTGCAGAGGACAACCAACGATTTGCAGTCGCAGCTTAATTCATTGTCGATTGAGAATGCCTCATTGAATACTCGATACCAAGACTTATGCGAGGCATACCACAAGCTGGAATTAGAAAGTGAAGAGAAAGCCAAAGAGGCCACTGTTGATCTTGACAATTTGTTAAGGGCCTAGACAGTTCGCAATGCGACACTGACTCGGAACATGGGCTTACTCAGAAGGCACCTAGCAGCAGCAAAGGAAGAAAACCAGCGGCTACAAGAGCAGAACAGAGAAAATTTAGAAGCTGCTCTCGATAACCCAGACCAACCATTAAGTCCTAGCCGGTTCAAAGCAGTGCCCTCCAAATCAATGAAAATGTTGCTCGATGATCACATAAGATTGCTCGATGAATACGATCGAATAAACAAAGAGTATCGGAAGCTAAAGGAAGATCATAAACTACTCCAGCTCAGAGCACCTGCACCACAAGGATTACCAGCTCTTGTGGACCCTTCTCCTGACATCCTAGAGGAACTCAACGCATTACGGGCCCAGGTATCCACTCTTGAATCGCGGATAGCTATATATGAAGCACCACCACAGCCAGATTCCCCACTAGAGCTCCCAGTCGATGAAGAAACTGTAAACATTCCGGTGGAGGAAACATTTGAAGAAGCCTACGAACCACAACCCATCCCAAGCGGACGAGTCACGGCTGAAGGCCAGATGACGTATGAACTTCCAACCCCCGCATGGATGAAGACAGTGGAAGAGCTTGGAACCACCCACTCAACACGAGTAGAGGCGCAGCTGCATGCAATGGCAATGATTGAGGAACGAATTTTACAGTCGCCCTACTTCGCTCACTTGGCCCCTCGCAGATATATATCAGGGCACGAGTTACAGTACAAACCGTACTTTATGCTAATGGCCGAGTATCAGTTGGCCATAGAGAAAGAAACAGGCAAGAAACCATCGCATGCTACTCAATTCGAGCCTGATGATTTGCCACTGGATGCGTAGCAAGGCGAGATTTATCAACCAGAGTGGCGTAAAGATCTTTTACAAGAATATCCTGAGATGATGAGTACTTGGGTAAAGGCACCACTACATTTGAAATACAACCCATGTTGGGGACCAGTGCCACGTCGGCGCTCTTGGACAGCATTTGCTATTAAAGTACAGAACAACAAGCAGTGCCAGGATTGGTTAAATTACCCATATTTCAAGCCACCCATAGACCTACCGACAGTGGGATATAGCCACGATTCGTCACTGGCTCCCTCGCTTGAAACACATGGATGATATAGCAGCGCACATGACGGTCAAAACCTTTGACCTGATGCAAATGGTTTTTAAAGTCTTCCGTCGTATAAAGGCACCTCATGTAAACACCCCGGGCTTCGAGCATGGCAATTTAGATCTTGCATATGATATGATTACAACGCCATCGCTACGGGTGTGTTATGCCTGGCACTGCAGAATTAAATATTTACTGGCGTGCTACAAGCAGACTTTCGAAGAGATGTTCACAACCGGATTCTGGGAATACCATTCAGAAGTGTTCATCAGCAGGCCCACCCACCTCTTACACTTATTCGCCTGTGAACAGATGGTATATTCCACACATTATCGGCTCCCACCACCCGATGAACCGCAACCAATTGATTGGGAGAAACTCGAGGCAGATTTGGCCCAAGGCATTCGGATCTCAAAACGCACCCTCGCTCAGGAACTACTACAGAACTACATCCGACAGACCGCACAACAAGGTTCTGTCGAGGACGACAGAAGCGAGAGGGAGGGGGGTGTTGGCAGCAGCCAGAGGCACAGAAGACGCGGAAGCATGTAAAGACAGAGCAGGGAGTCAGTCGGATCTTTTTTCAAGAGAATTATGTTTTCAAATACTTTTTAAAAACCTCCAACAGTGATTTTTATCACTATTGTAACATATGTAATATAGAAAAACCCTTTTCTTAATTTCTAGCTCCATTTTGTGCAAGCCGAGGAGTCCTCGAGCTTGAGGAGCTTATGTAGAATGAGCATATCAATTTTGGTTATTTTTAGACACCGTTTACCCCTTCAAATAGCATCTAGGACGTATTTTTTAACTATGCCGGTCACTAGATGTGAAACCGGTCAAAACTAGTCTAGAAACTATAAAAAGAGCTAGAGAGCTCATTTTTGAGGTTGGTTAGTGTGAGCTTAGAGCTATTTTGAGCTTGTAAGAGTGTTCTTGAGTAATAGAGTTGATTTCTCACCTTCCACTGTGTCTTGCTTGTCTCTTCGTAGTGTGTGTATGTGTGTGTGTGCATCTCTATGCTTCTCACCTTCACTCTCACTTCATCTCACATTCACGATCTTCATATCACTCCTATCTCTTCCGCGGATTGACATTAAGGAGGTGGAGCTTCTTAACGTGGTTCTCACCATTCTGCTAGAGCAACATAACCCAATGCCACAAGAACGCCACATAGATCCAAAACTCAATCCCAATGTCGAGTCCATCCACAAAATGTAGGCACTACAAGCTTTGAAAAACCCAATGGTTAAAAGTCGATTATCCCTGGCAACGGTGCTAAATTTTGTTGAGGATAGGGGATTAGTGAACCCAAGCCACCTCACATGGAAGTGAGTGGATCTTTCAAGTGGAATCACAAGAAGTACAAGCAACATAGACACCCATGCCCCTGGACAATGTCTCGAAGAACAACATTACATGGAGCAAGGGTGGGCACTGCTTACACACAAGCAAACCCCAAATGCCAAACCTACACACTTGGATCATCGCCATGCACACAATGAGATAATTGAAACCAAATGAACTTTCTTTCCATTAACATGGTTGTCACAAAAGCATGCCCGAGTGACCAAGATTACAAAAAGAGCTCCTCCTTATATAACAGAGGAGAAGGAATCCATTGAGACCAATGTCTAAAGACCACATATGCTTGAAACCAATAAAAAGATATGATATGGTAATGGGTAGTTAGGAAAATCCAAAAAAGGAATCTTGAAGAGAGAGAGAGAGAGAGAGAGCTCCTTTCACATATCCAAAAAGAGCTCTAATATCTAAAAAGAAGCATGGATTTTCTCACAAAGTGGGTAAAATGGAGTTCTTATGTAGGAACTTATATACAAAGGGAAAATGGGAAAAAATTAGAGGCCTTCGCCCAAGTCCTCAAACCTCCAAGTATCCATAGCTCCAAGGGTCCCAACACTCGGGCAAGTCAAAGAGTGGTTACAATGCAAGAAGAACCAAGGAAGCCAAAGGAAAAGGAAGATGGGAATAAAATCAATTCAAGCATGGAGGAGTCAACAAAGAATCTTATGAGAAGACAAGGAACATTTTGAGGTACCAATCATCCCACCATCAACCATGTGCAGATGTTGTTGACATAGAAGGATTTTTTTAAGAGACCTACCATATGGTCAAACTATATCAATTGATCAAAATGGTTGATAATGTGTGAAGTGACTTATCGGGAGTCAAAAATTCAACTTACGTGAGCCCACTAACAAGTGTAGATGGTTATATGGTAGGCTCACTCAATCTTTTTTGTAAACTATCATTGTTCAAGGATGAGTATTTTAACTAGATTTAAAGTTTTGATAGGTATTATAGTTGATGGTGGTTTTGACATCATCTTCTAATGATCAGTGTATGTCTATAGTAGACTTAGATGTTTGGTACTTTGATAGTGGTGCAACCAAACATATTACCATGCAACATAGTTTGTTCACTTTGTTTGAGCCTACCCATATATGGAATACTATCACATGTGCTAACAACTCCTCTTATCTTGTAATACGAGTTGGAAAGATCATTTTGACTATTGTCGATGGAAGTTCATTAACATTGCCAAATATCTCATATGTACCAAGAATCATGAAACATTTGTTATCAGTTATAGCACTAACCAAGATCCATTTGGTTATTAAATTTTTTTATGACAGTTGTACACTTTAGGATCTCTCAAATGGTGATGTCATTATTACTTCTTGCATTTTATTTCATTGGTTGTATAAGCTCATAGACTATGCAAAAAGTGTGAAAGATTCAAGTTGTAACCCATGATTCTCTGGCTATTGCAGATTGAAAACTTTGGCATGCATGCTTTGGATCTAAGTTTTGCTAGTTTGCTTCACCTACAAAAATGAAAAATGGTGTCCTCTCTACCCAAAGTTGAAGCACATTCTAAACACGTTTGTGAGATCTATATTTTGGGCAAAATGCAATGTTCCTTCTTCTCAAAAGATGGTTCAGCTAGAGATGCCCATAAATTATATCTTGTTCACAGTGATGTATGTGGTCCTATGCAGATACCTTCATTTTGGAATTACCTATAGTTTATGACTTTCTTTGATGAATTTTCGAGGCATGCATGGGTGTATCCATTGAAACCAAAGCCCAAAGTGTTTTCGCTTCAAAAAGTTCTTGGTTATGGTTGAAAATTTTTCATCATGTAAAATGGGCACTCTTTGTTCTAATCGATAAGAGAATATATGTCTTCTAATTTTAATGCATTTTTGATTGAGCATGGGATAAAAAATCAATGTATAGTGTCATATAAGACTCAAAAACATGGATTTATTGAAAGAAAGAACATGTCACTCATGGAAATGGCAATATGTATGGTCAAAAGTCGGGCTTGACCACATAGGTTCTAGCTTGAGGCTGTTATGTGTGGGGCATATGTACTTAACAAATGTCCCACCAAAGTTATGTATTTTATTCACTCCATATGAGACTTGGCATGGTTGCAAGCCATCTGTTACTCATCTACATGTTTTTGTTTGTCTGCCATGTGCATTAGTGATTAAACAACAATGCAAAAAATTGGATGATAAAGTAGTGAAATGTATTTTAGTTGGGTGCATTTTTGAAAGCAAAGGCTATGGTCTGTATCATCCACAGAATAAACACATTTTGGTTAGCCATGATTTTGGTGGAAGATGAAATTCAGCCTTTACTTTCATGTACCAAGGAGACATCAGTTATCTTGAGGGATGTGTATGCCACTTTGTTGCCTCTTTTTACAGGTGGACAATCAAGCGTTGTTTCAAATGAGGCAATTTTGCAACATTTAAATGTTTCAGATGATGATGTAGATCATTCCATTTCTTATGCAGATTTACATGATGTGCTCGTTGATGAGAGGGCTGACATAGAAGAGGAAAAAAGTATGCCTAACTGGCTGGTGGAGACTTTGAGAGACCAAATTAAATGTAGCTTTGTTTTATCATACTCGTTTAGACCCTCATAGTGCTTCCTTTGCATAAGATTTTTATGTAATGCTTGTCTCTAGTCTTATGATGATAATGATCTTGTTTCTTTTGATGAAGCACAAAATTTTGAAAATTGAAGCAACAAGCTTGTTCTCATTAGAAAGACTAGAGACATCCATTGCATAACAATCTGATGCAAAAGAAGCATTATGGGAGCTTGAATGACTACTATATAGAAAATGTGCATCTTACTTGCTATCTCTCAAAGTCTTCATGACCCATTTAGGCATATAGTTTTTGCCTCTTCAATGTTAGTTCTCTCATCAATAAGTGAATCATGTAAATCTGCATAAAAAATAGAATGATCTTCCTCATCATTTGAAACCCATAAAGGTTGAGAAGTTGCCTCATTAGGAGAAAGATTCTCCACATGTTAAAGAGGAAGCAAAGTTTCATACACATCCTTTGAGCTTACCAATGTCTCCTTGTTTCATAGATGTAAGGAATGAATAGCATGTTCCATGAAAATAACATCATGAATAACTAGAATGTATTTAGTATGCTTGATATAAACATAGCATTTTCTTTTAGAACTATACCCAACAAAAATACATTGCACAACCTTATCATCCAATTCTTTTGTGTTATTATTCAAGTACTAATGCATATGCCAGACAACCAAAAACATTTAGATGAGCAATACATGGCTTGGGACCATGTCAAGCCCTCATAAAGAGTGATAGATTACAATGCTTTAGTGGGACACCTATTAAATACATATGTTGCACACATGACATCCTCAAGCCACAACCTATGTGGTACATCATGGATTTTGACCATAAATTGTGCCAATTCAATGGGAGACTTGTTTTCTTTCTTGGAAAATCCATTTTGTTGAGCTATGTATGGAATTTTACACTGATTTTTTCTCCCACGCTTATCCAAAAATGCATTAAACACAAAAAACATTTACTCGCCCCCTCAATAAGAATGGAGGGTGATCATTTTCCATGTTGATATATTTTCAACCATAACTAAGGATTCTTTAAAGCACAAAACACTTCAAACTTTGCATTCAATGTATAAATATATGTGTGCATGGAAAATTCATCAATGAAAGTCACAAAGTATAGATAATTCCCAAGTGAAGGTATCTACATAGGACCACAAACATCATTCTGAACACAATACAATTTATGTGTAACTCTAATTGAAACATCTTTGGGGAAGGAAGAACTTATCATTTTACCCAAAATATAGGCTTCACAAACATTCTTAGAAGGTGCATAAAGTTTAGGTAAGAAGGACCATTTTAGATTTTGCAAGCAAAACAGATTGACCAAAATGTGCATGCCAAAGTCTCCCCTTCAAAATAGCCTAAGAATCTTCAACTAGACATACAAAATCATTCACATTTTTCAGTAATTTGTGAGCTTATACAGCTGATGACATAGCATTCTAGATGCAATGATTTTTTCACCATAAAAAAGATCATGAACTATACATCTCTCTTCAACAAGTTTCACGTAGCTAGTTTTTGCTAATCTTGACACGGACAACAAATTATTTTTATCCTTGGTACATATAAATCATCCAACAAAGTGAATTTTCTTCCATTTTCAATAGTTAGACTATTGATTTACTTCTACTCTTTTACCATTCTTTCCCTTGTTCTTGCTCTTTCCATGTTGTTGTTTCTTTCCTTTGTAAGAATCGAAAACACTTTATGCATCTCAACTTTGAGTGTCAACCATAGAATTTCTACAAATCTCTTCACTCAAGAGTGCTCAACATATGTCATTGTAGGCTAGTTTACCACCAGGTGCACTATTGCTAATAGCTATGCAAAATGTATCCCATAATAATGGTAAGGTGCATAGCAACAAGGTTGCTTCATTTCATTACCCATCTCCATTTTTTTAGTCTATAACTAAGAAAATATAGCATCAAAATCATTCAGATGAGAAAAAATATTATTTGTATCCTCATGCAAAGGTCATATATCTTTCACATCATATACACTTTATTTGATGTTGTTTCTTTTTCATAAGTGTTGCATAAATTCTTCCAAAGCTCCTCTGCACTTTCATTGTCTAGTATTGTTAAGTAAACATTATCTTCTAGGTACAATCAAATGATAGGCCTATCCACTTCATCCAACTCATCTTAATCATCATCATCATCCATATCAGTAGGCTTCTTTGAGATTCCATTTACTAGCTTCCATTGCCCCTTCTAAATCAGCACATCTTTAATATGATTCTTCCATAGAGCAAACTTTCTACCATCAAATTTTCATATCTCAAAATGGTCTTTGCCCTGCAAGTTATAATTCCTCTTTGGAACACTGACACTATCCCTTGATCTATCAGATATCTCTGATACCTCTGATGTCGATGAAAGAGAACTAACTAGAAGGATAATGGAGCTAGAAAATTCCAAACACTACTAAGTCTCAAAAAGGTGAACAAGTGTCAAATTTTTAGAAAACTTTCGTAGTCTCCCTAGAAAATTGGATTAATGAATAGCAATGAGCAACCAAAGAGATTATGTGAAAATGTATGTGCTCATGCTAATAATGAGCATATGGAAAATCTAAAATCTAGAATAACTTTGCTAGAGTCTCCTCTGCGAAATGAGCAGATGACCAATGTAGAAAACTCATAACCTATGAGTATTGACATGTAAACATGCATAGTGAATCACTAACTCCACTGCATATAACCATTCAACTAAAAGAAGTCAACTAGGCTTATGGAATATCATTGAACAACTAGCATACATCTTCTATGGCGAGGTTGGGCAAGTCTTTCCCCTACTTCACCAAAGAGACTCTAACATTTGGGTGTCTCCCGATCAAAAAAAACTCACCATGATCCTCTTTATCAATGTCGAAGGCTTTATGCAAACTGCTATATCAATGACCACATTGGCATACATAAGTGATAACCACACAAGCATACATAGTGTGTATGTGATCAATATATGTAACACAATGGCATTGAAAGGTTGAATTTATAGTCCAAACACTAGCCAACAACACCTATAAGTATTTGTCAACTATGTTCTTTAGACCCAAAAGAACATGCAGTGGTTATTCCCACCACAACTTAAAGCCTTCCAAGAAACATATAAGAAAACTCAAGAGTTGAACGTTTATCGATAAAGATGAATGTACATTGCCAAGAAGACAAAATATCAATTGCATCTAGCACCAAGATTGATCTCAATCTTTCCACCTCTATAGCTGAAACTGTCTCAAAACTACAAAATTAGCTTTTTATTTTTTCCCAAATTTGCACCCAAAGAAAATCTCAGACAACCAATGCAGAGAGCACAAGAAGATGCTTTGAAGTCTTCAAAATAATGTTAATCTTAAGTATATTCACTCTTAAAATCACCACGCAAACAGGGATTATTGGTAGGGAAAATTGCCAGTTAAGTGAGCCTTGGGGGAACATTACTTGAATGGGTGACCTCCCAAGAAGTACTAGCACTTTTTCTTCCTTGATTGTTGAAGTCCTTCCTCGTGTGCAACCAATTGCACCAACAATGAATTCGATGACTCAAATGAACAAGTATGCCAAGTTCTATGCTTTGGTCATTGGCTTAGTCGTAAGCCTTGGACAAAACCACCACAATCCACAAAGTGTGGGGAATTGTTGGTGCTCGCTTCATTCGCACAATAGTGAAAACCTTTTACTATGAACTTCTTTGATACCAGTGAAGTGGTGCGATGGCGATGCACCACGATGGGTTCCCCTTGAAGAGAGATTTGCAACAATGCTCTCACAATACAAAACCAAGCTCTAGGTGGCAAGCATGATACTTCGCACATACTTGCATAATATGGAGTAACAGATTTCCTAGGTTTTTAAAAATGCGATCGAATTTACAACATGTGGTTGACCACTCCATTATATGTTTTATTAAAGAACATGTACACAAGTTTTCGGTGGCCATTTGGTCTTTCATATGGACATTAAATATAACATGTGTGTAACTATGTGTATGTATATGTGTGCATGTGTGTATGAATATGTATGTGTGTGTTTATGTGTATGTATGTGTGTGTATGTATTTGTGTATATGTGTGTGTATGTGTGTATGTGTGTATGTGTGTATGTATATATGTATATGTGTGTATGTATGTGTTATGTGTGTATGTGTGTGTATGTAATGGGAGATATCACTTGCCACAAATAAGAAGCCAATTGGAGAAAATAAGATGAGACTAGCAGCTACAGATAAGATAATTGTAATGTCTACTTTCTATTGATAGTAGATATTCAAAATAATGGAGAGAGACACGGATTCATGTTATATTGAACCATTTGATTTTCACTTTGCAATTATACAAAATCAATCCCATTACTTATATGTTTAGGGATGAAGTACTAAATTCTCTTACATGTTTTGTATGTAAGCATTTGCACAATTAAAGCATATTTCAAGTTTATACCACACACTCTTATGGCTCATGTAAGGTGTTAGACACAAGCTTTTTTGATGAAGTTAGGACCTTCCCAATGCCATAAAAATTATATCTCATGTGCCCATATATGCCCTCTCTACATCACAAGATGAATATAGCTACCTCAACATCAAAATGGTTACATTAAAGATGCATCATGGCACCCACAACTTGGAGCAAAGAAGGCTACACCAACAACATCAAAATAAGGAGGTAGTCTTCCAATCCCATATGTCCCTAGATCCCCACAAAACCACTTGGATCCCAATCTTCCAAGTTATATGTCCCTAGATCCCAGGGATGCCATATGTCCCACCACCATGGATACCATATGTCCATGGAACCAAAAGAACATGGATGTCATACATCCATGATATACCAACAGATTCCATATGTCCTACACTTGGATGTCATATGTCCAAGCTATGTCTAAGGATCCCATATGTCCTTAGATCTAACAATCCAATGGACTAAGTGATGCCATATGTCACCAGTTCCCCACATCAGAAACAAAATGATCATCGCATGGAGGGGAGGTGTTGAGATGTCCATGCTCCACTCTTTTTTCCAAAGCTAGTTTCACTCTCATGTTAGCATGTATACCCACATGCAAGAAGATTTTCCCTCTACTCCATATCAAGAAGGAATCACTTCACTCCTAAAGGGACATTCACTCAAGCCCTTGGCAAGAGTGTCCACACTCTCCTCATGGAACCTCCATGCTCATAGAGCATCTATGTAAGTCTTTCCATCTTCTTCATTGCTTTTCTATATTTTCAAAATGAATTTCCTTGTATCATTTGATCCTCCATAGCTTGCTTATAGTTTGTAATTACCTTTGGCCATGTTTCTCAACAATGACTCATGACAGACAAAAAGATTACTATCCAAAGATACACTCATCAAAAGGACCAAAGGAGTAAAGCGAGAAAAGCAAAAGAGAGACAAACCACTTAGACGGAGAACCCCAAATTTCGTAAGATTCCACCACAACAAAGCATCAAGTGGATTTGGAAGCCCAAAAAGTTACTTGATAGAAAATCTACACTTCCTAGAAAACCCGAAAGATCAACATGCCAAATGTGGATTAAGAAACAAACTTCTCCCAACAAGAAACACAAAATTATGAAAGAATGGGTAGCTACAAATGACATGTATTCCTTACATACCCTCATGCTAGAGTCATTTTTTGATCCACCCTATCTTTTTGTACACAAAGTTTATGAATTTCTTCAAGGAACTTAGAGCTAAATAAAGCATATATGTGCAGAAATCATGTGCTCATCACATGAACTTGTCTTTTCCTTCATTATACTTTACTTTTTCATGCCAAAGTATGCATTTTATGGGGCCACATTGAGAGGCCATGCATAGGCACTATTTGCATATCTCATGCAGAAGAGGCACACATGTCACTATGAATATTCATTGTATCATATGCTAAGAAATTCCCTAATCCACTAACTTTTTACTAACTTAAGTTTTGAACAAATATTTGTGCTAAATGATCTTGCTATAGGCAAATAAAGCAAAAATGGAAGCAACATTATCCAAAAGACCAAGAAAAGAGCTAGTTGTGGACACACACGTTGCTAGCTTACCAATGGCAATTGTAGCATATTTACTTAACAACGTGCATACAATGTTAATGCATCCTATAGGAAGAGATATCTACATGTATCACAATGGTATACCTCAGGAATTTGTTAAGATTATATATCTTGTTTCAAATTTTGAGGTTATCCATGAAGATCTTAAAGTTAAAAAATCTTGGAAAATTTTATAGATTGATCAAGTTTTTAGCCTTTCATTAATACATGTTGATGTTGAAAGATGTGTGGAGTTCCTATCCACAGTATTACTAACTAATGCTTTGGAAAAGAAGGGTTCCTTGCAACTGCCAATGCGCTTTAACTGTTAGTGAAGATGGTGGTGGCAGAAGTCTGACCAACATCCAAATCAGTCATAAGGTTTATGAGCCACACACACTCAACAGTTGTTGTGAAAGCTGCCCTATACTCAGCTTCACAACTGGAAGTGGCCACAGTAGGCTGCTTCTTGCTCAACCAAGATATACATGAGCTACCAAGCATGAAGCAAAAGCCACTAGTGGACACATGAGTGTCATAGCAACCAGGCCAATCAAAGTCAGAAAAAGCATGCAAATTTGGCGGTAGTGATCCCCCCTTGGGATAAAACAACCCAAGTAGCCGAGTACCACTCAAATAAATGCTTGACTCTGGGCAATGCATAAACCTGCTCATCTGTGAGACAACAAACTGAATATCTGGCCGAGTAATGCATAAGTAAATCAAGCATCAAACAGCTTGCTGATAGAGAACAGCATCAAATGCATCTCCAACATCATGAAGACTCAACCATAAACCTGTCTCCATAGGAGTGGCAATAGGCTTACAGTCTTCAAGGCCAAAACATTGTAATAATGTGTCAATATATTTCGTTTGACACAAAGCCATTCCACCATCAACTTGCATAAATTGAATGCCCAAATAGTGATGCAAATGCCCCAAATCAAACATCTCAAATGACGCATGCAAATTAGCCTTAAAATCAGCAATATGCATGTCATGAGGACCACTGAGCAGCATGTCATCAACATAAACCACAATGATCAGAAGTACATCATTAGCACGCTTAACATATAAGGTGCTTTCAGTTGGACTGTTCTCAAAACCATGTGCAACGAGATAGGCATGTATCTTCTCATACCAAGCACGTGGTACTTGCTTTAGGCCATATAATGCCTTCTTTAACTTGCATACCTGGTTTTCATGCCCTTTCTGCCTCTGCAACAACCATTCCAACCTCTTTCTTCTTTGCCTCTTTAGCAGCCAGTTTTGGACAGTTCTTTATGATATGATCATTCCCTTTACAGTACTAACAAAACAATTTCGGCCTTTGTGATTTCTTGTCATCTTTATGTTCCTTCTTCGAATATGCAAAATTAGCAGATTTCTGCTTACTATTTGAAGAGCTCCATTTTCCTTTGCCCTTCTGACTAGCCAGGAAAGCTTGATCTGCAACTCGCATAATGGACATTTTCTGCCTGGACTGATCTTCCTGCAATAGAACAAAGACTAACTCCTCAAATGATAAGGCATTTGGATTACATGTCATCATCAACCGAAGAGTAGAAGCAAAACTTTGATATGAATCAAGAAGACCATTCAGAACGGTTTAAACAAGTGAGCTATCTGGTATAACCTCATCAGCAGAAATCAATTGTTCCTTCAAGTCTTTGATCTTCGTTAGGAAACTGTCCATAGAATCACCTTCATTCATGCGCTCACTCTCCAACTGTTTTCGGAGGTAAGCAACACGAGCCTCATTCCTAGCTTGGTACAATGTGGTAAGTGTATCCCAAGCATCCTTAGCTGTTCTGCAAGAGCGAATGTGAGGAATAATGGCACGTTTGACAAACAAGGCTATCAATGCATGTGCCTGGGCATCCATGCCATCCCAGCGAATCTGCTCTGCAGTAGGTGCAGCAAAAACCGAAGCACGAACAGGAATATGCAGAATATCATCTTCGACACCTTCCGCACCTTCTTCGGTACCTGCAGTTGTAACAGTTGCAGGTGTGATAGGACGTTTTTCGACATCCTGCACAATGTTCCACAGTCCTTTTACAACCGACACATGTCGCATCATATAAGCCCATAACGGATAGTTGGTACCATCCAACTTATCCTCAACAGCCAACATACGAAATACATCATTACTTTCAACCATGGCCGATGACTAAAATACCTTGATGCAAAAAATTGATTGTATCTCAAAAAGTTGAACAGAATTGCGCAGACGAATTTCGCTAGACCTGTAGAAGACTGCGAGACGCTTATACCGGCGAATAGAAACCGGTATATATCTTTGGCACAAAAAGACGAAATAGCCTACACAAGCACTGTGATAGTGTGTTCGAAGGCCGAAACGAGCTCAACATGCTAAGTATGCTCACCAAAATTCGTGCGATTCAGAGACTACAACCGGAGCGTCGACAACACCCTAGATGAAGCGACGATCTGCTCTGATACGAATTGTTGGAGTTAGACGTCTGCGGAAGCACGCGAAAAGCACAAGGAAGAAGAAGAAGCTTGGAGCACAACACACAATACTGAATGTATTACTAGAGAATGTACAAAGACAAGTAGCCCATTAGAGCAATAGACGTATATACAAGCCGGGGAAAAAAAAACTCCTAAAGAGGGAAAAAAGTGCCCCAACAATCCTAGTGTGTTCACACACATCACTACCTAAACATATCAACAAAAATATATAGTCAAATTGATGTAAGAAAAGATGGTATGGAACATCGGATTGTGGGATGATAATTATGTTTTAGTCCTATAATAAATCTTTAAGTAAGATTTGATCCTCAAGGGAATTAAAACTTCAAAGGAGAAGCTTAAATTCAAGGAGGATAGAAACATGAGCTTTTGAGACTCTTCACGATCACGCAAGTAAGAAGATCACAAAGTAATTAACTTCCAAGACCTTTTGTAATTCAAATATGGCAAAGCCTATTCTTATTTGAATTGTACAACACTTTGAGCTAAAGTGTTGTTCATTCAAAAATATTTGATAAATTTCTCATGAAGTTAGACTTTGACTTCGAATTGATGCTTTCAACTAAGGATTAGACTGACTAAGTAAATCACCAAATGCTTTGTGTAACTTGATAAATTCAATCTTAAAAATCAAGTAAATGTTGGTTGAAAGTAAACCATAGTACAAACATCCAAGTTAGATGTTTGGGACAACCAGATTTCTAGTTTTCAGAACCAGATCCAAGTGAATCAAGAGTTCCCAAAGTCCTGATAGGGATAGAAATCCCACCTAAATTACTAAGTCTATGCACTGATCATTCCCAAAAATGGACTAGTAATTGGAATCCACCCATTTCACATGTTTGTGCCAATATCGCACCGCAAATCTAGATGGTGATTTGAATCATTTGGGCTGAGATCCCACAATAGAGATGAGACATGTTCTTCCAGTTTGTACTAATAAGCTCAGTAACATTGCCATTGCCTTAACATTGCCATTGCCTTTCAAGAGCGTAGCACATTACCAATGATACCATAAAGATACACTTAACGTAGGTGTGAGAAAATACATTTACTGGATACTGGGGATGAGATACAAAGACAGCATTTGCAAAATCCCATGAATGATCTCCTAGGTGGGTTGGCCTTGCACTAATTTGGCTTTTAGATATATTAAGAAACAAAGACACATGAATGATCTGCATGACCATTTACCCTTGCACTAATCTAGCTTTACATATGTTAAGAAACAATCAAAAGTATCACAACTCTTTCAGAGGAAACAAAATCTTGGCCTCTGGCAGTGCATTCCAATTCCAAAAACACATCGTGACAAACACGTTCCATGAGGATGACATCAACTCCACCTAAGGGACACTTTCCATCCCACAATAATCAAAAGAACATATCTCAATTCATGAACCACTATAAGTTCATCATATAGAATATAACCAATTTTTTCATTTATCACAAATTTACATAGCCAGAGAGATGCTTTACCTTGAAAACAAACCCATAAAACCACGTGCAGCAACATCCAAAGTAAAAACTTCTACAAATTTCTGCAGTGCAAATGAAAGGGATATTCTTGCAGCAATCTACATGGGGTTTGCATCTTCAAACAAGATCTTACTGGGGCACATAAAGATATGAGATTCAAAACTTCCAATCTTACCTCAAAACTCTATCCAAAAATGCCCTTCAACATTATTGGTTCTCATATGCAGCATACAATAGCGCCAAATTGGTATTTTACAAAAGTCTAACTTGTTAATGCATGGTCAATATTCATCTCCAACACTAGGGCATTATGCATTGCTCTTCACCAACCAAACAACATGCATAGGGAACACATATGGAGCAATTGGCTGGACACAATAATGTATACTTCAATTTCACTTGATAATACACCCCACCAGATAAGATGTTCAAAATTCGATGGGGGAAAGAAATCCAATGTAGCCTTTTGTGTTCATTGATACAAATTGCCAAGATTTAGTGAAGGCAAAGACGGACTAATTCAAAAGGACTGCACAAAAATCTCTTTGAAGTAGGCGTGCTTCACTCTCCCTCGTTACAGGAATAACAAGAATCACAGCAGTTGCTAGATGTTTGCATGTGTTACCGATAAATACATCACAGCTACAATTCCTTGCTTCTTTATTTCTTCATTAACTACACACTTAAGAGTTACAGCTATTAGACATGATGAGACTATAAGTTATAACAATGTAACACAACATCACTCAAAACTCAAGCAGGTTATGAAACAAATCAAAGCTGTATCAAGTCTCACTTCCCTCTCATAGAATATTTACAAAGGGCGATTTCAACAGCTCAATATCAGTGACATCAGGAAAAATTTTCCTCAGTTAAAAACAATATCAATGACAAAGTTCTCTTTGATGATCAAAACATGCAGTCGGGGCTGTCAGACTACTCAAAACAAAACATAGGTTGAAGCATTTTTGGGATAGGAAGCTCCTTTAAGTGCATAGCTTCCTGCCACAAAAAGGCTTCTTCATAAACTATAAGTTAGGCTCTGTTTCCAAACAGTATGCTTAAGCAGGCTATGCATTGCAAGCATATATATGCAGGTTCGTTTGTATGTGCATACATGAAAATGAGAGAGATGGCATGGGTAGAAAAACCCAAAGGAGTCTTGTGATGCCAAATAGAAGCAGGAGAGCAGAGACACCGATCATCTCATAGATGACAAACATCAGAGATGGTCCTTCTGTTGTCTGCTACTGTGTTGAGCTTCATTAGACGTGTCTCCATCCAATTTCCATACGATATCCTTCAGCCCAACCCTCATCTCCCTCTGAAACTGTGCATCAAGTGGCAAGAGATCAGCCAAGGCAAGGGTAGAAAACTGTGAATGACATATTTCCCTCGTGCATTAAACACCGAAACCCTCATGTCTATCTCTGAAACTGTGCTTCAAACAGTATGAGATCAATGAAGATCAAACATACTAAGACACACAAATAATATATTTACATTTTACACCTGAACTTCTAATCCCACACCTATCTCAACTATAGGTCTTTTAAATCATCATATACTAGCTAAAAGCTTCCTGCTCAGTCTTTCATCGTAGTAAGTTATACAATCAATATCCTTCATTCAGAAGAGGTTTGTTAAACTAATGCAGGACAATTTAATAAACCCCTTTCTGAGGCTTCCAGATTCCATTATTAATGCTTGGAGATATTCCAGATCTCCAAGATTACCAAATGAGTGTTACTCACTAATCTGTCAGTCAATAATCACCACAGAAGCATACCTCTCGATACTCAATAGTGTCACCATTGACCTTCTTTAAGTCAACCATGAACAAAGAAGGACCTACTGCAAATACCTGCTACCAGTTCAAATTATCAGGGGTGATGACATATCACATGAACAAACAGTACACGAAACTTCAACCAGAACTTGCCTCGCTAGCTACTGCCAAACAACCTTTTCTTCCAGGTTTCTGGCTCAGCATTTTCAACTGATTCACAGACATGCCAGACCATTCAAGGCACATAGAAAAGAACAGAATTAAGCAATGAATGGGTATGATTAGGGTAATAACAAAAGAACATTTCACAAGAGAAAAATACCACTGTCAAAAGAATCAAGGATCAAAGACATAAGCAGTGCTAATATTACTTATCTAATTGCATTATCATGGTGCATGCAGTCAACTAACATTATCATAACTTGAACAAGTTACTTCTGAGGCCTGTGATTCTTGCTTAAGACCCTGTGATTGTCTTCTATGACATTTTTTAATAATGCCTCCAAATTGTATCTTCAATCACATGTCAGTGACCCATTATGCATGCACACTCATAACTTATCTGCTACCATCCTGTGTTTTCAAGCCCACCCACCTAATACGGCAATATCACTATCACCCACACACTCAGATGAATTCCAAGAAATCTCATTTCAGGCAACCCACAGCCAGCCAGTTTGAAACCAACATCAATGTGAGATTGGGGATTGAAGTTTCATCAAATGAACAATCATATCATCCAGACAAGACATGCCCCCTGCCCACAACAAAAGTTCACATCCTTGCAAAGTGGCGCTCTTGGATCCAAACTGAAGGCATCATGTATAGTCTATAAAGAGGGTTTCATTCTACATGAAGAATATCAAGACTGTTAATGTTCTTACTCTGGTAGGATAATGTCCTTAGAGCCATTTCAAGCAAACAGCTTCATGCATCATGGTCACAAGAATCTGACAACTCATGCAAGAATGTCCTTTCCATCCCACACATTGCTGCAAGCCCTCATGCAATCTGATTATTGCACCAGTTAATCTGCGTGAGCCCTCGTCTCCAAAGCCATACAGAACTCTTTGGAGTAGAACACTCATGATGGACAAATCTATGCAATCATGAAAAATGTCTCTGAATTTCCTCGAAGGAATGGAAGGGAGCCTTACAAGGACCATTCCAAATACTCAAAGCCAAATAGGATTCTTTGAAGTAGAACACCCACAATGATCGAGTCTAAGTGATCACGAATACTATCTTCAAAATTCCTTGGTTGAATGGAAAGGGAACCTTTCAAGCATATCATTCTACAATACCCAAAGCCATACTTCTTAAAAGGAACTATAAATCAAATTGCTAAGAAGTTGAACAAGCAGGCTCGTCAAATGTTTCAAAAGCCGAGATGAAAAACTAGTACTAACCTCTTCAAGGCACTATACATTCAAGAAGCCTAACTTGAAACAACAGAAAGCTGCAACCTCAAGGCACTATACATTCAAGAAGCCTAACTTGAAACAACAGAAAGCTGCAACCTCAACTTGTAATATGCATGGAAAACTTTGTCCACAAAAACACATTCCCAATACTTTGTAGAAAATAAGCCTCCCTAATCTTATTCCAAAGGAATGGATGCCAAGAGTTAATGGCCACTATAATCTGCAGTCATAAGATATTCACAACAGCTTAGCAAGAGGACTGCAGTTGTTGCAAAATGGCACCTTAAAAGAAATCTACCTAGGCTTATGGAAGGTGGAACCCTCCACATGTACAGGCTACAGCTGATCAAAATTTTATAGGATCTGGTAAGGGCAAACATTAGCACGAAAAACTTCCACCTTTCTGTGCCTCAAATCAAACTTTTCATTCATACAAGTCATTAAGTGTGAAGACCATCAATATTCTTGCATCTGCTTGGGTACTGCAAGCCATGTCTTAAACATAGGTTTAGGAATCATAAAAACTAACGAATGGTCCTCATTCATGCAAGCATCATACTATTTGACAAGCCGAAATCATGGCCCTCAAAGTAATCATGCAAGATTCATGTGCTAAAAAAATGCCTTTCTTGAGGCATTGTGTCTAGTTACATCCCAATCTAATGACATACATTACACTCTTCTAGACCTTTAATTGTCAAGGATCTGCAATGCCGTGCAAAGTAAACAAAACACCCATAAGTTCATTCCAGCAAACTGAGGTATTTAAGGAGAACATGAAAATACTCTAGGAAAAATACTCCTCAGTAATTCAGACAAGTGATCTCTGTTCAATACTTCTACATGTTGGAACCCTCTTTTAAGCAGCATAAGAATACTTGGAAAAAAACCCTTCATGATTCAAACAAGTGATCTCTGTTCAATGCTTCTACATAGAACAACTCTTTTCAAAACAAAAAGGAATACCTTGTAATTCTTGCGTCTTGTGCGAAATCCCAAAGTATTGGCAAGGTTGACCATCTTCTTAAGAATCTCATTCGCTGGATGCTTCACCGTAAACCGAGACTCATTCTTTATTAGACACTGTAGTACAAGTACATTTTAGACCCATAGAAATTCTACTGATATTTACCTTCAGACAAATTCCAGTCGCATCACCTTTTGTTCCTTGAAGAGTCCAGATAGATCAAGACCCTCAGACATTGAAATGATCTCGAAAGCATTTATAAGAGAAGGCGTGGTGTCTTCCACGGCAAAGTTTTCCTGCAAAGCGTACATGTAGCAAATGGCATTCAAGGCTCACATCTTATAAATGTACATCAATTCATACGACAAAGGCAAACGTACGAACTGTCGAACCTCCTCACTTTTGAAAATCCCATCAATACTTTCTGTGCTGAAATCATCATAACTACACTTCACAACCGTATCATTGATTTTGAACCATTCATCATTCAGCAGTTCTGGCATGGTCATGCGCTGCAAGGTACCATAATAAGAATCAGGAATTTGGTAACACATGCTCTCAAGCGCAGTTGATATATACATTGGACCAATCAAGAAAACATCGCTACCACTAGTACTCACTGATTTAGGATTGGCATCGAGTATCCTCGTCACGAGATGCTTAGCTCCCTCTGGAAACCAAGATGGGAAAGTAAACTCAGCTTCCTCAATCTGCACATTTAATATGCTTCAAAGTACTGCACCGCGAGGAAATCCATATGATAAGGATAAAACATCATTCGACTTGTTCTCCACCTTTTTGTACAAGTCATATGTGTTGTACTCGTCGAAAGGAAGGAACCCAGCCAAAAGGACGTAGAGTATGACCCCACATGACCAGATGTCAGCGGCAGCACCATCGTAGCCTTTCTCATTGATAACCTAAAGAGATATAAGCTGAAAAGAGTGCAGTAGATGGAGCAAATATTCGCAGGAAGAATGACCAGTCTACCTCAGGTGCCACATAGTTTGGAGTTCCACAAGTTGTGTGAAGCAGTCCATCTTCCTGGAAACATAAACGTACGCAGTTTAGATCGGCAGATGGCAAAAGCCGCCAAAGCCAGGAACATCCATCGGGCATATTACCCATCGTTGATGAGAAAGTGCACTGAGCCCGAAGTCCGAAATCTTAAGATCGCCTTTGGAATCCAACAATAAGTTTTCCGGCTGAATGACGGTGAGAACAGACAGTCAAACGGTAGGAAAAAGAAACCAGCCATATGCAGTAAAGAATCCATCAGTACCTTCAAATCCCGATGGTAAACACCACGGCTATGGCAATAATCCACAGCGTGTATGAGCTGTTGAAAATATTTTCTGGCTGTTTCTGGCTCCATTCTTCCGTTTTGAACCTGTGTTGTATGATCAATCGAGTGGAACAAATTAAATATACTAGAACACTCATCAATTGAGGTAGCATCAGAAAAGTATAGTGGCGCTTACAATCAAATCAAACAGTTCACATCCATCCACGAATTCCAGCACTATATACACCCTCTTTTTGCTAGCTAACACCTTCAGAAAATGATGTGCCTCTAAGTGATATTTCAATGGACAAATTGAGAGCATGGAAAGTAAAAACTGAGGCACATGTATTAACCTCCTTCAGCTGCACCACATTGGGATGTTTGATGAGCTTCATGGTGGATATCTCCCGTTCTATCTGCCAATAAGCCAAATCAAAGCTGCAGGCCTTGCTCATGGATCGAGAAGGACGAACGGAAGGGGAAGAGAGGGAGAAGTGAAACAAACCATTTTTGGCTTCAATATTCTTTCCTTATCAATGATCTTGATGGCCACTGGTTCTCCGGTGCCGACATGCCTAGCATACTTGACTTTAGCGAAAGTACCTTCACCCAGAGTGCGCCCAAGTTCATACTTTCCAACTGTGCCGAAGACTGTCATCTCAGGTAGGTGAGAGGCTTTCTACCCCTGAACCTCCCGAGATGACGATAATACCGATTGGCCGGAAACCTTATTGAGTCCCTAACTGCGTTTGAACCGGCTGCCTTTGTCCCTCCTCGAGCTCAGAACAATGCAAGGATTTTCGCCGGTATGAGCACCGACGACACTTGTTCCTCTAGCATTTCAGGGATGCGCTAGCGTTAATGGACCGCCCAAGCTAACCAAAACTCGTAAAAGACTACTGATATAGCAGTTACAGACTGCAATTCCCAAATTTACGTATTGAGATGAGAAGTTCTTGCAGTCCCAGTCTGCAATTCCCAAATTTACGTGACAGCTATCTCCCCAAGGAGAGCTGTGGTTAACTCAGAGACGATGAAGAGCTAGCGCGAAGCAGCAGATGAGCTGCGAGTGCGCGCGGCAAAAAGCGAGAGAGAGAGAGAGAGAGAGAGAGAGAGAGAGAGAGAGAGAGAGAGAGGGGGGGACGACGTTGAATTAAAACTACAATTATGAGATGCGCAGAAGGGCCACGTTTACGACAAAACGTGGTCGTGCGGACAGTTAATGGAGAGAGAAAAAGTTTTTTGAGAGCGAATGGAGAGGAGGTGCGTATCTCGTGAGTTATAGCTCACTATAATATATTCAACAAACTACACGAACCCAGATTCCCAGAGGCTAGAGCTCAGCGTGCCTGCAGGCGAAAGAAAGACCCTTTTATCCTCGTCACCGAGGCTCTGTAAAATGTTCTCTTTGTACTTTGTACTTAAGTTCTCTTTGCAAATTGTAATTTTTTTTTTTGCGACAAAGTTCTCTTTGAAAATTGTAATTTTTTTTGCATATTGTAATTTTTTTTGCAGAAGAAAGATTGGAAATGTAATAATGGAAATTGTTACAAGTGTGTAATTGGCAGTCCCCACCTCTCTTCACTTCAGCATGCTCATCAACAAACCAAGAAAATTACAACTGCTCAAATGTAATGAGCCATGGAAAATCTAAAGTTTGAATACAAAGGAAGAAGATTACTTTTCCATTTGTTGGGGTTAACATTAATGAGAAGGTCTCTTATCCTACAGTCACTATCAATTACATCATTGATAGTCTTCATACTTACTGCAAGTGTATACAAACTTTGATTTTTGTCAAACCAAATGTGCCATAATATTTGGGATCTCTTAAGGTTCCACAAAACAAGATCCATCCTTCTACACACATCCAGCAGGATCTCCTTGAATCCAAGCTTGGGCAACGCAACTGCCTGAAGATATTGAGACAACAGGTTCTAAAACCTTTGTGCATGTTCATAATTAATGAAGAAGGGGGAAAGGTCCTCCACAGAGATATGTGTCAGATTAGTAATCAAATTATCATCCATAATACTCCCTGACACCATCAAGTTATTCCATTAGCTAAACCCTGCTTTTCTACACTTGTTTTTTATGATGGACACGTCTTCATCCTTCCAGTGAGCTATCCATCTTGTCCATATGGACCCTTGCAAGAAAAAACCCACAATAGTGGCAAAATCAAAATTAAGAATATAGTTTTTCCTAGCTTCCACATGTTGCAGGAGAGTCTAGTGCCAATAAGGATATACACCTGAGGAGAACAATGGACATCCCATATCAAGTTGTTAGTCCAAGCCTTATAACCATCGACATAAAAATTTTGAATGTTTCTTTTAATTTAACAAGCCCAATAATTAGCACAGTTAGAGGCTCTCATAATCCATTCATCAACAAGGTGTTCGATGAGTTTAGTGGGGCACAATAGGCAAAGACCACCTTCCTCTTTTTTCATGCAACAAATAGTCCAAGAAACTTTAGGTATGTTGGGGTCTGATAATCACCATTCCGTAAGAATCTCTTAGCCAAAGCTATTACCTACATGAGTTGTCTTTTGAATGGCATCTATCAAGACAAAAAATAAATGATAGAATGTAAGATATTATTATTCAACAGAAAAACCTTATGAGAAACACTTTTTTGTAAAGAGACCCACTTGAAAATTTTAGCCCTAAATTTTTTAACCACCCACTCTTATCTATGAGGAAAGGACACATTGAACCCCATGAGAATACCCTAGAGTCTAAAAACAACACCATCCTGAATGATATCACAAACAAGGTGAACAATGCACTTATGAATGATATGATTGGGGGCTTAAAGGAGGTTTTTTTTTGGTAACTTGGGAGACATTAGCAAGAGAGAACAAGTCTAAACACTTCAAAAAGTTATACGCATACTCATCATTACCTCTAATCAACATATTGGTGTCATCAACAAATATTTGTAAACCAAGTTGGGAAGAAGCATTAGGGATGACAATACCTTAGATTTGGCTATTATCCATGTAGTCTCTAACAAGCCACCCCAAAGCGTCACTAGAGATAGCATACAAAAGAGGGGCAAAAGGACATCCTTGTCTAATAGATCTTTGTAACCTAAAAGGGTTAGACAAATAACCATTCATAGAAACTTTAAAGAAGGCATTACCAAACAGGGTATTAAAAAATCTAATAAAGTTTTTGTCAACTCTTATGTCATGCAGGGGCTGACCTATAAAGCTCCAATCCATCCTATCATAAGCTTTGCCAAAGTCAATCTTAAAGAAGTACAAATCTTGGTCACTCTCATTGGCATAATCAACACCTTCCCAGAGGGAGATGATAGCCTCAAGAATAAATTACATTGAATGTCTTGCATAGTGCTATCACCATTCAATTCAAGGGTCAATTCACAAGAGGTGGCAGCTCTCTCGCTTCCTAAGGCAAGAAAAGAAAATGTGACATAAGTCTTCCCATGATGCAAAGATGTTATAGTGGTAGGGAAGACTTATGTCACATTTTCTTTTCTTGCCTTAGGAGCATCGTGACATGGAAGCACCTCAACAAGCTCCTTTTGTTGGTTCATCAAGTCAACTAGGAGCAAGATTTGCTCGGTGAAGCGATTGGTTGCTTTGTTGATCGCTATTAAGAGTGAAACGATCTAGAAAATCTGGAAGGAAAGATGTGCAACCAACTTAGCAACTTTGATGAGCCTCCTAGAGAGTGGTCCATTGAGAAATCCCTTATTTTTCTTGGTAGAAGGATTCCTGTATGTAACAAAACCTCTCCCCCTTTAGGCACCATAAGGTTTTCATCATGGAAAATAACAAACTGAAAAACAAGTGGATCCTTCACAAAGAGGATGGGAAAGTTATAAACTTTCTTTCAAACTCTCTCTAACATTCTTGTATCCTTTCGTTGTTTATAATTTCAAATGTTTTTGTTATATGGTCTAGAGTTGCTCTTTGGAAATGGCTCCACTTTGATTAGTGGTTATTTTGAAGCCCATCATAAGCTTGGGTTCATATGGTAGATAGTGTGGTTTAAGAAGGATGTTTCAAATAAGATAACCTGAGAGATTTCAAATAACTTAACACAACAAAATTTGAAGAGGCACATGAGTACATACTTCATGTGGTAGCACTAATCAACATAATTTGTTGAATTCCACATAAGGTGGTGAGTGTTTGAAGTGTTGATAAAGGCAATGCCACATGTTGACCTATAATCATCGAACACTTCAAACAAAATTATCAATCCTCCTTCTCAACCCCGCATGCATCCTTCACATGATATTAACAGATATATGTTTTCTCCAAAAACAATCATGCATGCTCCATTGAAAAGCAACTTGCACATAAAACTAACGACATGAGGGACTTGAAAAGATGACAAGACCTTTGATCCTCATCACATGCCTATCAAATTCATGGTTCAAAAAGTCACATATGTCCCTTGATATCGGTAATGAGAGTCCCTACCTTGATCGTGACCTATAAGTTATTAGGAGAACATGGTACCCTTGGTTTTTTAATGGCCATGTTGACCTCTTTAATTGTTTTGAACCATATAATATGGTCACAACTTTTTTTTTCCAATATTGAGAACTTGATTTTAAAATATAAGATACTATATTAATTAAAATGAATTTCAAAAAACAACAACATGTCATGTTGGCCATGTAAGCTTCACTTAGATTGGATTTGAAGGGAGAAACATTCCTCAACATTTAAAGCTATGGCATGGGATGGTACTGATTTGACCACTTTTTGCCATTGAGTAGAAAAAGTTTAAACAAAAGAATGACTTCATTTGGCACGAGGGACGCAAGCCCCAATAAAGGTCTCTTTCTTGCCTAAATCACTAATAAAGATCATACTTTCAGGAGCGTCGATTGTCTTGTCTTCATGCTACGGAGAAGTACTGCTTTGTGTGTTTCCCATTGTATATTTGTTATTGAAGAATATGTATCTCTTTTTTATGTTCACAACTATAAAAAGTCTATGCCTCTTACGTTGGTTGGGCCTTTCGTCTTTTGAAGTGAGGGTGAAGGTTCAATTTTTTTTTACGGTAGGATAGTTGTGGGCCATAGGTTAGTGTATTGCCTTCGATTAAATTAAAATTAGTTAAACCAATTGTCTTTGGGCAGTTTAATCCTTACTTTGTGGGATTCATCCTATTCATTCACATTGAAGATGAATCTATTGATCCTATTCATTCACATTAAAGGTGAACCTCAAGAAAAAATACAGTTGCAAGACCTTCAAAGCTTCTCACAAGATCGAACTTTGGAGCATTGAAGGATATGATGCGGATTTTGAAAAGAAAATCTCGGATGATCTAATCTATTTTGAGCCTTGTGGAAGTAATCTTATTGATTCATACTCTGTAGAATGTCATGAGATAAGAACATAGAGCATGCACATGAAATGCATTTTTCACTTAATCTTGATGCATATGAGGAACATGCTCTTGGGGTTTTTATTCTCCTAGAACCTAGTTGCATTCAAATTCTTCCAAAAGAGGGTCCAAGACGCTAGGCACTTCTTAAGAAAAGAGAGTTTTCATAGGGAAATGGGCGGTTCGTCCCCTTGCTTCTACTTCGATAAAGGAGATGGTTGTAGGAGTCACTATGAAGTACCAATCTAGAGGCAACATCACCTTTACTTAGCCAAATTCAAATATATGAAACTTGATACTTCTTCTTTCCTTCATTCACTTGAGACTTACATTTGATAATTCATACACAATGAGCTTCCTTGAGTGTCAATACTCCCAAAATTCTTAACTTTTGCCTACTCCCAAGATTCTTGACTTTTAACTTCATTTTAACCCCAATCCAACTTATAAGTTTCCTAATGTATAATGTCCCCTTAACAAAAACATCAACTTACCAAGAACACTTCAAGACAAACATATGGGTTCTTGTTGAATAGAAGTTTCACACGTTGAATAGAAATCTCATGAATTCTTCATCTTTTATGTGTTGAATCCATAATTAGAGTTTTATTATCATAGTTTGTTACCTTTTGATTTTGCACTCAAAGTTCTAGGAAGACTTGAAGTGCTTCTCATAATAAATGGAACATCACCTTTGGGACATCTTCATCTTTTTTTTTTCTCAAAATCTAATGAACGCTATTAAGAGTGAAGGGATCGGTTGCTCTGTTGAAGCGATCGATGCTTGGTGAACCGATCGATGCTTGGCTATTAAGAATGAAGTGCTTTGGAAAATCTGAAAGGAAGATGTGCAACCAACTTTGATAAGACTGCATAAGACTGGTCCATTGAGAAATCCCTTGTATGATAGAAAGATTAATGAATGAATTTAACAAAACTCCTCTCCCTTTACCCACAATAGAGTTTTCATTGTAGAAATTTACAAAATGAAAAACAAGTGGATCCATCATGAAAAGGGCAACAACGTTATAAACTTTCTTTGTAACTCTTTCTAACATTCTTGTATCCTTTCCTCCTTTGAAGCAATTTTGAAAAGAAAAACACTCTTGTACCCTTTCCTTCTTTCAAGCAAATTTGAAAAAAAAAAAAGTTTGTTTTATGTTAAAGTTGGTTCTCAATGGAGCATGCATGATTATTTTTGGAGAAAACATATATTTGTTAATATCATGTGAAGGATGCAGGATTGAAAAATTTGTTTGAACTGTTTGATGACATGGAAAGCAGATGAAAAATGTGCCACTCTCTATGTGAATATAGGTCAACATGTGACAATGCCTTTACCAACACTTAAAACACTCATCACCTTATGTGAAATTCAACAAATTATGTTGTTTAGCTCTAGGACATGAAGTATGTACTGATGTGCCTCTTCAAATTTCTTCTATTATCTTATTTGAAATCTGTTAGGTTATCTTATCTCATACATCCTTCTTACACCACACTATCTATCATGTGAACCCAAGCTTATGATGGGCTTGAAAATGACCATTTATCAAAGCGGAACCATTTCCAAAGAACAACTCCAGACCATACAACACTCTAATGATCATGAGGGATTTGAAAAAGATGATAATGCCTTTTATCTTTATCACATGCCTACCAAAGTCATGGTCCAAAACGTCACATATGTCCATTGACTTAGGTAATGAGAGTCCCTACTTTGATCATGACCTAAAAAGTATTGGGAGAACATGGTACCAAATGTTGATTTTTCTTACCTTCATGTCTTGAGATTTCTTTCAATATGCTAGAATATAAGTCATTGATATGAACTGAAATGAACTTCATATATGAAGGTAAGCCTGAGACCCTCAAAAAACAACATGTAATGTTAGACATGTAAGCGTCACTTAGATTTGATTTGAATGGAAAAACATTCCTCAACATTTGAAGCTATGGCATGGGATGTCTTAAAGGCTGGTACTGATTTGACCGTTTTGTTGCCATTGAATGGAAAAAATTGGGGAGAAAAAGAATGAATTCATTTGGCATGAGGAACTCAAGCCCTAATAAAGGCTCCTTTTTTTTGCCTAAACACCAAGAAATATCATCATTCCAAGAGTGTCGATTGTCTTGTCTTCATGCAACGGAGAAGCACTACTTTGTGTCGTTGCCATTGTATACTTGTTATTGAAGAATATGTAACATTTTCCGTTGTTCACAATTAGAAAAAGTTTGTGCATGTTAGGTTGGTTGGTTAGGTCTTTCGCTTTTTGAGGTGGGAGTGAGGGTTCAACTCCTTCTTACGGTAGAACAGTTATGGCCAAGTTACATATCTATAATTGATGATCTTTTATATATCTATAATCGATGATCTTTCTATCGAGGCCAAGTTACTTGTTTCACACGTTCTTCTTCAATATTAAATCATTGTAGTGGCTTTAGGTGTATAGATTTCCTCCTTTAGCATGATGACTTCATGAACTACATGTTTGATACACTAAACAATGGTAAATGGAAAATATTCACATTCTCCAAACCTTTTCTTCCTCCTTGTGTTGTTCATATGCTTCTGAAGTTCTCAAAATTAAGTAATTGGTATTAGAGTAAGCCGTCGCTTTCTTTAGGGCATCACTGACATCCTTCCTATTAAAGTCTCAAAATCGCAAAAAAGATGGTAAGCATACTTGAAGAATATTATTAAGTCAAAACTACTTTGTTCTATTGTGTTGAAATTTTGATTTGAGCTCGTTTCAATCTCCAAATGCACTATCGTAGTGAGTGTGTGGGCAATTTTGTCCTTTTGTGTCAAAGATATATACAATTTTCAGTTTATCAATACAAACATCTCAAAGTGTTTTACAAGTCTAACAAACATCTCAAAGTGTTCTACAAGTCTAGTGGTGCTCAATTGGATATTTCTGATCAACTTTTTTGAGATACAATCAATTTTTTGCATCCAAGTATTGAGTCACTAACCATGGCTAAAAGCAATGATGTAATTCCATATGCTGATTGTTGAGGATAATTCGGATGGCCCCAAATACCCATTGTGGGCATACATGATGCTTCATCTATTGATTGCAAAGGCTTGTAGAATTTATCATGTCAAGCAATATTGTGCTCATGATAGTCATGCCAAGGATCTCAGGTTGTGGAATTAGGTTGTATCAAGCCATACTAAAGCGACACTTATGATCTCGTGTCCATTTCAACCATCTTATAACTTGCAACTTTGTGTGGGCTATATCGTAATCCCTTGATATTTATTATCTTGTGTCATAAACTAACTTGACCAAGGTGGATGGCAACATAAAATTCTGATATGTTGGAGTGTTATCCAAGGAATTTTGTGAGAGACTCTCTAAAACCTTCTAGAAGCATCGAATCTATCTAGTTAACTTAACTCTTTACATGAGTAGAGTCTAGTCAACTGAGGTACTTTATAATTAAAGCCCAATTGTGGTTAACTCTTTACATGAGTAGAGTCTAGTCAACTGAGGTACTTTATAATTAAAGTCCAATTGCGGTTAATCATGTGATGATGGAGACTAAACATGCAAAAGCTATATAATAGATGGTTGGGCTAATCTTTTTGTGCAAGTAGAGAGGCGCTTGACACTTCAAACCAAACATAACTACACTTAAAACCAAACACACGGGCCTCCAATCCAACTTGAAATTTCCTAATGTCTAATTTCAACTTCACAAGAACTTTGGCTTATCAAGAACACTTCAAGCCAGACATATGTGCCTTAAGATAATTCATGTACTCCCTATTGAGGCCAATTTAGATGTCTCATATATTCTTGCTGAACATAAATCTCGTGAATTCTTCATCTTGTAAGTGTTAAACCCATAACTAGAGTCTTATGATCATAGTTTGTCACCTTTTGATTTTGCACCCAGAGTTGTAAAAAGAGTTGAAGTGCTTCTCATAATAAATAGAACATCACCTCTAAGACATCTTCATCTTTTTTTTTTTTCAAAATTTGCTGAACACTATGAAGAGTGAAGGGATCGGTTGCTCTATTGAAGCAATCGGTTGCTCAGTGAAGCAATCATTTTTTATTAAATGCTATTAAGAATGAAGCACTATGGAAAATTTGAAAGCAAAGATGTGCAACCAATTTCAATAAGAATCCTAGAGAGTGGTCCATTGAGAAATCCCTTATTTGCCTGGGTAGAGAGATCAATGACTTATTTGCCTGGGTAGAGAGATCAATGAATGAATGTAACATAGAATTCTCATCGTAAAAAACAATAAAAATGAAAAACAAATGGATCCATCACGAAGGGGACAACAATGTTATGAACCTTCTTTGTAACTCTCTCTAACATTTATAAACCTTCTTTGTAACTCTCTCTAACATTCTTCTATCCTTTCTTTCTTTGAAGCAATTTTGTAAAAAGAAAAGAGCACCATTTGTTCGATGTGAAAGTTGATTTTCAATGGAGCATGCACGATTATTTCTGGAGAAATCATATATCTAAAAATTTGTTTGAAGTGTTCATTGACATGGAAAGCAGATGAAAATGTGCCTCTCTCTATGTGAATATAGGCCAACATGTGGCAATGGCTTTACCAACACTTAAAACACTCATCATCTCTATGTGAATATAGGCCAACATGTGGCAATGCCTTCACCAACACTTGTTTAGTTCTAGGACATGAAGTATGTACTCATATACCTCTTCAAATTTCTTCTGTTATCTTATTTGAAATCCCTTAGGTTATCTTATCTCATACATCCTTCTTACACCACACTGTCTCTCATGTGAATCCAAGCTTATGATGGGCTTGAAAATGACCATTTATCAAAGCGGAACCATTTCCAAAGAACAACTCTAGACCATACAACACTCTAATGGTCATGAGGGATTCGAAAAAGATGATAGTTTATCTTTATCACATGCCTATCAAAGTCATGGTCCAAAACGTCTCATATATGTCCCCTGATTTAGATAATGAGAGTACCTACTTTGATCATGACCTAAAAAGTGTTAGGAGAACATGGTACCAAATGTTGATTTTTCTTACCTTCATGATGACCTCTTTAATTGTTTTGATTCCTATATGAAGGTAAGCCTCAGTCCCTCAAAAAACAACAACATGTCATGTAAGCGTCACTTAGTCATGGCATGGGACATCTTAAAGGATGGTACTGATTTGATCGTTTTTGTGCCATTGAATGGAAAAAGTTGGGGAAAAAGAAGGAATGAATTCGTTTGGCGTGAGGGACTGAAGCCCCGATAAAGGTTTCTGTTTTGCCTAAATCACCAAGAAAATCATCATTCCAGAAGCAGCTATTGTCTTGCCTTCATGCGACGGATGTCATTGCCATTGTATACTTGTTATTGAAGAATATGTAACTTTTTCTGTTGTTCACAACAACAAAAAGTCCGCGCATGTTAGGTCGGTTGGTTGAGCCTTTTGGTTTTCGAGGTGGGGGTGAGAGTTTAACTCGTTCTTACAGTAGGACAATTGTGAGCTCTGTATTATCAAACTTCATTTCATGTTCACATTGCTTTAATGCAATGCAAGGTCCATTACAAGTTCGAGTTTTCAACTTTTTTTTTTTTTTTTTTTTTTTTTTTTTTTTTTAAATGGAGGTTCGGCCGAGGCCTACTCCCCCTGACTTTAATTTGAAAGAGAAACAACTGTACAATGAAGGGCATAGTACCCATGGAACCCATGCAATGCAAGGTCCATTACAAGTTCGAGTTTTCAACCTTTTGTGAAAACATTTAACGAGTAGAATAATTGTAAGAAACTATTTTGACATTTAACATAAGAATGAGAGAGGAGCAAGTTCTTTATTATGTCATCATTGTCGGACTTTATTTCTCGTGGGGAGGTTTGCTCATTCAAGCTTTGGTCATGGACTTTGTGGCTCCCCCTCAGGCCGTGTCCCCCCTTGAGTTGGAATCTGTCCCTGTGGACGTCGCGCCCCCAGAGGTCTCTTTATGCAAGGAGTCGGTGGCGGCAAAGCAGGAAGAACTGAAGAAAACTTGCCTGATCGGTCAAATGTTCGGCCCCAGGCCATCTCTTGATAGTGTGAGAACTTGGCTTCGCAAGGAGTGGTTCCCACGAGGCCTAATTGTGTCCAAATGTCAATTCCTGCCGGCGAATCACCTGCTTCTTATTTTTGAGAACGAAGAGATGGCTTTCCAAGCCCTGCAAGCCGGCTCCTGGCAAGTGGGCCGGTCCACCCTTTGCCTTTTTAAGTGGACCCCAGACTTTGTCCCGAACAGATCAAAGCCTCTTCGTTACCCGCTTTGGGTGGAGCTTCCCAATCTGCCTTTCTTCATGTATGGATTTCTTCGTGAAATCGTCTCACCGATCGGTCGCCCGATGGCCGCAAGACAGGATGTTGGGGGGTTGATCTACGATGGAGCTCAACACTCTTTCAATGCTAGATGGCATCCTCAGATCTGCGTTGAAACAGACCTGAACCAGGTCCTTCCTTCGAAGATCTCCATAAACTATGGAGATGGTATGACCTGGACACAAGAGGTTACTTACAAGAATCTGCCAAACGCGTGCTTCCGGTGCGGGCTTCAAGGTCACAGGATCAAAGACTGCCCACTGAAGAAAAGTACCAATAAAAACAAGCTTAAACCAGATGAGACCCTAGACCCTATCCCCCAAAACGACACTCGGGGTCATCCCCATCCAATGGAGGAAGAAGAGGGAACTCGCGTTGCTGAGACGGATTCAGAAGGTTTCACTGAAGTGAGACACAAGAGGAAAGTTAGCCCTCGAAGATCAAAAACAAGGAATGCTACGACAGCTGCCCCCTCGAATAACATATACTGTAACCTAGAAAAAGAGATTAATGAACTCGATTTCCCAGGGGACAACCTCTTGGAAGAAGACCCCACTGACAATTCACTTGGGTGCTCTACCAGCAAAGAAGATAACCTAGAAGGCTACACCACGAGTAAAGAGGAAGGCTTTACTACCAGCAATGAAGACAACCCAGACAGCGAAAGCTCCGCTCTTGGCCCTACCCTCCCGGTATGCTTTCCAAGACTACCGCAACAAAAGTCCAAGCTTAAAGGTAAACAACCTTCCGGCATGCCTTGGAAGAGCCCCCTCAAGAGTAGGATCCTAAGTCAAGAAGTAGGGAAGAAAAAAGAAGACCACAAGAAGAAAAAAGATCGGGTCCCTCCCCTCAAAGAAGGCAACCATCATTAATGAAATTCACATCTCTAAACGTTAGGGGTCTGTCTGACCCGTCAAGAGCTTCGATTCTTGGCCAGTGGTTCAAAGACATGTGCTTCGCCCCTGACTTTATTTGCTTACAAGAGGTTAAAATCGACGGTGAGGATCTACAAAAACGGCTTAAATGCATTTCTCCGAACCACCTTTGGTTCTCCACTTCTCACCCTAGAGGGATAGGGGGTGCTTCTATCGGTATTAGTCACGCCTTGTCTAACAATGTGACCTCGACTTTTGAAGGTCGGAATCATCGTTGGATTGCTGCCTCTTTCGGGTCTCCTTTCCAGTTCACTGTGGTCTCAATTTATGCCCCTAATGGGGAAACAGACAGAATGGATACTTGGGCTTCCCTTGACTCCCTTTCACACAATGTTCTGATTTGTGGGGACTTCAACATGGTTGAATCTCCTGAAGACCGATGGAATAACAAGGGGAAAATTATTGACGGTCAGGAGAAGGAGATTTGGGATAAAATCAAGCTCCATCTCGACCTGGTCGAAGTGAAAGACAACCAGGGTTTCTCCTGGTCTAATCTCCAGTCGGGGGACTCTTTGAGGAAAGCAAGGCTTGATAGATGCTACATCGACCAGAACACCATCCTTCAGTGGGGTATTCCTTCGATTTCTCAACACATGGACCTCACTATCTCAGACCACTATCCGATTACTCTGTCCTTCAAACCAATTCCCATGCTCCAGAAAGCTCCTTGGTTTCAGGCTTGTCAGACATCATTTTCCCTCCCCTCGGTCCACCAGGAAATTTCTGAGGTGTGGACGGAAGCCTTTGCTTACGGTAATGAACCGGCTAAGTGCTGGAGAAATGCGGTAGAAAGGACTCGTAAAATTCTAATCAGGACTCAAAAGGCTATAAGAGGAATTCGAAAGAAAAGAAGAGAAATGGTGTACCGGAGGCTCTCACGGCTTGAAGAAGAGGTGAACAAAGGTAAGCTACATTGCCAACAGGGTCTGTTGAAAATCAGGGGTAGGCTAAGATTAGAGGAGGAGGTCCAAAGGAAAAATCTCCAAATTTTCTTCAAAGAGTGGTGGGCAGGGAAGGCGGACAAACCAACGAAAGAGATGTGTAACATCCTCAAAAGGAAACAAGCTAGGGATTCCATCCCCCTAATGGTCGATAACAATGGAACTGAATGTCGCACTGAAATGGAGAATAGAACTATCATCGTCGAACATTTTACTAACCTTCTCGGGGTCTCGACTCCTCTTTCCCCCCACAGGCGCGACTCCATGGCAACCATCTCAAGGGTTGCTCAAACCAGAATCCCATAGAACTTGATTGCTCTTCTGGATGCTAACATCTCCGAGAATGAAATTATCGAGGTTATTGATGCCCTTCCCAATGGGAAAAGTCCGGGTCTAGATGGCCTTACCAATGAGTTCTTTAAGTCCTTCAAACTTCAGGTGGCCACCCCCCTGCGCCTCGTGTGGCAAGAGGCTCTCTCCTTCGGTGCCCTCCCTGAGTGCCTGAATAATGGCGTCATCAAGTTAATCCACAAACGGGGAGATAAGAACAAAATTGAAAACTGGCGCCCGATTACCATGCTCCAAACTGGATACAAGATAATTGCAAAAGTTATCGCCAACAGAATCTCCTGTCATTTAAAGTCATGGCTGTGCGAGGACCAGAAAGGTTTTATCAAAGGTAGATCTATACTTGAAGCAATTATTGATATTTGGGAAGGCCTTGCTTTTGCTGAGGAGTCTGCTCAAGATCTAGTTTTTATTAAGATCGACTTCGACAAAGCGTATGACAGATTGGAATGGGACTTTATTCTTCAATCATTGAAAGACCTTGGATGCAGCCAAAAGTTTACGAAGATGGTTTCCACGCTTCTTGGAAATGCTTCAACCAGAATAAACATCAACGGTAAGCTCTCTGAGCCCATTCGTTTAAAAAGATCAATTAGGCAAGGCTGCCCTCTGGCTCCTTTACTATTCGCTATCGCCTCAAATGGACTCAGCTGCCTATTAAAGCATCACATGGACGCCGGCAATCTCAAGGGTCTCTCCTTACCTCGAAATCACGGCCAAATGGTTGTGAGACTTTTTGCTGATGACATGAATGCCTTTGTGCATAACGATATAAATAGCATTGAGATGTTTTGGTGGTGCCTCCACACCTTTTGTATGGCATCAGGCTCAAAAATCAACCATGCTAAAACTGCTTTTAGAGCGATCAGCGGGCCTACTCCCCAATTGTTGGTGGATCGGGGGTGTCAAGTTATCCCTAGCGGTCAAGTCTTCCGTCTCCTCGGCATTCCGATGGGTTTCGATATCTCAATGGAACAACGATGGAACTGGGTGCTATCCAAGTTGGATAGCAAGCTGAATCAATGGAAAGGTATGCAAGTCAACCTGGCAGGGCATGCTATGGTTATTAACACCTTTATGTTATCTACAATTATTTACTTTATCTCGTGTTGGAGACCTAAGGAGAAAGACTTGGCCAAAGTAGAAAGAATCTGCAGGAACTTCCTTTGGACTGGGGACCCAAACAGAAGGGGGGTTCCCAAAATCAAATGGGAAACTTGCATTAGCCCTAAAGACTCAGGGGGCTTGGGTATTTTGGATATTGCTGGATTAGCTGACAAACTGGCGGCTAAATGGCTTATCAAGGCCTGGAGCAATAGGGAGTCCTCTTGGGCTAAATTGATCTTCAGAAACACGGAAGACTTTACCTTTGTCGGCCTCCCTGGTTGGAAGGACATAGGGATTCTCACTCTTTTGTTCTTCCCCCACCCAGTCTGCCCTAAAGGCTCTAGCCTCGTGTGTTCCTTATGGAAGAATTGGAACAAGGCCAAACAGTTCATCAGAATCAGCGATGATTGGAAGTGGGCAGCTGGCATAAGACAAAATGACTCTATCTGGTTCCCGATCAGTGGCATTCGGGGAGTGGATTCTTGGAACCTCCAAACTGCAAGGCGGTTATGGAACAAGGGGTTCAAACAGTGGAAACAGCTCTGGAAACAAGAGACCCGCCAGTGGATTAGGTTCGAAGATTTGGATCCGAGACTTAGCATTAACTTTGAGGAATGGACTCTTCTTCAAAGCAGGTGTTTAGCCTGGGACCGCTCTACTACCCGCCTTCTCTGCGGTCAGGATCCTCCTTGCTCGGAGGGCCTCAAATGGAGCAATGGTAAGAAACTGTCCAGAATCCCGAACTTCAAAGGGGAAGTGGATGTTCACCACACCCTTAACAAGAGATGGTGCCTTGCTTGGACCAAACTTCGGTGGGAGCTAAAATTCATGTCTCTTTGGCACCCCCTAATTGAGGTCAAAAAGTCCGTTCTCATGTGGCAGGTCTTGCATAAAGGAATCTGGACCAATGCAAGGGCTAACAAAATCTGTGGTGTGCCGCCATGGTGCAAGCGTTGTCATCGGTGCATCGAAGATTTAGCCCACCTGTTCTTTGACTGCCCCAAGTCCCGTGTTGTCTGGCATCACGTGTCCCGAGTTTTGAGAATTACGAGTCAAATCAACTGGCAACAAGTGATGTTGGGTGAGGCGATTGGATGCTCTTCGAGGCTATGGAATGCCATCAGAGGCGAGGCTCTCTGGAAGATTTGGAGAGAGCGCTGTGCCGTCAATTTCGACCAAACTCCTAAGGAATGGTCGATCGAGAAATCCTTGTTTCTCCTTGGTAAAAGAATCTCCCGAGTCAAGAGTTCACCACCGTTTAGACATCACTGTATTTATCTCCTGGAAAACAACAAGTTGAAACCCAAATGGGTCCCACATGAGGGTGATGGTAATGTTATCCACCTCATTTGTAATGCCTTGTAGCTTGCTAGACTCCTCCCCTGCGTTGTGGGATTCGGGGGGTCCCATGGGCACTAGTCCCGTTCACTTGTAACTTTTTCTCTTTAATATAATTAAAGTTCGGGAGATTAGGCTAAGGCCGAACTTCCTTTATATAAAAAAAAAGTGCGAAGCATCAAAAGTAGAAGTAATGAACAAGAAGGATGCGGTGAAAAAAGGGACACCAAACGAGGAAGGTGTCTCGAGTGCCTCTCTTTTGGTTTACCAAGCAGTGCACGAGAGCTTGGTGAGCTGAAGTCCATGAAAGTTAAGGATTGTAGTGCTTTCGATTGTTCTCGCCTCAATGTCGACCTTTTTCCCCTCATTGGTCCTGAGCAATGTGGCTCTCCCTAGTTCCAGTGCCCTCTTGAGTTGGATTCCGTCCCATCGGATGTCACCCCTCTGGTGGTCTCTTTATGCAAGGAGTCTGTGGCAGAAAAAGCAAGAAGAACTAATGAAAAGTTGTCTAATCGGTCAAGTATTTGGTCCTAGGCCCCCTCTAGAAAATGTGAGAATTTGGTTGCGCAAGGAGTGGATCTCGCGTGGCTTAATTGTGTGCAATTGTCCATTCCTATCAGCGAATCACCTATTTCTAGTGTTTGAGAATGAAGAGATGGCCTTCCAGGCCCTGCAAGCCGATTCCTAACAAGTGGGCAGGTCCACCTTATGTCTATTCAAGTGGACCTTACATTTGATCCGAACAAGTCAAAGCCTCTTCGTTACCTGCTATGGGTGGACCTTCCCAATCTGCCGTATATTCTTGTATGGATTTCTTCGAGAAATCGTTTCACCGATCAGTCGCCCGATGGCCTCAAGAGAGGATGTTGGGGGGTTAATCTACGATGGAGCTCAATATTCTTTCAATGCATGATGGCACCCACAAATGTGTGTTGAAACGGACTTGAACCAAGTCCTCCCCTCGAAGATCTCCATTAACTGTGGAGAGGGTAAGATTTGGGTTTAGGAGGTTACTTATAAGGATGTGCCCAATGTTTGCTTCCCTTGTGGGCAACAAGGTCATAGGATCAAAGATTGCCCCTTGAAGCAAAATACCAATAAAAACAAGCTTAGACCACACGGGGCCCCGAATCCTTTCCCTCAACTTGCCATTCGGGGTCATCCCCCTCCGATGGAGGAAGAAGAGGGCACTCGTGTTGCAGAGACGGATTTAGAAGGATTCACCAAATTAAGACGTAGGAGGAAAGTTAGCCCTCAAAGATCAGTAGCAAGGAACGTTACAGCCATTGCTCCTTCGAATAACATGTACTGTAACATAGAAAAGGAGATTAATGAGGTCGACCTCCCAGGAGATCACCATTATGAAGAAGACCCTACTGATAATACCCTTGGGTGCTCTACCAGCAAAGAAGACAACCTGGAAGGTTACACCACGAGTAAAGAGGAAGGCTTCACTACTAACAATGAAGACAACCCAGACAGTGAAAGCTCCTTCCCTACTCCTAATCTTCTAGTCTGCATGCCAAGCTTACCGCAACAAAAGTCAAAGCTTAAAGGAAAACAACCGTCAGGCATGCCTTGGAAGAGCCCACTCAAGGGCAAGATCCTAAGTCAAGAAGCTGGGAGGAAAAAAGAAGATCACAAGAAAAAAAAGATCGGGTCCCTCCCCTCAAAGAGGGCAACCATCAATAATGAAAATCACATCGGTAAACGTCAGGGGTTTGTCTGACCCCTCAAGAGCGGCAATTCTTGGTCAGTGGTTCAAAGACAAATGCCTCAACCTCGACTGTATCTGCTTACAAGAGATTAAAATCGACGGAGAGGATCTCCAGAAACGACTTAAATGCATTTCTCAGAGCCACCTTTGGTTCTCCACTTCGCACCCTAGGAGGGCGAGGGGTGCTGCGATTGGTATTAGTCACTCTTGGTCCGACGAATTGACCTCGACTTGTGAAGATCGGAATCATCATTGGATTGCTGTCTCTATCGGGTTCCCTATTCAGTTCACTATGGTCTCAATGTATGCCCCCAATGGTGAGGCGGATAGAATTGATACGTGGGCTTCCCTCAAATCCCTCTCACACAACGTTTTGATTTGTGGGGACTTCAACATGGTTGAGTTTCCTGAGGACCGATGGAATAACAAGGTGAAAATTATTGACTCTCGGGAGAAAGAGATATGGGATAAAATCAAGCTCCATCTTGACCTGGTCGAGGTGAAAGACATGAAGGGGTTCTCTTGGTCTAACCTCCAATTGGGGGACTCTCTAAGAAAAGCAAGACTTGTCAGATGTAACATCGACCAAAACACCATCCTCCAGTGGGGTGTTCCTTCGATTTCCCAACACATGGACCTGACTATCTCAGACCACTACCCGATTACTATTTCTTTCAAACCAATTCCCATGCTCCGGAAAGCTCCTTGGTTTCATGCTTGTTAGACCTCGTTCTCCCTCACCTCTGTCCACCAAGAAATTTTTGCAGTGTGGGCGGAGGCCTTTGCCTACTATAATGAACCGGCTAAGTGCTGGAGAATCGAGGTGGATAGGACTCGACAAATTCTCATCATGACTCAAAAGGCTATAAGAGATATCCGAAAAAAAAGAAGAGAAACGGTGTACCAGAGGCTCACACGGCTTGAAGAAGAAGTGAGCAAAGGTAACTTGCAATGCCAACAAGGGCTTCTAAAAATGAGGGGAAGACTAAAACTCGAGGAAGAGATTCAAAGGAAAAATCTGCAAATATTCTTCAAAGATTGGTGAGCGGGGAAGGCTGACAAACCATCGAAAGAGATGTGTAACGTCCTCAAAAGGAAACAAGCTAGGGAATCCATCCCCTTCTTGGTCGATAACAATGGGATCGATTGTAGCACAGAAGTTGAGAACAGATCTATCATCGTCGAGCATTTTACCCATCTTCTCGGGGTCTCAACTCCTCTTTCCCTGCACAAGCATGACTGCATGGCAACCATCTCAAGGGTTGCTCAATCTAGAATCCCACAGAACTTGAATTCTCTGCTGGATGCTAACATTTCTGAGGACAAAATTATCGAAGTTATTGATGCTCTTCCCAATGGAAAAAGTCTAGGTCATGATGGCCTCACCAATGAGTTTTTCAAATCCTTCAAGCATGTGATGGCCACCCCCTGCGTCTGGTGTAGCAAGAGGCTCTTTCCTTTGGTGCCCTCCCTGAGTGTCTTAATAATGGTATCATCAAGTTAATTCATAAAAGGGGAGAGAAGTACAAATTTGAAAGCTGGCGACCGATTACCATGCTCCAAACTGGATACAAGATAATTGCCAAAGTTATCGCCAACAAAATCTCTTGTCATTTAAAGTTTTGGTTTTGTGAGGACTAGAAAGGTTTTATCAAAGGTAGATCTATACTTGAAGCAATTGTCAATATTTGGGAAGGCCTTGCATTTGCTGAGGAGTCTGCACAAGATCTGGTATTCATTAAGATCGACTTTGACAAAGCGTATGACAGATTGGAATGGGACTTTATTCTTCAATCACTGAAAGACCTTGAATTCAACCAAAAGTTCACGAAGATTGTTTCCACTCTACTCCGAAATGCTTCAACGAGAATAAATATCAACGGTAAGCTCTCTCAGCCCATATGTTTAAAAAGATCTATTAGGCAAGGCTGCCCACTGGCTCCACTACTCTTCGCTATCACCTCGGATGGCCTCAGTCGCCTATTAAAGTATCACACGGATGCGAGCAATCTCAAGGATCTTTCCCTACCTCTAGATCATGTCCAAATGATTGCAAGTCTCTTTGCGGATGACATGAATGCCTTTGTGCATAATGATATGAATAGTCTTGAGGTGTTATGGAGTTGCCTCGAACACCTTTTATGTGGCGTCCGGTTCAAAAATCAACCATGCTAAAACTGCTTTCAGAACAATCCGTGGAACTCCACCTCAACTATTGTTACATCAAGTGTGTCAAGCTATCCCTCGAGGTCAAGTCTTCCATCTCCTTGGTATTTTGATGGGCTTCGACATCTCAATGGACCAACGGTGGAACTGGGTGCTATCCAACCTAGATAGCAAACTAAATTATTGAAAAGGCATGCAAGTTAAGTTGGCAGGGCGTGCAATGGTTGTTAACACATTTATCTTGTCTACGACTATTTACTTTATCTCGTGTTGGAAACTTAAGGAGAAAGACTTGGCCAAAGTGGAAAGAATCTGCAGAAACTTCCTATGGACTGGGGACCCAATAGGAGGGGGATTCCCAAAATCAAATGGGAAATTTGCATTAGCTCGAAAGACTCTGGGGGCTTGGGTATTTTGGATATCCTTGGGTTGGTTGACAAGTTGGCGGAAAAGTGGTTTATCAAGGCTTGGAGCAATAGCGAGTCCTCTTGGGCTAAATTGATCTTCAAAAACATGAAAGACCTTACCTTTATTGGCCATCCTGGTTGGAAGGACATAGGGATCCTCATGCTTTTGTTCTCCCCCCACCCGGTGTCCCCTAAAGGCTCTAGCCTCGTGTGTTCGTTATGGAAGAGTTGGAACAAGGCCAAACAATTCATCAGAATGAGTGATGAGTGGAAGTGGGCGGCCGGGATAAGACAAAATGACTCTATCTGGTTCCCAATCAAAGGCATTAGGGGGGTGGAATCCTGTAACCTCCAAATTGCTAAGCGATTATGGAACAAGGGTTTCAAGCAGTGGAAACAACTCTCGAAACAAGAGACCGGACAGTGGATCAGGTTCGAAGACTTATACCCGAGACATGGAGTTACCCTCGAGGAATGTATTCTTCTTCAGGATAGGTGTTTAGCGTGGGACCGCTCAACTACCCTCCTTCTCTGCGAACAAGATCTTCCTTGCCTAGAGGGCCTCAAATGGAGCAATGGTAAGAAACTATCTAGAATCCCCAACTTCAAAGAGAACTTAGATGTTCATCACACCCTTAACAAGTTGTGGTGCCTTTCTTGGACCAAACATCGATGGGAACTAAAGTTCATGTCTATTTGGAAGCCCCTAATTGAGATCAAGAAGTCCGTTCTCATGTGGCAGATCTTGCATAAGGGTATCTCGTCCAATGCAAGGGCTAACAAAATTTGTGGGATTCCGCCATGGTGCAAGTTTGTCATCGATGCATCAAAGATTTGGTTCACCTTTTCTTCGATTGCCCCAAGTCCCGTATTATCTGGCATCATGTGACATGGGTATTGAGATTCACGAACCAAATCAATTGGCAACAGGCGCTATTGGTTGAGGCGGTTGGCTGCTCTTCAAGGTTGTGGAATGCCATCAGGGGTGAGACTCTTTGGAAGATTTGGAGGGAGCGATGTGCTGTCAATTTTGGCCAAACTCCAAAGGAATGGTCGATTGAGAAATCCTTGTTTCTTCTAGGTAAAAGAATTTCCCGAGATAAGAGTTATCCACCATTTAGGCACCATTGTATTTATCTCCTCGAAGATAGCAAACTAAAACCCAAATGGGTCCCGCATGAGGGAGATGATAGATTTATCCGCCTCATTTGTAATGCCCTCTAGCTTATCAAACTTGTCCCCTACATTGTGGGATTTGGGGGGTCCCATGGGCACTAGTCCCATTCACTTGTAACTTTTCTCCTTTATTTTAATTAAAGTCCACGAGAATAGGCCATGGCCGAACTTCCTTTTATAAAAAAAAGATCTTTATTATGTGTGCATTACCTTTTCCATATCTATAAGTGATGATATTTCTATTGAGGCCAAGCTACCATATTTGTAATCGATGATCTTTTTCATGTCTATTATTGATGATCTTTCAATTGAGGCCAAGCTACCATATCTGTAATCGATTATCTTTTTCATGTCTAATATTGATGATCTTTCTATTGAGGCCAAGCTACATGTCTCACACGTTCTTCCTCAATATTAAATTATTATAGTGGCTTTACGTGTATAGGTTTCCTCCTGTAGCATGATGAGCTTCTCAACTACATGTTTAGTCCACTAAAGAATGGTAAATGGAAAATATTCACATTCTCCAAACCTATTCTTCCTCCTTGTGTTGTTCATATGCTTCTGAAGACCTCGAACTCTGGTTATTGGTATATAAGCAAGTCGTCACTTTCTTCAGGGCATCATTGACATCCTTCAAATTCAAGTCTCAAAATTGCAAAAAAATTGGTAAGCATACTTGAAGAATATTAGTAAGTCAAAACTACTTTGTTGTATCGTGTTGAAATTTTGATTTGAGCTCGTTTCAACCTCCAAATGCACTATCGTAGTGAGTCTGCAGGCAATTTTGTCCTTTTGTGCCAAAGATGTATGCAATTTTTTATTTTTCAATACAAATGTCTCAAAGCATTCTACAAGTCTAATGGAGGTCAATTGGATATTTCTTTTCGGATTTTTTGGGATACAATCAATTTTTTGCATCAAGATATTTAGTCACTCGCCATGGCTAAAAGCAATGATGTATTCCATATGTTGATTGTTGAGGATGATTCTAATGGTTCCAATTACCCATTGTGGGCATACATGATGCTTCATCTATTGATTGCAAAGGCTTGTGGAATTTACCATGTAAAGCAATATTGTGCTCATGATAGTCATGCCAAGGATCTCAAGTTGTGGAATTAGCTTGTATCAAGTCATACTAAAGCGACACTTATGACCCCGTGTCCATTTCAATCATCTTATAACTTGCATCTTTGTGTGGGCTATATTGTAGTCCCTTGATATGTATTATCTTGTGTCGTAAAGGAACTTGACCAAGGTGGATGGCAAGCTAAAATTCTGATATGTTGGAGTGTTATCCAAGGAACTTTGTGAAAGACTCTCTAAAACCTTCTAGAAGCATCGAATCTATCTAGTTAACTTAACTCTTTACATGAGTGGATTCTAGTCAACTGATCTTCTTTACATGAGTAGAGTCTAGTTGATCATGTGCTGATGGAGACTAAACATGCAAAAGCTATGTAATAGATGGTTGGGGTAATCTTCTTGTGCCAGTAGAGAGGCGCTTTACACTTGTAATAGAGCCAAAGCATAACTACACTTCAAACCAAACACACGGGCAGCACAATATTTACTTTTCGTCAACGAAACTTCTTCCTACACCTCAAACACCACGTGCATAAACCAACCTCAAGAAAGAAATCATGGAGTTATCCTATCCAATCTCCGAATAAGAAAAATGACTTATTACACTTCAACTAACTATTTTAGATTAATGAACAAGTCAATACAATTCCATAGAAATAATGTTAGAATTAAAAAACTATGCCCACATAGTTATTCGAATGCTTAGATTACAATCTACACCCTAAGCCTACTCTCTTTTTGGAAACACAATCTTGCCCTCCTTCTTCTTGTTGTCAATGGCTTGCCATGTTTGAGAGGGCTTGTTGACCATGCAATGGAATTGCTCCTAGGTACCAAGTGCGTATGTCAATGCCCCTATACACTATCCTATTCCCATATGCAAAGGTTCAAAAATGGTTAGACGGGTAGTAAAGGAAAGTATTTATATAGTCCAGTGAGTCACCTTGGGAAGATCCCATCCTTCTAATAAAAAAGCAATAAAATGCCACTATGTCTTGACAATGGAGCTTTGAATATGGTGACAATCAAAAACAAGTTTTTGATGCCTCAACGTGATGATCTATTTGACGAACTAAGAGGCACAACTACCTTTTCAAAGCTAGATTTATGTCAAGGATATCACCATATTAGAATCAAGCTCGAAGATTTCCCAAAACAAACCTTTCAGACAACCTATGTGCATTTTGGATTTTTGGTCACTCCATTTGGTTTGATAGACACCCTGTTTGCATTGATGAAATTGATGAGCACAATCTTACAACCTTAGCTATCTTTTGTGGTTGATTTTTTGGTTGATTTTTTGGATGACATCCATATCTTTAGCAAGACTGCCAAGAAAACTATAGTTCTCGATCAAGAGAGTATCAAGTGGCTTTCAAAATATCCAATTTGAAAGGCAAAAAAGCAAGCTAGTCTAAAATCCATCAAGAATTTTATTATGAGCTCATATATGGAAAAATAAAATTCAATGCAGTGGTAGATGCATTGAGCTGCATGGCTATGTTTAATAATCTAAGTTTCATACAAGTTCATAACTACCTAATCGAGTTAATGAAAGGAATGTGTAAAGAGGATCCAAGATATAGTCAAGCTTGGGAAGTAATTGAAGAAAGTTCAAATCAAACTGAAGAATCCTTGAGCAAACAACTCGAAAATTATTCAAACCATGATGATTTCTTGTTATATAAAAAAAAGTTTGCATACCTAGTAATCAAGAAATCAAAAGAAAATTTATGTTTGGATTCCATGATGCCCCTAGTGCTAGACATGTTACTAAGACTTATGAGTTGGTAAAATGCCACTTTCATTGGGCAATTGTACATAAGAATGTATGAAACTCTCCATCCTAAGATGCCACAAATGTGAAGACAATAAAGTGGAAATACTTATGATTGAAGGACTCATACATTTACTAGAAATACCTAAAGAAAAGTGCCAAATTCTTGTGAATTTTTATAACATGCTTACCAAAGGCTCAACAAGGATACGACTCAATCTAATTATAGAAGAACAATTGATTAAGATGGCCAAGTTTATTCCAGTACGCACTACGATAAAGACATTAGAGTTGACCAAGTTGTTTGATAGAATGTACCTATCAAATTTCATATTTTTTAGATATTGTTTGATTTCCCAAAGGTAGCTTAGGATGTAATTTTTAACTAGGCTAGCCATTAGATGTGAAACCAGTCACTTCACCTCAAAAACTATATAAAAAGCTAGAGAGCTCATTTTTGGGGTTAGCTAGTTTTGAGGTGTGAGCTTTGTAAGAGATATTTTGTACTTTGAGTAATGAAAAGAAGTGTTTCTCCTTCCATATTCCCTCCTATTGCCTCTTCCATGTGTGTGTGTGCACACTAACATGCTCTCACCATCACCTTTGTGCACATCACTCATTCACAATCTTCATATCATTCAGACATCTTGGTGGACTAAAAATTAAAGAGGTGGAGCTTCATGATGTGATACTCATCCTTGTCTAGAGCAACACCAAATTTGGCTCTGTTGCTAGGGACATGCTCAAGGACGAACATGTGATGGTAAGAGTGTTAGAAAATAGATATTGGATGGTAAATAGTTAGAGTTTTTTTGCAAGCTTTTCACTTCTTTTTGTGCTTATTTCACCTCAATCACTTCCCCTACCTCCACTTTCTATAGCCTTGCATCATCATCATCGCCAAAATTTTTGAACTTTTTCATATTCCCCTTCATTCACCTCATTCCCATCATTTTTCTTTGTGAGCGAGAGAGCGAGAGAGTGTCAATATTGTGTTTTCTTGAGTTGCTATGCAGCAGTTCACATCACCATCAAGCTCAACAACTTGTGTAGGTGAGAAATCTCTGATTTTTTCATCATCATGCCCATTGTTTTAGCCTACCATGACAGGTCATCCATGCAACATGGTGAGGGTCTTGGGACTACTACAACTTCAACACTCCTTGCCCTTGCCACATTTTGAAGAGCCATTCTTCTCTTATGCCATCTTAATTTGACATTCTTGAATTTTTGGCCTTTCTTCTTGCAGTGGAAACACTTCCTTGAACTTCTTTTTTTCATTATTCTTTTTGTCTTCATCTTCTGAAGATTTTTCATTGCCTCCTTTGGGATTTTTTATGAGTGCAACATCTCCTTTGTTGTCTCCACTCCTCCTCCATGAGTAAGGCATTGAATTCTTCAAACGTTGGAGATTGAGGTTTAATTTGAGTATCAAGGGCAATTACCAAACCCTCAAACATGGGTGGACAAATTAGAAGTCAACAACAAGCTAGATCCTCACTTGACTTTTGTAGACCTATTCCCACCGTTTGATCCTGTAGATTCTTTATGTGAGTGATGAATACGTCTATGGTCTCCCCATCAACAAACCATTCTATTGCTAGATGATTCTCCAAGATATGAATCCATGTCTAATTACGGGTTTCATATTGATTTCTCAATATGTTCCATGCTTCACAAGCCTTGGTAGTATGCTGAATCAGAGTTGGAACACTATCAGTAGTACTTATAACTATAGCATAGAGTGCATCTACATTTCTACACTTTGAAGCACATAGAAGCTTCTCAAAATGGGGGCCTTACAACTTAGATCACCATGGATCACTTGTGGTTAGTTGAGGGTGGAGTATTGAGTATATCTAACATTGACAACTCATCAATGGCTCTAGTCTTATCCTCATTATTTTATATCCCATTGTTAGAGATGATATGGCCTAAGATCTTACCTTTCTACACCATAAATATGCACTCCTCGAGTCTAGGGCCACCCAATATTCTCCTTACTTATAAAAAATTCATGGCACATCAATCTCTCAGATGTGGCTAGTGCATTGGTGAGCCCAAAAGGCATTATCCAAAATGCATAGATGCCCCATTCAATGGTGATGCCCATATCCTGTTGGTCTTTTGGTGCTATGACTACTTGGTTCTAACTCAAGAAGCCATCAAGGAGGCTATAAACTTCCTTATTGATGACCTGTTCTAACAAGTGTTCATCAAAATCATCAAATTTTGCTCTTGAAAGCATCTCAGCCACTCTGTTCAATCTTCTAGCTATGTGAACAAAAGCTGGATTTAGAAATTTTACATACGAGATCCACCTAAGCATTGCAATATCTGGAGAAGAACAGTTCATTATCATGTCGACTATTGGAAGACAATCAGTCTCAACTACCACATCCACTCCAATGAAATACTCTTTATCATTTTTTAAAGAATTCACTAAACCCTATAGCTCCCTCTTTATTGTAGATATTTTATTTGAGTGTCATGCAAAATCTTGAACCAAAGCGAACTACATATCTCTACCCCTCATCATCATCTTGTCCTATGACCAAGCCTATACCAATAGGATTGTTATCAATAGTCAAAATGATAGGCGTTTGACCTAAAATATCAAGATGCTTCAAAATCGGGGCTTCAACTAGTAGTTGCCTTAGTTTATACATCACTCTTGACTATTTTTCTATCGAAACAAACTTCTTTCTCTTTCTCAATAGATCATATAAAGGGTTTGCAATGTGAGAAAAATGTGAGGAATCCATATCATGTAGAAGACATAGGCTCCCAAGAACCTCCTCACCTCACTGACATTACAACACACCTCAAAAATCTTGCTAATGGCCTCAACTTTCTGCAGATATGGCTTGCACCCATAGTGTCTACACAGATGTCCCACAATGAGAGCCTCATGGACTCCAAAAATAGATTTCTCTAGAGAAAATGTTAGCCCTACGTCTTCAAATTTCTCAAAAAATTTCTCATAGTCAGAGATATGGTCACTAATAAACTTTCTGCAGCTAGAAGTATCTAAACTCTCATCTTTCACTCTTTCCTCACATCCCTTTATCGGAATATCACTGATAAAAGGCATAGCCACTGAAGGTATGAAGTCTCGTAGGACCAGGTTCATGACATTCATCATCTAAGCTACAAAATTCATCACTCCCTATGGCAAAGTACACATGCACACAAGGCCTAGTGGAATCTTCATCATCGTGATGTCTCTGACCTCAATGGCCAACTAAAACTGGTCATATCCTGAATATAGATCACCCATGGAGTAGATGGAATTCCCAACAAATGCTTCTACAAACTCATCTACTATAGGTCCTGTCCCTACATTTCTGATTGTGACTTTATTTACAAGCTGAAGATCTTGAATTAAACAAAGTTTCCCAATATTCTTTGGCACCGTGAACTACTTGTTCAAATATGGAGCTGAAGATGGTTCCAATATTTGCATGGATATCTTTTCCTTTAATAGCCTCATCAACTCAGGTAAGTGAGCCTTTGGGACTGGTATAGGTCGAATATTCCATGGTATATGTGTGTTGGGAAAGATGGATGGACACCTCAAGAAATGAGTTGGTACTGCTAATCCCTGCTTAGTACTTGCCCTATTTTACTTTAGAGTTTTTTTGTAGGCCCCTTTAGCTTTTGAATGACACTAAATAAGTGCCTATGTGCTTTGGAGATGATGCTTCAAACAATAGGATCAAAACAGACAATTTTGCAACTAGTTAGTGACCAAGAAGTTGCTATTTTGATCTTGATATCTGCTAGAAGTTTTGCTCAGTACTCACAGTACAGTAGCAATTAGAAAAATTCCTTCTGAGTGTATCTAACTAGCTTAGAGTTCTAATGATTCCAACTAGAATCACTTAAAATGATATACTACACATTGAGCAATGTCTTTAGCAAGTAGAAGCTTACCCCCTGACTTTTTAGGGGATGTGCAGAGAATGACCAATGACCACTTTGAGACAATTTTTTCCCAATTGGCTGAATGAAACTTCTTCAAACTCCGACAGCTTGTATTCGACTTTGAGCTGGTTCTAGTGAGCTAAAGAACATTGAAAATACTGGAGGGATCACTGAGATATGAGCATTACAAGTACACTGTTTTGAGTGACAATGGCAGAGAAACCAACAGAGATGCTTAATGATGTATATATATTATGAAACATGATTTTACAACATCATTGGCAAAGAAATGATGCCAAATGATAGTGAGGTGAGTGAGCAATGAAGTCTGCTACTCAAACTCTACAAATGATCAATGAATGGCTCTATAAGGAGTGTGTTTGGCCATGAGATTTCCAAGTACTTATATAAGTATTTTCTTCGAGTTTGAATTTTGAAATTCAAATGAACTTCCACCTAAACGTTCTTCCTCTAACTGATCATGTAAAACACTTTTACATTGGGTAATGATCAAATTATTACATGCTAGTGTTCATATGCTCCATCAAAAGGATGCACATATATTCTTCAATGTTTAGACAAGTGTGATGGCTTGGATTTTCACCAATAGCTCCCCCTCAAGCCAAACATCTTGGATTGGTCTTCTTCATCAATCTCTTGAATGTCCTGCAATCCAATCATACTTTCAAACCTACAAAGTTTAGTACCATCAATTCCTTTGGTCAATAAGTCTGCACATCGCATATTAGTTGATACGTATGCCAATTGAATCTCCTTGGTCAATAGCTTCTTTCTCACATAATGATAGTGAACATCTATATGCTTGGTTCTTGCATGATAGATAGGATTTGTTTCAAGATGTAAAGAACTGGTATTGTCACCAAAAATCATAGGTGAGTTAGAATGTAGTCCCAAATCTGAGTAAAGAAATCTAATCCATATGGATTCTTGAGTAGCATTGGCTAGTCTTATGCATTCAGCCTCTGTGGAAGATATAGCAACAGTAGGTTGCTTCTTGGAAGACCATGAAATGGGCTTATCACCTGCAAAAGAAAGATAACCTGAGGTACTCCTCCTGTTATCCTTACAACTTGCCCAATCTGCATCTCAGTATAGTTTGATATCCAAATCTAAAGTATATGGAAAGTATAAACCTTGATTTTGAGTACCCTTGAGATACTTCAAAATCCTCTTGGCAGCTTCCAAGTGAGGTGTTCTAGGTTTGTGCATGAATTGAATTAAAACACTTACTCCATAAGCAATATCAATGCTTGTCAATGTAGCATAGTTTAGGCTTCCTACTATGCTTTGATATCCTGCAATGTCTTCAAGCAAATCACCTTCATGAGCACTTAATTTTTGGTTTACCTCCATAGGAATGCTAGCTATCTTGGCATTCTCAACCAAGTGGAACTTCTTCAACATATCCCGCACATACTTTCTATGAGTAATATAAATTCGAGAATTTGTATAGACTAACTCAAGTCCAAGAAAATACTTTAGTGATCCTAGATCACTGATTTTGAACTCCTGCATCATTTGATTCTTGATGTGCTTGATGCCATTGACATCACTACTTGTAAGTATGATATCATCAACATACACACATCACCTCTGAATTATTTCTCTTGACAAACAAAGAAGTATCTGCTTTGCTTATGATGAATCCTTGATCTTGAAGGTATGTAGTCAACCTATGGTTCTATGCCCTAGGTGCCTGGTTCAATCCATAAAGAACATTTTTTAGTTTACACACATAATTAACCTTGCTTGGGTCTTCATAGCCAGGAGGTTGAGCCATGTAAACCTCCTATGAAATCCAGCCATTAAGAAAAGCATTTTTTACATCTAATTGGTACATATTCCAATTCCCTGATGCAGCCATACTTACCAATACCTTGATGGTTGGCATTTTGGCCACAGGTGATTGTCTCTTCATATCAATTCCTTGGGTTTGTGCAAAACCCTTAGCCACAAGTCTAGCTTTATACTTGTTTATAGATCCATCTGAATTTCTCTTGACTTTGTAAATCCATCTAGAACCAATTACCTTCATTGATTTCTTCTGTGTCACTAGCTCCCAAGTATCATTCTCCTTGAGTGCTTCTATTTCTTCATCCATAGCTTCTTTACATTCTTCCTTGGTCTTTGCTTCTTCATATGAGGTAGGTTCCTCACATGATAAATCCTTAGCAAGATAAATAGAGTGCGAAGTAACTAAAGAAGTGTCATACCCATATCTGATTGACTTCTTGATCTCCCTTTGTGATCTCCTTAGAGCTTGGTTGGATGATTCAAGTAAATCTTCCAACCTCTTCATCTTGGCCTTGCCCTTTGATTTCCATGCCTTGAATTCTTCTAGGTTGATGATGTCCTCATCATCTGATTTGATGTCTTCTATTTGGCTTGGCTCTTCCTTGGTGAGGCTTGGAAACTCCTCTTCCAAGTCATATGGCAACTTGACCTTCCTGCATTCACTTTCAACCAAGAATCATTCTCATCAAACACAACATCTCTACTGACCGTAAAACCCTTTTTGGATGGATTATAAAATATGTACCCTTTCTTATTTGAATCATACCCTATGAAGATGCAGTTCTCTGCCTTAGTGTCTAGCTTACCTCTTATTTGAGATGGAACACGTAGATAAGCAACACATCCAAAGATTCTGCAATGATCAAGTGATGGCCTTCTACCATGCCATGCTTCATATGGGGTCATCCCATCAAGTGATTTGGATGGCAAGCTGTAATGAGATAAGTGGCAATAGATACACTCTCTGCCCACAAATAATTAGGTAACCTTTTCTCATTTAGCATTGACCTAGCCGTTTCAACAATCAACCTATTTCTTCTCTCTACTACCCCATTTTGCTCAAGGGTGTATCTTGTTGTAATTTCCCTTTTGATTCCTCTATCCTGCAAGAATGCATCAAATTCATTTGAGAAGTACTCATCTCCTCCATCTCACCTTAGTCTCTTTAGACTTCTTCCTGTTTGGTTTTCCACAAGTGCAAGATTGTTCTTAAAGCAATTGAACACTTCATCTTTGTGCTTCATAAAATACAAGATAGTCCACCTACTGAATCATCAATGAAAGACACATAGTACCTTGAGCTAGAAATTGAAGGGTCCTTACTTGGTCCCCACACATTTGTGTGGACAAGCTCCAAGTAATCCTCATGCATATAACCTTTCTTTGAGAAGGGTAACCTGTGAGATTTACCAAATTGACATGCACCACATTTATAGATCATGTGTTGCTTAGACACATTAGGTATCCCAAGCACACATTGATCTCCACGTATTTGCTTTAAAGTTCTCTCACCAATATGCCCTAATCTTTTATGCCAAATCTCAAGCTCTCACAATGTTTGATCCTTGTAATTATAAATTGCAATATCCCTTGTATCTTCAAGTTCAAATGTAAATAATCTACCTGTCTTTTCTCCCTTGGTTATTCATGATTGTCCACTTCCTCCATCGGGGCAACCTTAACCCATAGTGATTCAAAGTTTCTATCGTGATTGTGGAAAGGAATATCTCCTTAGATATTGTCCTAAGAATGCAAATAATGTTCAAAAGAATACTCCAATTTGTAACTGGTTTGGTAGTATAACCCAACAAAAGTGTGACTAATATCTATCCTTTAAAGGTAGTCACTAGAGCACAGACCCAACAAAAGACTCTAGACATAGAGCATGAAAGGAAATTTGAGGGTGTTAAATTAGAAAGTGTTGGTAAGAAGAGAGTGAAGAATAAAAAAGATAATCGAGAGAGGATAAAAAGACAATGGGCTAGAAAAGTGTCAAAGCTAAAAGAGAGCCTTCATGAAAACAAAACAAAAATAGTAGGACTCACATCTCAAACTCACTCTCAAACACCATCACCATTCAACCCATCACTTCTCAACCCAACATCCATTCCACTTGAACCCAGAGTAAGATCCGTCTTTGCAGATCCTACTTCAAAAGGCTTGGACATGATGTTCAAAGCCTACAAGGATTGACTTGATGAAGGTCCAAACGTAACTGAGTTGGATAAATGTTATCCCTGGGCAAATTTAGAGATTGAAAGGACAAAGCTTTGTGCCAAGAAGGTAGAATTAGCTTAGTTTATGCTCAATGTGAGCAATCTTTTAATCAGACTAACTCAATAAAACCATAGTTATATTTTGAAGGGATTTTGGAGAGATTAAAGCAATTGTTTGCTAAACCTCAGAATTTAGCAACCCCAAAGGCTCAAAATAGTGGGAGTGAAAGAGTTAACTTACCACCATAAGAATCTTATATTCCTAATTCTATGGGTGAAGAAATTCCTTCCTCTATAAGTAAATACTCCCAAGAGTTCTTGAGAGAAATACAAGAGGAGAAATGGGCCAAGGAGAGAGAGGATCCTCGTTCAATTCAAGACGTGGATGATCTTCATGATCAATTCCATCAAGACATTTTGATGATCTATAGAGAGCAAGAAGATGTATAGTCAAGCAAATGATTAGACTTTGAATCCAATTCCTTCTAGGAGTTACCTCATTTCACAGGCTCATGGGAATCAAAATCTATTCAAATGAGAGATCCTATAGTGATGATTAGAAACAAAGATCCAGTTCTGCCTAGGAACACTGAAGTAGTTAAGAACACTAAGGTGCAATGCCATCTCAATTTAGAAGAACTATTAAAAATCAAATCGGAGTTGTGGAGGCCCATAACAAACCAATTGCCAAAAAGATGCAAATTCCCATTTTTGGGTCGGATCACAAGGAAAAGTGCAAGAGATACCCGTAGACAAGATAGGAAATATGAGTGTTGGAACCATGAAGCTATGAAGGCTATGGAGTACTTGGAGGCCTCCCTCGAAGCTAAGGATACTTGAAGGCTCAAGGCCTTGTGAGGCAATCCTTCGAATTTCCCATTTTTCCCTCTTGTATACAAGTTCTTTCATAGGAACTACCTCTTACTTATTTTTGTGAAAAAACCAAGAAAAACTCAACCTTAACCTTCTTTTTTTGTAAAAGGCTTCTTTTTTAATTCTTTCCTTATTTTAGAAATGAGAGCTCTCTTTTGGATACATGCAAAGAGCTCTCTCTCTTAGAAGATTCCCTTTTCTATTTTCCCAACTACCTATCATTTTTAGAATATCTTAGTAAATGAAGCTTTTGGCCACTTGTATTCAATGGATTCTTCCTTGTCTCTTATATAATGAGGAGCTCATTTTGTAAAGGGAGGTCCCTTGGCCATGGCCTTGGCCTCCATTTTGGTAATGGAAGAAGGTGTCATTTGGTTTCATCCAAGTCCTTGTGTGCAATGGCATTGGTCTTGATGTATGGATTTGCATGTGTGTGTGCATGGTTGGGAGGATGTTCCCCTTTGCTCCTTGTGATGTTGGCCATTGTCGCCATTGCTCCATGAGTCTGGGTGAACCTCTTCTCTCATTCTTTGCCGAGGCTCCCCTTTTGTCTCAGAGGTAGCTCTATTTTGGGGCTTGAGCTTTGTGCGAACTACCCTCCTCGGCATTGGCCCTCTTCTACTAGTGTTGTCACCTAATCCTCGTTACATTGCCAAGGTGAAGGTATGTGCATGGTATTCCCCTCATGGCAGTCTGCTCATGCATGGAAGGGTTATAGCTTCTATCTCCCTTGCGACTGATTTTGGTGCCCTTGCAATCGAGCTACAACGTTCTCCTCGCCATTTGCTTTAGATGTGAGGGTCAAGCTCTTAATGAGATCCCCTTCCCTGGTCGACTTCCTCCTGATAGAGGAAGGACAAGAGGCACCTCAGTACGCATTCAAAGGGAAAATTCGGTTGCTAGAAAAGACTGCAATTGCAAGCTTCATCGGCCACACACATTCGGGCAGTCGACTGCTCCTCCATGTTTGCAATTCCCACACGTGCCTTTCTCTTTGATCGCCATAGATTTGGGGCTGATGGATAAAAGCTTGCCAAGTCTTATTACTACCTCAGGTACTTGTGTGAACCATGACAAAAATGGGTAATGTGTTTAGCAATAGCTATGGAATGTGTGGCTGAATGTTTGATATTGAAAAAGATGATCTAGGATACTCCTTATTCAATCTGTCTCATGTTTGCCTTATGTTTTGAAATCCTTGGTATGTGGTTTGTAATATCAAACCTGATGTGGTTGTTGTTTTTCTGAATCTCTTGTGACCACAATATTAGCTTTCCCAATAGACCTCGCTAGAATCATCAACACTAGCATTACCTAGCCACAAGCTATTGGTGGCAGATGATCATTTAATAAGAATTTTAATTCGAGGAAGTGTAGGCTTGATTGCCAAAGGAATTTGGATCCAAGGATTGAAACCAAGTTAAGGCTATTCCCGTGAGGGTCAGCCCAAAGGATTCATATTGCACGAAAAAGTCATCCACTTGCTCTGCTCGCAACACTTGCTTGAATTTTGCAATGTGATCATAGGGCTCTCCTGTGTCATTGTAATGATTTCGCATACATTTGGCCATTTGGATTGGTCTTAGTCTTTTGTCTGGCTCTCAGAATCAAATTATGATGGGAGTAGCGAGTTTTATTGGGTGCATTCCAACTCCTACACCTGGGGATGGTTTTGCCCTAAAGGTGGGTCTAGTCATATTGCCCATTCCTTGGCTAGTTTGGTTGTGGGACTTAATTCCTGGCATGGTGAACTATACTTGTCGTCTGTTCAGTATACTACCTTGGCTCCTTTGTCCGAACTTCACATTCTTGGTTCTTTGTTGGGTCTGGAATGGTTTTTGTGAGCTAGTTGCCTGATCTTGGGGAGGGAATATTGGCAGACCCATGTGCTTTAATATCGACCCATCCACTTCATCTACAGGCTAATATCTCCTTTGATTTTGGTCTAGGTATATAACTCTAGATGGATTTTTCAGATCTCTTAACTCGTATATAGTTGTTGGGCTGATGCCTTCTCCTTGTGTCTGTGAATCAGTTTGTAGGAGTAGGTCTGATCCATGTACCAAGTACACATCCATCAAGGTATCCTGTCCCCTTGCAATACTTGAGTCATTACTAACTTTCCCCTAGGGGTGGTCACTGTATCTCCACTATTTGTTCTCCCAGACGTTCCTTGTCCCTCTAACTCTCCTCTTTTGTTAATCTGATCAGGGTTTTCGGTTACTACATATATATGGCCCATCTTCTCCATGTAAACTCCACCTTCATACTTGACAAATAGTCTTTCAACTATTTCTATTTTTTTCATGTTTATCATTCTTGCTACTGACCTATGTAGATTGTCGAGGTAGATGGGTATTCCTTGCAAGCTAGTGGATATGTATTGAAGAGACATCCGATATTCCCCTTCCACTACACACATAAAATCTTCCCTAGGTACTAAAATATGCATGTCTTCTGAAGCCAAGAGTCTTTCCATGTTAAAAGACATTTCTGACTCACCCGTCTATGAACTCAGCATGTAGTGGTAACCACTGAGTTGTGAGCCCACAACTTGGTTGTATGGTTGACACTACCCTCAGTTGATTTGATACTTTATCGATCTCTTCCTAGGTGTCTACTTGATCTCAAATTTGGTGTCACTCTAGCACAATGGTGAGTATCAATGTGAGGAGTTGCACCTCATAAATGTCAATCTATGGAGAGCAAGGACTGGTATGCAGACCAAGAGCAAGTGAAGTGCATGAGTGCATGAGTGAAAGCACACAAGCATGCACACACATGCACATGCACACACACACAAGGTAAGAGCAAAGAGTTGAACAATGAAAGGACTTTGATTCCAAAATAAATCTATTACAAAGCTCAAATCTACAACAAGCTAACCCCCCAAAATGAGCTATCCAGCCCTTTTTATAGTTCTTTGAGTGATTTTGACCTTGTCCGGTCTACTTAAAAATTAGATTCTAGGGCTTATTTGGGGGCTCAAGTAGAGTCTAAAAATTATGAAAATTGGTAGGATGATACTTGTAATACTCCTCAAGCTTGATGACTCCTATGCTTGAAAAAAATGGAGTTGAAAAAATAGAAAAGGGTATTTATAATGGTTTTTAGTGATGAAAATCACTATTTTTATAGAGATTTCTTCTAAAAATTTGACATGTGCTTTCTGGAGCTCCCTACATGCTCCTTCTTCTTGTGTGTCCACTTCCTTGATGCGCTTTCATGCTTGTGCTTGACCTTGAGTGCCAACAACATGGAACCTACAAAGGTTGAGAAGTTGCCTCATTAGGACCAACACTAGACTGTCCACCTATAAAAAGAGGCAGCAAAGTATCATACATGTCTTTGGAGCTAACAAATGTCTCCTTAGTACATGAAAGTAATGGCTGAATAGCATCTTCCACAAAAACAACGTCACGGCTAACCAGAATGCATTTAGACTATGGATGATAAGACCATAGCCTTTACTTTCATAATTGTACCCAATAAAAATACATTTTACTGCTTTATCATCCATTTTTTTGCAATGTTGTTCAGGCACTAATGCATATGCCAAACAACCAAAAACACGTAGATGAGCAACAGATGGCTTGCGATCATGCCAAGCCTCATATGGAGTGATAGACTAGAGCGCTTTAGTGGGACACTTGTTAAGTACATATGTTGCATACATAACAGCCTCAAGCCAGAAACTATGTGGTAAAGCCTAGCTCTTGACCATATACCTCGCAATCTCCACGAATGACCTGCTCTTCCATTCAGAAACTCCATTCTATTGAGGTGTATACAGCAGTCTACACTGGTGTTATATCCCACGTTCAGCCAGAAATGCATTAAAGTCAGAAGACATATATTCCCCCCCTCGATCAGAACGGAGGGTGCCCATTGTACATGCTGATATATTTTCTGCCAAAACCAAAAACTATTTGAAGCACGTGAACTCTTCAGACTTTGCCTTCAATGGATATCCCCATGCATGCCTGGAAAAATCATCGATGAAAGTCACAAAGTAAAGATAATTCCCAAAAGAAGGTGTCTGCATGGGACCATAAACATCACTATGTACAAGTTGTAAGTTCTAAGTAGCCCGAACTGAACCATCTTTTGGAAATGAGGAATGCTGCATTTTGCCCAAAATACAGCCTTCACATACATGTTTACCGGGTGCCTCAAGTTTGGGCAAAGAGGACACCATTTCAGATTTCTGCAGGTGTCGTAAACTAGCAAAATTCAGATGACCAAAGCGTGCATGTCAAAGCTTTGCATCTGACATAGCCTGAGAATCATGTACTGCACATATTGAATCATTCAGAGATCTTTCATAGTCTATGAGCTTATACAGCCCATGACATAAAATGCCAGAAGCAATAATCATGTCGCCATTTGACAGATCATGAAGTGTACACTTTTCATCAACAAATTTCACAACCAAGAAAATCTTGGCTAAAGCTGAAACTGATAACATATTCTTCTTGATCCCTGGCACAAATAAAGCATCTCACAAAGTGAAAGAACTACCACCACCAGTAGTCAAAATGATCTTACCAACTCCCATGACAGGATAAGAGGAGTTGTTGGCACTTGTGACAGTATTCCCTGTAGGGGCAGGCTCGAGTGAAGTGAAGAAACTACGCTACAAGGTGATATATTTGGATGCCCCGCTATCAAAGTACCAAACATCTGAGTCTACTGTAGACATGCACTGCTCATGAGAAGATGGGTCAAAATTGCAAACAGTAGTGAATACCTTTTTTTCTTCCTGCACAAGATTAGCAGACTCAGTTTTTGGTGTAGAGGCCTCTGCAGCAACCATTCCATCCTCTTTCTTCTTTGCCTCTTTAGCAGCCAGTTTTGGATTTTTCTTTATGATATGATCATTTTCTTTACAGTACTTGCAAAACAATTTCTGCTTTTCAGATTTTTTTTCATCTTTGTCATCTCTCTTCAATTGTGCAGAATTAGCAGATTTTTGCTTACTACTTGAAGAGCTCCATCTTCCTTTGCCCTGGGGTGTTAAACCTGCCGTGGTCTCCCTCAGTAGATCCGCAATTCTATCAACACATGAGGAGCTCAAGAAAGTTTGTCTCCTTTGTCAAATGTTTGGCCCCAGGCCCTGCTCGAAACCGTGTGCTACTGGCTTTGCAACGAGTGGTTCCCCCATGGGTTAATTGTTTGTAAGTGTCAATTCTTACTCGCTAGTCACATGTTGCTAGTCTTTGAGAATGAAGATATGGTGTTTCGAGCCCTCAGTGTCGGAACCTGGCAACTGGGGCGGGCGACCCTATGCCTATTCAGATGCTCCCCCGATTTTATTCCCAACAAATCGAAATCTCTCTGGTACCCTCTCTGGATTCAGCTCCCTAACCTGCCTTACTTCTTGTACAACTTCGTGTGGGACATTGTTTCTCCTATTGAAAAGTTGTTGGCTTCACGCGAGGACATTGGTGGTCTCATTTATGAAGGTGCAAGACACTCGTTCAACGCTCGATGGCACCCTCAAATCTGTGTCAAGGCTGACCTCAGCATGCCGCTTCCATCGAAGATCAAAGTGGAATTGGGCGAAGGGGATGTATGGGAGTTATCCATTACAAAAGCCTTCCTATCGCATGCTTTCGTTGTGGCCAACAAGGTCATAGGATTAAAGATTGCCCACTGAGACAAAAAGCAAGCAAAATCAAGAAGCCCCTAGAAATGCTCAAGACAACAAAGGGACATTGAATCGCCTGGCAAACGAAGAGGAAGTTAAGGGACCCCATAATCCAGAAGTTGATGCAGACGGGTTCATAGAAGTCAGAAGAAGAAGGAAAAGAAGCCCTAGGGCGACTTCTGAGCAAAACAACATGCTAGTTACCCCCTCCAACAATTTGTATTGCAATCTGAAAAAGGAGATCCATGAGTTTGACTACCTAGGTAGGAACCAACTTGAGGTGGACACCAACAACAAAGCTCTAGAGATCCCTGACAATAAAGAAACCTTCAAGGGGGGCTACACTACAAGCAAAGAAGATGGCTTTATTACTAGTAACGAAGATAACATGGATAGTGAAAGTTCCATCATTAGATCGACTATTTCGGAAACGGTTTCTAGATCTTCCCAACAGGAGGCATCCCGCAAGGAAAAAAACCATTTGAGCTACCCTGGAAAAGCCCCCACAAGAACTTATTGCTAAGTCGAGACCCCCTTCGAGCGAAAAAGAAAGATAAATCCAAAAAGAGAAAGGATAAGGCTCCCTCCCACAAAGAGGGTATACTACGACAATGATCATCATGTCGTTAAATGCTAGAGGGCTAACCGACCCCTCAAGAGCGACCATCATTGGTCAACGACTTTGCGACATTAGCCTAAACCCAGACTTTATCTATATTCAAGAGACTAAAATTGATGGAGCAGATCTCTAGAAACGGCTCATACATGTCTCCTCGACCCATGTTTGGATTTCAACGTCGCACCTGCGAGGGTCTGGTGGGACAATAATCGATATTAATCGATTCTAGTTTGAAAAGCTTGAGAACTCCATTGAAGATTAGTGTCGTCGATGGATTGATGTTTCCTTTGGTGCCCCCTTTTGTTTTACTTTAGTTTCTATGTATGCCCCAAACGGGGAGTTGGAGAAACTGAACATGTGGGCCTCCTTGGACTCGCTCCCCCACAACGTGCTTATTTGTGGTGACTTCAAGATGATGGAGGACCCTACGGATAGATGGAATTGCAAGGGCAGGGTCATTGATAGTCGGGAGAAAGAAACATGGGACAAAACCAAACTGCACTTGGATTTGGTCGAATTCAAAGATTTGAATGGCTTTTCATGGTCAAACCTCCAAGCGGGCGAGGACCTGAGGAAAGCTAGACTGGATAGATGCTACATTTCTCAGAACATTACTCATCAGTGGGGCCACCTTTCCCTCTCGCAACGCACTGACCTCACCATCTCAGATCACTACCCGATCGTTATTGCTTTCCAACCTTTCACCAAAATTTGTGAGGCCTTGGTTCCATGCTTGCATGACCTCCTTCTCTCTCCCCTCCATCCATCAAGAAATTGCTGATGTGTGGAAGGAGGTGTTCGCCTCCAGCTTGTCCCCAGCCAAGTTTTGGAGATGTGCGGTTGAAAAGTCATAGTAGATCATGATTAGATCTAGGAAGATGCTCGAGATATTTCAGCAGGCACGTAGAGAAGCTCTATATCATCAACTATAGAGACTCGAGGAGGAAGTGAACAAAGGAAAAGCTCAATCCCATAAAGGTCTATGAAAAACCAGAGCGGTGCTGAGATACAAGGAAGAAATACAAAGGAAAAAATTGCAAATTTTCTTCAAGGAGTGGTGGGTTGGCAAAGCTGACAAACCCAACAAAGAGATGTGCCGCATCCTTAAAAAGAAACAAAATAGAGAATCGATCCCCCTATTACTATACTCAAATGGCAATGTATATAATATAGAAGAAGATAACTTTGGGATCATTGAAGGGCACTTTATGAGACTCCAGGGGACCTCGACCCCCCTGTGTCACCATAGACGGGACTGCATGGCACCAATATCTTGGGTTTCCCCCCACAGGATACCACTCAACCTTCGTTCCCTACTTGATGCCCCAATCTCAGAAGCGGAAATCATTGAAGTCATTGATGCTCTCCCTTGTGGTAAAAGCATGAGCATAGACAGGCTCACCAATGAGTTCTTTAAATCCTTCAAGTTGGTGGTCACCACCCCTCTTTGTCTGGTTTTGGAAAGAGGCACTCGAGTTTGGCACACTTATGACTTGTCTCAACAATGGCATTATCAAGTTAATACACAAAAAAGGGGAAAAGAACATAACAGAGAACTGGCGTCCAATTACGATGCTCCAAACAGGATATAAGATCATTGCCAAAGTCGTAGCCAACAGAATCTCCAACCATTTGAGAGTGTGCTTAAGCAAGGACCAAAAAAGTTTCATCAAAGGTAGGTCAATTTTGGAAACCATTATAGATATCTGGAAAGGTCTCGACTTTGCAAATGAGTCAAGACAAGATGTGGTCTTCCTCAAGATCGACTTTGATAAAGCCTACAATAGGCTGGAATGGGACTATATTCTGCATTCGCTTAAAGATCTTGGATGTAGCCAGAAATTCACCAAGATGATCGGGACCCTTGTGGGAAACGCGTCGAATCAAATTAATGTTAATGGAAAACTTTTGAAGGTGATCAAACTTAGAAGATCGATTAGACAAGGGTGCCCATTGGCTCCCCTTCTCTTTGCCATTTCCATGGAAGGGCTTAGAAGGTTGGTGGAGCATCAAGTGGAAGCTGGTAATATCAAAGGCCTTTGTTTGCCTCATGACCACAGCCAGATCACCATGAGACTTTTCGCCGATGATATGAACGCATTTGTCTACAATGATAGTACCTGGATACTTTCTACGAAGCCTCTGGATCTATAATCAATCACTCTAAGACCGCCTTTAGAGCTATTGTCAGGACCCAGCCTGAATTTTTCATTGATCATGCCTATCAAATCATTCCTCAGGGCCAAATTTTTTGGCTTCTTGGGATTCCTGTGGGGTTTGGTATCTCGATGGAGCAACTGTGGAACTGGGTACTGGCCAGACTCAAAAACAAGTTAAACTATTGGAGAGGTATGCAAATCAATCTCGTTGGTCATGTTATGGTTACCAACATGTTCCTCATATCATCGGCCATTTACTTCCTTTCTTGTTGGAGACCGAAAGAGCAAGATCTATCCAAACTGGATAGTATATGTAGAAACTTCCTTTGGAGACCAACCTTAAGGCTAGCAAATTTTGTGGGATACCTCCGTCGTGCAAATGCTGCTACCAGTCTATCGAAGATGTTTCTCACATCTTCTTTACCTATCCCAATTCCAACAGGCTCTTGCAGATTGTCAAAAAGAAAATTAATCTTCAAAAACATATCAGTTGGAAGTAAGCTCTGTTGGGAGAAGTGATCAGTTGCTCCGCGACTCTCTAGAATGCCATCAGAGAGGAGGTCCTATGGAAAATCTGGCGAGAAAGATGTGCTTTTAACTTTGGCGACTCCCCCAAAGGGTGGTCGATTGAGAGATCGTTGTTCTTCCTTGGCAAAAGGATCTCTAACTGTAAGAAATCCCCCCCTTCAGGCATCACCAAGTGCTCCTTTTGATCAACAACAAGCTTAAACCCAATTGGGCCCCACATGAGGGTGATGAAAGGGTGATTAACCTTCTTTGTAATGCCATTTAAACTTTGTAAAAGCTACCCCTGCTCTGTGGGATTCCGAGGGTCCCATGGGCACTAATCCCCTTCTCTTGTACTTTTCTTTAATTAATTCAAGTCTTGGAGAGTAGGCTAAGGCCGAACTTCCTTTACCTAACCAACCAACCTAACATGCACAGACTTTATTTAATTGTGAACAACGGAAAAAGTTACATATTCTTTTTTTAATATAAAAGAAGTCTGGCATTAGCATACTCTCACGGACTTGAATTAAATAAAGAAAAGTACAAGAGAAAGAGACTATTGCCCACGGGACCCCCCAAATCCCACAAAACAGGGGAAGCTTTTACAGAGGGTGATTAACCTTCTTTGTAAAAGTTACATATTCTTCAATAACAAATATACAATGGCAACGACACAAAGTAGTACTTCTCCGTCGCATGAAGACAAGACAAAAAAGGATGATGATTTTTCTTGGTGATTCAGACCTAACACAAAGTCCCTCATGCCAAATGAATTCATTCTTTTTTTTTTCCAACTTTTTCCATCCAATAGCACAAAAACGGTCAAATAAGTACATCCTTTAAAACGTTGAGGAATATTTTTCCATTCGACTCAAATCTAAGTGACGCTTGCATGACGAACATGACATGTTGTTTTTTTAGGTCTGAGGCTTACCTTCATATACATGAAGTTCATTTCAGTTAATATCAATAACTTATATTCTAGCATATTGAAAGAAAGCTCAAAACAATTAAAGAGGTCAACATGAAGGTTAGGAAAATCAACATTTGGTACATATTCTCCTAATACTTTTTAGGTCATGATCAAAGTAGGGACTCTCATTACCTAAATCAATGGACATATGTGACGTTTTGGACCATGACTTTGATAGGCATGTGATAAAGATAAAAGGTCTTATCATCTTTTCCAAATCCCTCATGACCATTCGAGAGTTGTTATGGTCCAGAGTTGTTCTTTGGAAATGGTTCCACTTTGATAAATGGTCATTTTCAAGACCATCATAAGCTTGGGTTCACATGACAGACAGTGTGATGTAAGAAGGATGTATGAGATATGATAACCTAAGGGATTTCAAATAAGATAACAGAAGAAATTTGAAGAGGCACATGAGTACATAGTTCATGTCCTAGTACTAAACAACATAAATTGCTGAATTTCACATAAGGTGATGAGTGTTTTAAGTGGTGGTAAAGGCATTGTCACATGTTGGCCTGTATTCACATAAAGGTGATGAGTGTTTTAAGTGTTGATAAAGGCATTGCCACATGTTGGCCTATATTCACATAGAGAGAGGCACATTTTTCATCTGCTTTCCATGTCATCGAGCACTTCAAACAAATTTTCAGATATATGATTTCTCTAAAAATAATCATGCATGCTCCATTGAAAATCAACTTTCACATCGAACAAGTGGTGCTTTTTTCTTTTTACAAAATTGTTTCAAAGAAAGAAAGGATATAACAATGTTAGAGAGTTACACAGAAGGTTTATAACATTGTTGTCCCCTTCATGACGGATCCATTTGTTTTTCATTTTATTGTTTTTCGTTTATTGTTTTTCTTTGGGACATCTTCATCTTTTACTTCATAGTGTTCACCAAATTTTGAAATTAAAAGAACAGATGAAGATGTCCCAAAGGTGATGTTCCATTTATTATGAGAAGCACTTCAAATCTTTTTACAACTCTGGGTGCAAAATCAAAAGGTGACAAACTATGATCATAAGACTCTAGTTATGGATTTAACACTTAAAAGATGAAGAATTCACGAGATTTATATTCAGCAAGAACATGTGAGAAATCTAACTTGGCCTCAATAGGGAGTACATCAATTATCCTAAGGCCCATATGTTTGGCTTGAAGTGTTCTTGATAAGCCGAAGTTCTTGTGAAGGTGAAATTAGACATTAGGAAATTTTGAGTTGGATTGGGGTAAAAATGAAGGCAAAACTGTCCAAGCTTGCATAACCTAGCGGTTTGACACCTTCAGTCTTTGGGAGGAAGTCTTGAGTTCAATTCTTCGATGGACATAAGATGGGTGCCTCTACCTTACAAGGTCGGGTGTGTGAATGTGTTTCCAATTCAGTCTTATCATCCATCTTAGTACACTTTGATGTACTCATGGACAATTTTGTATCTAACATGCTAAAAATGGCTCTCTAGAAATGACTTGTGATCTTCCTTTCTTTGTCAAACACTATGTCTTGGGGTAAACCATAGAGTTGATATAGATGTTCCGCAAAAAACTTGGTCAAATCTAATGTCTTTATCATTGTGCTGATTGAAATGAACTTGGACATTTTAATCAGTTATTCTTCTATAATTATGATTGATTCATATCCCTTTTGAGCCTTCACTAATAATGTTATAAAAAATCACAAAAATACTTTGGAACTTTTCTTTAGGTATTTCTAGTGGACGTACAAGTCCTTCAATCATAAGTATTTTCACTTTATTGTCTTGACATTTGTAACATCTTAGGATGCAGTCTTATACATTCTTATGTACACTTGGCCAATAAAAGTGGCATTTTACTAACTCATAAGTCTTATTAATAGAAGGATGTCTAGCACTAGGGGGCATCAGGGGGCTTTCTAGCATTAGGGGCATCAGGGAATTTGAACATAATTTTTCTCTTGATTTCTTTATTATTAGGTATGCAAACTTTGTTTTTATATAACAAGAAAGCATCCTAGTTTGAATATTTCTCAAATTGCTTTTTCAAGGATTCTTCAGTTTGATTTGGACTTTCTTCAACCCCTTCCCAAGCTTGGCTGTATCTAGGATCCTCTTTGCACATTCTTTTTATTAACTCAATTAAGTCGTTATGAACTTATATGAAACTTAGAGTATTAAACATAGCCATGTCACTCAATGCATCTACCACTGCAATGAATGTTACTCTTCTATATCTGATTCATAATCAAAGTCTTGATGGATTTCAAACCAGCTTGTTTTTTTTCCTTTCAAATTAGCTATTTTGCAAGCCACTTGATACTCTCTTGATCGAGAACTATAGTTTTTAAGGCACTCTTGCTAAATCTAAGGATGTCATCCAGAAAATCAACCACAAAATTACATAGCTAAGATTGTAAGATCATGTTCATGATCAATATCATCAATGCGAACGGGGTGTTTATCAAACCAAATGGAATGACCAAAAATCCAAAATTTACATAGGTTGTTCAAAAGGTTCATTTTGGGAATTTTTCAAGCTTCATTCTAATGTGATGATATCCTTGATATAAAACTAGCTTTGAAAAGGTAGTTGCCTCTTAGTTGGTCGAATAGATCATCAAATTGAGGCATCAAAAACTTGTTTTTGATTGTCATAATATTCAAAGCTCCATAATCAAAGTGTAGTTGCTTCTAATTATTTTTTTATTAGAAGGATGGGATCTTCACAGGGTGATTGACTACTCTATATAAATACTTTCCTTTACTACCCTTCTAACCATTTTTTTAACCTTTGCATGTTGGAAGGATAGTGATAGGGGCAGGCTGTCATGATGACATGGGCTATTGCAATGGTGTGGTCTATCACAATGGCATGGGTTGTCATGATGGTGTGAGCTATCACGATGGTGTGGGTTGTCATGATGGTATAGCCTCTTGTGATGGTCTGGCCTATCATGATGGCATGGCCTATCCTAATTGTGCCACCCTATCATGATGGTCTTCAATGCTCGCCCATTTGATTATGCACTTAGAATACTAGGGAGGTGCTAGGTGCTCTTGCCACTATTGTAGATGCGGTATGTGTTGGAGATAGACGTCTGCGGAAGCACGCGAACAGCACAAGGAAGAAGAAGAAGCTTGGAGCACAAACACACAATACTGAATGTATTACTAGAGAATGTACAAAGATAAGTAGCCCATTAGGGCAATAGGCGTATATACAAGTCGGGGGAAAAAAACCTCCTAAAGAGGGAAAAAAGTGCCCCGGCTGTCCTAGAGTGTTCACACACATCACTACCTAAATATATCAACAAAGCCCCCCTAGGAGTGATGCGGTGAACAAGGAGCTGGCACTCATGTATAAGGAAGTGCCAAGCTATGTGGAAATCACTCCACAAAAGGAAGTAAGCCCAAAGCTTTGCGGAAAGCTTCAAACTTCTCCCTAGGCAGAGCCTTCGTGAAAAGGTCTGCAATGTTCTCCTGCGTGGGTACATATGCCAAGCTGATCTCCCCAGCAGAGAACCTCTCCCTGACATAGTGATAATGCACCTCAATGTGCTTAGTGCGAGCATGGAACACAGGGTTCCTCGCAATTGCCAATGCGCTCTGACTGTCAGTGAAGATGGTGGTGGCAGAAGACTGGCCAACACCCAAATCAGCCATAAGGCGTCTGAGCCACACACACTCAACAGTCGCTGTGAAAGCTGCCCTATACTCAGCCTCACAACTGGAAGTGGCCACAGTAGGCTGCTTCTTGCTCAACCAAGATATACATGAGCTACCAAGCATGAAGCAAAAACCACTGGTGGACACACGAGTGTCATAGAAACCAGCCCAATCTGAGTCAGAAAAAGCATGCAAATTTGGCGGTAGTGATCCCCCCTTGGGATAAAACAACCCAAGTAGCCGAGTACCACTCAAGTAGCGAAAGATGCGCTTAACCGCTTTCCAATGCATGACTCCTGGGAAATGCATAAACCTGCTCATCTGTGAGACAGCAAACTGAATATCTGGCCGAGTAATGCATAAGTAAATCAAGCATCCAACAGCCTGCTGATAGAGAACAACATCAAATGCATCTCCGGCATCATGAAGGCTCAATCGTAAACCTGTCTCCATAGGAGTGGCAATAGGCTTACAGTCTTCAAGGCCAAAACATTGCAATAATGTGTCAATATATTTCGTTTGACACAAAGCCATTCCACCATCAACGTGCATAAACTGAATGCCCAAATAGTGATGCAAATGCCTCAAATCAGACATCTCAAATGAGGCATGCAAATCAGCCTTAAAATCAGCAATATGTGTCTCAATAGGACCAGTGAGCAGCATGTCATCAACATAGACAACAATGATCAGAAGCACATCATTAGCACGTTTAACATATAAGGTGCTTTCAGTTGGAGTGTTCTCAAAACCATGTGCAATCAGATAGGCATGTATCTTCTCATACTGCCTTATACCTGTCAACTATACCATCAGATTTATGCTTCAGCTTGTATACCCACTTAGTGCCAATGGCCTTCTTGCCAGGAGGCAAGTCACATAAAGACCATGTACCATTCTTCATTATAACATCATATTCAGATTGCATAGTAGCCATCCAATTTTTTGAATTTTGTGCTTCATCAAAAGAAACAGGCTCATTCTCATCACAGAGACTAGATGCAGCCATAGCATAGCAATCTCATGCAAAGGAGGCACTATGAGAGCCTGAACGAGTACGATATGACAAAGGTGCATCTAATTTGCTGTCACGCAAAGTCTGCACAAGCCATTTTGGCATAGTTTTTGCCTGCTCAATATCAGCTCTCTCATCAACAAGTGCATCATGTAAATCTACATCAGAAATGGAATGATCTCCATCATCATATGAAACCTTCAAAGGCTGAGAAGTTGCCTCATTAGGACCAGCACTAGCCTGTCCACCTGTAAAAAGAGGCATCAAAGTATCATACATGTCTTTGGAGCTAACAAATGTCTCCTTAGTACATGAAAGCAATGGCTGAATAGCATCTTCCACAAAGACAACATCACGGCTAACCAGAATGCGTTTAGTCTGTGGATGATACAGACGATAGCCTTTACTTTCAGAACTGTACCCAACAAAAATACATTTTATTGCCTTATCATCCAATTTTCTGCGATGTTGTTCAGGCACTAATGCATATGCCAAACAACCAAAAATACGCAGATGCAAAACAGATGGCTTGCGGTCATGCCAAGCCTCATATGGAGTGATAGACTGCAACACTTTAGTGGGACACCTGTTCAGTACATATGTTGCACACATGACAGCCTCAAGCCAGAAACTATGTGGTAAAGCGTGACTTTTGACCATGCACCTCGCCATCTCCATGAGTGACCTGTTCTTTCGTTCAGCAACTCCATTCTGTTGAGGTGTATACCGCACTGTACATTGGTATTTTATCCCACGTTTAGCCAGAAATGCATTAAAATCTGAAGACATATATTCCCCCCCTCGATCAGAACGGAGGGTGCCCATTTTACATGCTGACAGATTTTCAGCCAAAACCAAAAACTGTTTGAAGCACATGAACACTTTGGACTTTGCTTTGAGTGGATATACCCATGCATGCTTGGAAAAATCATCAATGAAAGTCACGAAGTAAAGGTAATTTCCAAAAGAGGGTGTCTGCATAGGACCACATACATCACTATGTACAAGCTGCAATTTTTGCATAGCCCGAACTGAACCATCTTTTGGAAAGGAAGAACACTGCATTTTGCCCAAAATACAGCCTTCACAAACATGTTTTCTAGGTGCCTCAAGTTTGGGCAAAGAGGACACCATTTCAGATTTTTGCAGGTGTAACAAACTAGCAAAATTCAGATGACCAAATCGTGCATGCCAAAGCTTTGCATCTGACATAGCCTGAGAATCATGAACTGCACATGCCAAATCATTCACAGATCTTTCATAGTCTATGAGCTTATACAGCCCACGACATAAAATGCCAGAAGCAATAATCACATCGCCATTTGAGAGATCATGGACTGTACACCTGTCATCAACGAATTTCACAACCAAGCCAATCTTGGCTAATGCAAAAACTGATAACAGGTTCTTTTTGATCCCTGGCACAAATAAAGCATCTGACAAAGTGAAAGAACTACCATCAACAGTAGTCACAATGATCTTACCAACTCCCATAACAGGATAAGAGGATTTATTGCCGCATGTGACAGTATTCCCTGTAGGGGCAGGCTCGAGTGAAGAGAAGAAACTGCGCTGCGAGGTAATATGTTTGGTCGCCCCACTGTCAAAGTACCAAACATCTGAGTCTACTGCAGACATGCACTGATCATGAGAAGATGGGTCAAAACTGCAGACAGTAGTAAACGCCCATTCTTCTTCCTGCACAAGATTTGCAGACTCTGTTTTTGGTGTAGAGGCCTCTGCAACAACCATTCTAGCCTCTTTCTTCTTTGCCTCTTTAGCAGCCAGTTTTGGACAGTTCTTTATAATATGATCATTTCCTTTACAGTACTTGCAGAACAATTTCTGCTTTTCTGATTTCTTCTCATCTTTATCCTAGTTCTTCGATTGTGCAGCATTTGCAGATTTCTGCTTACTAGTAGAAGAGCTCCATTTTCCTTTGCCCTTCTGACTAGCCAGGAAAGCTTGATTTGCAACACGCATAATGGACCTGTTCTACCTGGACTGATCTTCCTGCAATAGAACAGAGACTAATTCCTCAAATCACAAGGCATTCGGATTGCCTTTCATCATCAACCGAAGAGTAGAGGCAAAACTCTGATATGAATCAGGAAGACCATTCAGAACGGTCTGCACAAGTGAGCTATCTGGTATAACCTAATCAGCAGAAATCAATTGTTCCTTCAGGTCTTTGATCTTTGTAAGAAAATTGTCCATAGAATCACCTTCATTCATGTGCTCACTCTCCAACTGTTTTTGGAGGTAAGCAACACGAGCCTCATTCCTAGCCTGGTAGAAAGTGGTAAGTGTATCCCAAGCATCCTTTGCTGTTCTGCAAGAGCGAATGTGAGGAATAATGGCACGTTTGACAGACAAAGCTATCAATGCATGTGCCTCGGCATCTCTACCATCCCAACGAATCTGCTCTGCAGTAGGTGCAACAGAAACAACAGCACGAACAGGAATCTGCGGAATATCATCTTCGACACCATCTTCATCAGCTCCAACACCTGTATTTGCAGTACCTGTCATTACAAGTGTAACATGACGTCTTTCAACACCCTGCACAATGTTCCACAATCCTTTTGCAACGAGTATATGTCGCATCATATAAGCCCATAATGGGTAGTTGCTACCATCCAACTTATCCTCAACAGCCAACATACGGAATACATCACTGCTTTCAGCCATGGCCGGTGACTAAAATACCTTGATGCAGAAAATTGACTGTATCTCAAAAAGTTGAACAGAACTGCCAAGACGAGTTCTGCTAGACCTGTAGCAGACTTCGAGACGCTTAAATTGGCGAACAGAAACTGGTATATACCTTTGGCACAAAAGGACGAAATAGCCTGCACAAGCGCTGCGATAGTGCGTTCGGAGGTCGAAATGAGCTCAGATCGCGATTTCGGCACCACAAAACGAAGCTGTTTTGATCTCGGAAACACCCTGAGTATGCTCACCAAATTTCATGCGAATCTGAGACTGCAAATGGAGGAGTGTCTACGGCGCCCTAGAAGAAGCGACGACCTGCTCTAATACCAATTGTTGGAGATAGACGTCTACGGAAGCACGCGAACAGCACAAGGAAGAAGAAGAAGCTTGGAGCACAAACACACAATACTGAATGTATTACTAGAGAATGTACGAAGATAAGTAGCCCATTAGGGCAATAGGCATATATACAAGCCGGGGGAAAAAAACCTCCTAAAGAGGGAAAAAAGTGCCCCGGCGGTCCTAGAGTGTTCACACACATCACTACCTAAATATATCAACAGTATGAAGATTTGAATCTTGACGACCTATCATGATAGGCTAAAACAATTGGCACGATGATGAAAAAATCAGAGATTTCTCACCTACACAAGTTGTTGAGCTTGATGGTGATGTGAACTCCTCCATAGAAACTCAAGAAAACACAATATCAACACTCTCTCGCTCTCTCGCTCACAAAGAAAAATGAGGGAAATGAGGTGAATGAAGGGGAATATGAAAAAATTCAAAAATTTTGGCGATGATGATGATGCAAGGCTATGGAAAGTGGAGGTAGGGGATGTGATTATGAGGTGAAATAAGCACCAAAAGAAGTGAAAAACTTGCAAAACACTCTAACTATTTACCTTCCAATATCTATTTTCTAACACTCTTACCATCACATGTTTGTCCTTGAGCATGTCCCTAGCAATAGAGCCAAATTTGGTGTTGCTCTAGACAAGGATGAGTATCACATCATGAAGCTCCACCTCTTTAATTTTTAGTCCACCAAGATGTCAGAATGATATGAAGATTGTGAATGAGTGATGTGCACAAAGGTGATGGTGAGAGCACGTTAGTGTGCACACGCACACATGGAAGAGGCAATAGGAGGGAATATGGAAGGAGAAACACTTTTGTTCATTACTCAAAGTACAAAAGATCTCTTACAAAGCTCACACCTCAAAACTAGCTAACCCCAAAAATGGGCTCTCTAGCTTTTTATATAGTTTTTGAGGTGAAGTGATTGGTTTCACATCTAATGGCTAGCCTAGTTAAAAATTACATCCTAAACTACCTTTGGGGTATCAAACAATGTCTAAAAAATATGAAATTTGATAGGTACATTCTATCAAACAACTTGGTCAACTCTAGTGTCTTTATCATAGTGTGGACTGGAATAAACTTGGCCATCTTAATCAGTTTTTCTTCTATAATTAGGATTGATTCGTATCCTTTTTGAGCCTTTGGTAAGCATGTTATAAAAATTCACAAGAATAGTTTGGCACTTTTCTTTAGATATTTCTAGAAAATGTATGAGTCCTTCAATCATAAGTATTTCCACTTTTTTTTCTTCACATTTGTGGCATCTTAGGATGGAGAGTTTTATACATTCTTATGTAGAGTTGCGCAATGAAAGTAGCATTTTACCAACTCATAAGTTTTAGTAACATGTCTAGAACGATATTCCAAATATAATGCCTACACTCATAACCTTGAGTAAAGTGTTCAATTAAAAAGGGAAAATGTATTTGTGGCTTATATAAAAGCCAAAATATGTGGAGAAATTTCACTCCAATATACGCAGCGAAACTTAGAGAACCTCTTCTAGAATCTGCCCTGTAAGACACATGCTTACTAAAACCTGATTCCATCACAACTCAAAGATTCAATGGCTCTGAACTTTGGTTCACACATAGTAGACTCTTATAGATTTCTAAAAAGCTATAGAACACTCCATTTTGAGTTCATTTGACTAGGTAACGGACTATTCAAAGATAGACTACCTATCATCTCAGGTTATGCAGAAAATGGAGGTTCACAAGAAATGTTCCTAGTCACTAGTCGAGAATGGTCTGACAACGATATTCAAGATACAGAGAGTATGAGAGATAATTTTTGCAACAAGATATCATATGCATTAAATGGATAAGTACATAGAGAGATATGACCTTCACAATGTGGTTGTGTATAGAAAAAGTATACGACTGGAATACCTTTGTGCATTGTATCATAGAAATGAGGTACCTTCTGATATCCATTGATGAGAGAATGACCAACATATGCCTCTACACCATGACCTTGTCATCTCCACAAATTTTCATGTTCAAAAGAGCTCTATATATAGAGCTATGGGCATGGGTCTATTCAACTACCCTTGCATCTTCTCTCACCTCTTGACCTTTCACTTCATGTCCTTTGACTTTCCATTTCCTTGGGTGGCTTTTGGTGCTCTACATCACTCCATATGGATAAGGTCACGACTTTTTTGTGTATTCCATCTCTCTATTTATATTTTGGCTTTTATCCAAGCCATAAATACATTTTTCCTTTTTAATTCAACACTCTACTCTAAGCTTAAGAGTGTAGGCTTTATATTTTGAAGGCCTAGCTTCATTTTGGGCTTACAACAAATACATAAATGATGAAGAGGTAAATAAATGAGAGGTGAGTATGTGCCAAGCCTCACAATTGGAGCTTGCACATGTCCCATAATTTTCAACACTCCCCCTCAAGCTACAATTGGGAGTCCATGCTACTCTCCAATTCTTCTTCTCTTCACCTTTTGCTTCTTTTGCCCTTATATCTCTTCTTTTGATTGGTGTTTGATCTTCCTTCTTGCTTTGAAGCTCCTTTGGCTTCTCTTCAGCTTCATCCTTGCTTCTTTGGCTCTTTGCAAGAGCTCTTCTTCAATCCCTATCAAGGAACATGCTTCATACAAACTCATAGAATGAAATGAGATCACCTTGGTTGCACTTATCTCCATTGCTTCTCTATCTTCCTCTTCGTTGTTCTCTCTTTGCAACTTCATGCAGAAATTTCACTCCAATACACGCAATGGAAGTTAGAGAACCTCTTCTAGAATCGGCCCTATAAGACACATGTTTACTAAAACCTAATTTGGTCACAATTCAGAAATTCAATGGCTCTGAAACTTAGTCCACACAAATTAGACTCTTATAGCTTTCTAACAAGCTAAAGAACACTCCATTTCGAGTTCACTTGACTAGATAACAGACTACATAAAGATAGACTACCTATCATCTCAAGTCAAGCAAAAAACTGAGGTTCACAAGAAATGTTCCTCGTCACTTCTATAGAATCATCTGATAGAGATATTTGAGATATATAGAGTATGAGAGATAAGATTTCCAACAAGATATCATATGCATTAAATGGATAAGTACATAGAGAGATATGACCTTCACAAGGTGGCTATGTACAAAAAAGGTATGCGACTGGAATACATTTGTGCCTTGTAGCATCCAAATGAGGTACCTTCTAATATCCATTGGTGAGAGGATGACCAGCACATGCTTCTAGACCATCTCCTTCTCATCTCCACAAATTTTCACGTTCAAATGAGCTCTTTATATAGAGCTATGGGCATGGGACTTTTCACCTACCCTTGCATCTCTCACCTCTTGACCTTTCCTTTCTTGTCGTTTGTCCTTCCATTGCCTTGGGTGGCTTTTGGTGCTCCGTATCACTCCACATGGATAAGGTCACACCTTCTTCCAGTATTCCATCTCTCTAAATATATTTTGGCTTTTATCTAAGCAATAAATACATTTGCCCTTTTTAATTCAACACTCTACATTAAGGTTATGAGTTTGCCCTTTATATTTTTAGGGTCTAGCTTCATTTTGGGCTTACAAAAAATGCATAATTGATGAAGAGGTAATAAATGAGAGGTGAGTATGTTCCAAGCCTCAAAATTGGAGCTTGCACAAGTACCATAATTTTCAACACTCCCCCTCAAGCTACAATTGGGAGTCCATGCTACTCTCCAATTCTTGTCCTCTTCGTCTTTTGTTTCTTTTGCCCTTGTACTTCTTCCTTTGATTGGTTGGTGATCTTCCTTCTTTGCTTCAAAGATCCTTTGGATTCTCTTTAGCTTTATTCTTTCTTCTTTGTCTCTTCACAAGAGCTCTTCTTCAACACGTATCAAGAAACATTCTTCATACATATGTTTATCATATGAGATCACCTTGGCTTCATATACCTTTGTTGCTTCACTCTCTTCCTCTTCGTTGTCCTCTCTTTGCATGTCTCTTTACTTCTATACCTTCATGGCTTCATGTCCTCTAGGCTTGCATTCTTTTCTTTGATCCTTCTTTGAATTTGGATCATCTTCAACTTTGTCTATGGTTGCTCATTGCTTTGCACCTCCTTTTGACGTCATCATGGTTGTCATGCATCCTTTTTCTTCATGCCTTCTTTTGTGCATCATGGCTGCTCCTTGCCTTCTTGGCACTCCTTCCATATAGGTGGCTCCTCTTTGTGCCTTGAGATTACCTTTTATGGCTGCTCTTACTCTTTCTTTGAGTCTTCAAAATTTGAAATTTGTTTTAGCTCAACTTTGCCTCCTTTGGACTCTTCTTGGATCTTCCAATCCTTGCAAGCTAACTCCCCCTTGCGTCGTGATCTTTTCTTCATGATTGATGGCTGATTATATACCTGCAAAATCAACAATGGGCTGATCATATATGAACTCTTTCATGAGTTCCTTTCATGTGAAGCATTTGTAGCTTCCACATCTTCTAAGCTTTCTTCATCACCTACAAAACAACACAAGAAATCGTGAATGTGATCAATGGTGCCTCTTGCACCTAACAAGGGTTGCCATTCCTCTTGAGATGGTCTTAATTTCCCTCACATAAGCTTGCCATCCCTCTTTGAATGGTCTTACTTGCCATAGGCTTGCCACTCCTCTTGGGTGGTCTTACTTGCCTTTACATATGGCTTGCCATTCCTCTTTGAATGGTCTTACTGGCCATATCCTTTGACAATACATTCACATGATATAAGCTTGGAACTTACAACCACACACAATGTGGCTTTTTTCTTACCCTTTACATTAGCCCTTACCTTTGCAAATGGAATTCTTTTACCTCAGCCATTTGTCACACCTCATGGGTGACTCTTCCCTCTAGCTTGCCACTTGCTTGTAGCTCCATGCAACCTTGGGGGTTGTCTTCAAGTCCTTGTGTACTCTTTGACACTTTATGGCAGCCCTTCTCTTGGAGTTTTCTACTCCTCCTTTGTTGGGAAGCTCAATCCTAGGCTTCAACTTTGTCCACCTTTCATCTTGGGTTCAATCTTCAAGTCTTCTATCTTCAAGTGATTGACAAACATGTATCTTGGGCTCCTTCCTTCACTTTGGCTCCAAGCTTTGTGTCCTTGCTTCTTCCAAGCTTTACCCACCTTTGATTGGGCTTGTTCAATGTAAGCATTGAGTTGACTTCCTATAGCTCAACTCAAGAATCAAACACATTTAGTCATCATTAAATAAGCATACATATTTTCTTTGTAACTTTACCTCAATGGGTTTTAGCCACAACAAGATACATCCACAAATTTCATACATGGCAGCCTTGCATCTTATCAACCTTTTTTGCATCCAAAACACATGTACCTTCAGCTCATCTATGGCTGAACATGAGCAACCTTTAGTGTTTCAATATAACACTAACAATCACATATAATAGTGCATGCAAATAATCAATCATTTGAGCATATATTCAGCTCACTTTGTGCCAATTCACGTGGCTACATAAACCTGAAAATTTTAGCTTGTATTTAGTTATCATATCTTGAGCATACATAGGATTATTTGGATATTCCAAATGTGATTAAATGCTTGGATAAAGATAAAGCCACGACTCCTTGTCCATTAGGAGTCAAAGAAAGCATCAAAGGACACTCAAGGGAGTTTGAAGAGCAAGAAGAATCCATTGAAGAGTCAAGAGACAAGGAAGTGGTAGGTGAAAGGTCACACACTCACTCATATAAGCATGAAGGTGCATTTTCGGGACACAAGGACTGAGGCAAAGCATCTAGCAAGTGCCCGGGGACCAGAGGAGCATGCCCAAGCAGTTTTAGCACTAGATCGTCTTTGTAAGTGAGGTTTTGGATGAGTTTATCACACTAGATCCTCTCTCTCTAGTGTAGTCTGTGAGATAACCAACTTGTAATAGATGGTTCTCTCTATGTATAAATCCAAATGTAGTGATTCTTGTCATTAATAAAAACCTATCTTTCCTATTTTGTGTTTATCAATCTTCACTATGATGTCTTTCTGTTGTGCTGAGATATTGGCATTTCTGTGTGACTGAAACTGTTTGCACAGGTGAACAGAGAGGTAGTCTGTTTTGTAATAGTGATTTTCTTGACTTGTACTCATCCAAATTGAGTGTTTGTTGGCTTCTTGGAAAGCTAATAAAGTCTACTAAGTGTGGACAAAATCTTGGAGTCATTGAAGTCCAAGAAGTGGATCAAATGGCTTGATCCAGGCTAGGTACTTTTTAGGAGTAGGCTGAGAGACCTACTTGGGCTCATTTTTCTTTTGTTGTGCATATAGAGGATTTGTTCCTCATAGTTGGTATCAGAGCTTTGGTTGTAGAGCATTGGGAGTGGAGCCCATGGATACACAAAGAGATCTTGAAGAAGATGCAGAGATGTCAAAGGAAAGCATGGAGCTATGAGCTCATGGAGTATGCAACACTCATGTGCTATGGAGATAAGCTTTTGGTATGTAATAGGAATTTGTTGCTTTATGCTATTTAGAGTGATACACTCTCTTGTCCTACTCTCTACTACATATTCATGATCATTGAAGCATGCTATAAGTGATGCTAATCACTTTGATGAGGATTTTTAAGCAGCCAATCAAAGAAGATGAAGATTCAAGCAAAGAATCTTGGATGAGCAACTACATATAGTTGCATATGAACATTGTATGTGCGTTTGAGGTATTGCACTCAATTGAATGAAGTGCAAGTTTTGATTATGTACATGGATTGAGTTTTAAGCTTTTATTTAAGCTTGATGATAGCATTTTATGTTTGTTACGTGGTGCAAGAAATGTATGCAATGAAGATGGTTATGTATGCATGCTTGTGAAGATGAATGACAAGTTTTGGACAGCCATGCATGGGCTGAATATAAACTGAATGTTGAGTTGATGATTGATGTATATCATGCAAGAATGTATGCTTGTGTGGTCAAAGATAATGTATACACATGCTTGATGATGTGTGGATGAACAATAGGCTATTTTATAAAGCCTATACAAGCTGAACTTTTTCAGGTTTATGTAGCCACGTGAATTGTCCCAATGTGAGCTGAATATACACTCAAATGATTGGTGATCTGCGTACATGCTTATGTGATATTATTAGCATGATATTTATGCTTTAAAGGTTGTTCATGTATATCCATAGATGAGCTGAAAGAATGCATGTGTGGATACCATGAATATTGGTAAGATGCAAGGCTGCCATGTATGAAATTTTTGGATGTATCTTGTTGTGGATAAACCTATTGAGGTAAATTTGCAAAAGCAAACATGTGTGCTCATGATATGATAACTAAAAGCGTTTGATTCTTGAGTTAAGATAGGAAATCAACTCAATGCTCACATTGGACAAGACAAAGAAAAGTGAGCAAAGTTTGGATGAAGGAAGGATGCAAAGCTTCGACCCAAAGCAAAGGAAGGAGCCCAAGCTAAAAGGTTTTCAAGCACGTGAAGATTTGAAGATTGGAACCCAAGCTCAAGGTGGAAACGGTGAAGCCAAGGATTGAGCTTCCCAACAAAAAGGAGTAGAAGACTCCAAGGTAAGGGCTGCCATGAAGTTTTGAAGACTCAACAAGGACTTGAAAACATTCCCCAAAGTTCAAGGAGCACAAGCAAAGTGCAAGGTAGAAAGAAGAGTCACCCATGAGAAGAGTGACATGTTGGCTAAAGCAAAGGAAGTTAGAGAAGACCATTTGCAATGCAAAGGGCTGAGGTAAAGGTTTTGAAAATCCACATTATGTGGTGGTAAGTTCCATACTTGTATGATTTGAATGTATTGTCAAAGGATGAGGCTAGTAAGACCACCAAAAGAGAGTGGCAAGACAATGTAAAAGCAAGTAAGACCACCAAAGAGAGTGGCAAGCCTATGGAAAGTAAAACCATTCAAAAGGAATGGCAAAACTATGTGAAGGCAAGTAAGACCATCCCAAGAGGAATGGCAAGCCTTCTTAGGTGCCAGAACCACCAAAGACCAAGAGAAGGTCTATTGAAAGGTTGAGGCAAATAAGACCACCCAAGAGGAGTGGAAAGCCTATGGCAAGTAAGACCATTCAAAGAGGAATGGCAAGCCTATGTGAAGGCAAGTAAGACCATCCCAAGAGGAATGGCAAGCCTTGTAAGGTGCAAGAGGCACCATTGTTCACATTGACAATTTCTTGTGTCTTATGTAGGTGATGAAGAAAGCTTGGAAGATATGGAAGCTATGAATGCTTCACATGAAAGGAACTCATGAAGAAGTTCACATATGATCAGCCCATTGTTGATTTTGCAGGTCTAACATCAGCCATGAAGAATGGATCAAAGATTATGAAGCAAGGGGGAGTTAGCTTGCAAGGATTGGAAGATCCAAGAAGAGTCCAAAGTAGAGAAAGTGGAGTCAAACCAAATTTCAGATTTGGAGGAGAAGAAGCCAAGCTCAAACAAAGAGCAAGAGCAGCCATCAAAGGTAAATCAAAGCACTAGGAGGAGCCACCTACATTGAAGGAGTGCTAAGAAGGCAAGGAGCAACCACAATGCACTAAAGAAGACATGAAGAAAAAGAAAGCATGACAACCAAGAGGACATCAAAAGGAGATGCAAAGAGTGCACCCAAAGATAAAAGTCAAAGATGATCCAAAGACAAAGGAGGATCAAAGCAAAGCATGCAAGCCTATAAGAAGATATGAATACATGAAGCCATGAAGGTAGACAAAGGAAAAAGACATTCAAAGAGAGGACAACAAAGAGGAAGAGAGTGAAGCAACAAAGATAAGTACAACCAAGGTGATCTCATTTCATTCTATGAGTTTGTATGAATCATGTTCCTTAATAGGGATTGAAGAAGAGATCTTACAAAGAGCCAAAGAAGCAAAGATGAAGCTGAAGAGAAGCCAAAGGAGCTTGGAAGAAAAGAAGAAAGATCACCAACCAATCGAATGAAAAGAAGCAAAGGGCAATAGACACAAAGAACGAAGAGGACAAGAATTGGAGAGTAGCATGGTTTCCCAATTGTAGCTTGAGGGGGAGTGTTGAAAAATATGGAACATGTGCAAGCTCCAATTGTGAGGCTTGGCACATACTCACCTCTCGTTTATTACCTCTTCATCATTTATGCATTTGTTGTAAGTCATATATTAAGCTAGCCCTTGAAAATGTAAAGCCTACACTCATAACCTTAGAGGAGAGTGTTCAAATAAAAAGCTAAAAGTTATTTATGGCTTGGATAAAAGACAAAATATGTTAAGAGATAAGGGGTGCTTATAAAAGTTATGACCTTATCCATATGGAGTGATGTGGAGCACCAAAAGCCACCCAAGGAAATGGAAAGGCAAAGGACATGAAGTGAAAGGTCAAGAGGTGAGAGAAGATGCAAACGTAAGTGAAAAAAGTCCCATGCCCATACCTCTATATATAGATCTCATCTAAACATGAAACTTTGTGGAGATGACAAGGAGATGGTGTAGAAGCATATGTTGGTCATTCTCTCACCAATGGATATCAGAAGGTACCTCATTTCTATGCTACAAGGCACAAAGATATTCTAGCCGCATACCTTTTCTATACATAGCCACATTGTGAAGGTCATATCTCTCTATGTACTTATCCATTTAATGCATACCATATCTTGTTGGAAAGCTTATCTCTCACACTCTCTGTATCGTAAATATCTCTTTCAGATCATTCACGAGTAGTGACAAGGAACATTTCTTGTGAACCTCAGTTTTTTGCATAAACTGAAATGATAGGTAGTCTATCCTTGAACAGTCGGTTACCTATTCAAATGAACTCCAAATTTTCATATCATGATGCAAAGTGTTCAATTAAAAAGTTCAAATGTATTTATGTCTACCTTTTTTTAATTATCATATCATGAAAATATAAAGCCTACACTCATAACCTTAGAGTGTTCAATTAAAAAGGGCAAATGCATTTATGGCTTACATAAAAGCCAAAATATAAATGGAGAGATGGAATATGATAAAAAGTCGTGACTTTATCCATATGGAGTGATGTGGAGCACCAAAAGTCACCCAAGAAAATGGAAGGACAAAGGACATGAAGTGAAAAGTCAAGAGGTGAGATAAGATGCAAGGGTAGGTGAAAAGTCCCATGCCCATACCTCTATATATAGAAGTCATTTGAACATGAAAATGTGTGGAGATGACAAGGAGATGGTGTGGAAGCATATGCTGGTCATTCTCTCACCAATGGGGATCAGAAGGTACCTCATTTGGATGCTAGAAGGCATGAAGGTATTCCAACCACATACCTTTTTTGTACACAACGACTTTATGAAGGTGATATCTCTCTATGTACTTATCCATTTAATGCATATGATATCTTATTGGAAATCTTATCTCTTGTACTCTTGGTATCTCTAATATCTCTATCGGATCAGTCTCCAGTAGTGACTGGGAACATTTCTTGTGAACCTCAGTTTTCTGCATAACCTGAGATGATAGGTAGTCTATTTTTGAACAGTCGGTTATCTAGTCAAATGAACTCCAAATTGAGTGTTCTATAGCTTTTTACAAATCTATAAGAGTCATCTGTGTGTGGACCAAATTGCAGAGCCATTGAATCTCTGAGTTGTGACTGAATCAGGTTTCAGTAAGCATGTGTCTTATAGGGCAAATTCTAGAAGAGGTTCTCTAACTTCCGCTGCATGTATTGGAGTGAAATTTCTCCTCATTTTGGTATCAGAGATTTGGTTGCAGAGCATTGGGAGTGGAGCCCATGGATAGACAAAGAGATCTTGATAAGATGCAGAGATGTCAAACGAAAGCATGGAGCTATGAGCTCATGGAGTATGCAACACTCATGTGCTATGGAGATAAACTTTTGGTATGTAAGAGAATTTGTTGCTTTATGCTCTTTAGAGTGATACACTCTCTTGTCCTACTCTCTAATACATATTCTTGATCATTGAAGCATGTTATAAGTGATGCTAATCACCATTAGGGGAAAAAATGAACCCTGCATGGGCCTTTTAGATTAAGGGGTGATTAGTGATGGACCAATGAGAGGAGGGTGGTGGCCACAGTCTAGAGCCTCAATCAAGTAGGCTAGGCCTATGTTTCCTTGGTTTTGGGCTAGTCAAAACAACCAAAATAAGATGGTAGAAGTGGTATTTCCTTACTGAGTGGTTTCAGAGACCATGAAATTCGAAATTCACCATCGAAAATTAATTTGGGCCCTTGGATATGAAGTGAATCCGATGGTCAAGCTTGAAAAGACAAGATTTTTGCGCCTTTCATTGTCTACCGTTCGATATGCCTCTCAATCCAACAATCACGATTTGTTCATAGCCAAATCGAGTGCGTTTGCATCTGAGACGTCCGATCGGTGGCAATCTAATGGAGAGGAATTGTGCGCGTCCCCATGTAATCTCTCTCTTACTTCTCCCACTTCCCATGAAGTTAATGAAGCTTATTTTGTCTTTTTCTGCAAGAGTACCCAACCCCATTCAGCGTCGTCCGTGAGATCAATCCAATGGCTGTCATCGCCCACAATTTTTAGTCCCTGTCTTCCTTTTTCCCACCTCCCACAAATGATGTGACTTTTTGTTTTTGTCTTTTTCTGCCAGGAACTTTGTATAATCACATCCGTCCATAATGAACATCCAAGGGCTCTAAATGGCCACGAACCCATCCCAAATCTAAAGGCTATTTTGTCTTCTTTTGACAGACACTGTAGTTCAATCATGTCCATCCATTTGAAACATCGGATGGCTCTAAATAGCCACGAGCTCACTTCGGATTTAGGAATCAATTAATGCCCTTTGAAAATAATACTTTTATATGAAATACCACTAGTGGTTTTTTATACCCCCTCAATACTAGGCTTGATTAATTTTAATCCCTAAAAATTAGGGATCCTTACAAGGCCCATGCAGGGTTCACTTTTTCCCCTAATGACTTTGATGAGGATTTTTGAGCATCAAAGAAGATGAAGATTCAAGCAAAGAATCTTGGATGAGCAACTACATATAGTTGCATATGAAAATTTTATGTGTGTTTGAGGTATTGCACTCAATTGAATGAAGTGCAAGTTTTGATTATGTACATGGTTGAAGGTTTAAGCTTCTATTTAAGCTTGATGATAGCATTTGATGCTTGTTACTTGGTGCAAGAAATGTATGCAATGAAGATGGTTATGTATGCATGTTTGTGAAGATGAATGACAATTTTGGACAGCCATGCTTAGGCTGAATATAAATTGAAGTTTGAGTTCATGATTGATGTCTATCATGCAAGAATGTATGCACATGTGGTCAGTGAGTTTATATACACATGTTTTAATGTGTGGATGAGTATGAGGCTGTTTTATAAAGCCTATACAACCTGAAATTTTGCAGGTCTGTGTAGCCATATAAATTGGCACAAAGAGAGCTAAAGATATGCTCAAATGACTATTGATTTGCATACATGCTTATGTGAGTTTTTTGACATGATATTTATGCTTTAAGGTTTGGTCATCTTCAACCATATGTGAGTTAAAAGTACATATGTGTTTGGATGCCATGAAGATTGCTAAGATGCAAGGCTGCCATGTATGAAAATTGTGGATGTATCTTGTTGTGGATAAAACCCATTGATGTTTGTATGCTTTATGTTATGATAACTATAATTATTGATTCTTTAGTTGAGAAATAGGAAGTCCACTCAATTATCGCATTTGCACAAACCAAAGCAAAGGTGGGAAAAGCTTGGATTATGAAAGGACACAAAGCTTGGAGCCAAAGTGAAGGAAGGAGCCCAAGCTACAGGTTTGTCAATCACTTGAAGTTTTGAAGACTTGAATATTGTAACCCAAGCTGAATGTGGAAAAGGTGAAGCCAAGGATTGAGCTTCCCAACAAAAAGGAGTAGAAGACTCCAAGGTAAGGGCTACCATGAAGTGTTGAAGGTGCAACAAGGACTTAAAGAAAAGACACTCCCCAAAGTTCAAGGAGCACAAGCAAGTGCCAAGGTAGAAGGTAGAGTCACTCATCAAAAGTGTGACAAATTGAGGTAAATGAAGGTAAAGAAGCTCATTTGCAAGTCTAAAGGCTGATGTAAATTGTTGAGAAAAAAACCACATTGTATGCTGTGGTAAGTTCCAAGCATAAATCATGTGAATGTATTGTGAAAAGGATTTGGCTAGTAAGACCACCTAAAGTGAGTGGAAAGCCAAAGTAAAGGCAAGTAAGACCATTGAAGAGGAATGGCAAGCCTATATGAAGGCAAGGAAGACCATCCCAAGAGGAATGGCAAGCCTTCTTAGGTGCAAGAAGCACCAAAGACCAAGAGAAGGTCTAGTGCAAGGTTGAGGCAAGTAAGACCACCCAAGAGGAGTGGCAAGCCTATGGCAAGTAAGACCATTCAAAGAGAAATGGCAAGCCTATGTGAAGGCAAGTAAGAACATCCCAAGAGGAATGGCAAGCCTTGTAAGGTGCAAGAGGCACCATTGTTCACATTGACAATTTCTTGTGTCTTATGTAGGTGATGAAGAAAGCTTGGAAGATATGGAAGCTATGAATGCTTCACATGAAAGGAACTCATGAAGGAGTACACATATGATTAGACCATTGTTGATTTTGCACGTCTAAAATCAGCCATGAAGAATGAATCAAAGATTATGAAAAAAGGGGGAGTGAGCTTGCAAGATATGGAAGATCCAAGAAGAGTCCAAAGAAGAGAAAGTGAAGTCAAACCAAATTTCATATTTGGAGGAGAAGAAGCCAAGCTCAAACAAAGAGCAAGAGCAGCCATCAAAGGTAAATCAAAGCACTAGGAGGAGCCACCTACATTGAAGGAGTGCTAAGAAGGCAAGGAGCAGCCACGATGCACTAAAGAAGGCATGAAGAAGAAGAAAGCATGACAACCAAGAGGACATCAAAAGGAGATGCAAAGAGTGCACCCAAAGATAAAAGTCAAAGATGATCCAAAGACAAAGGAGGATCAAAGCAAAGCATGCAAGCCTATAAGAAGATATGATGACATAAAGCCATGAAGTTAGATAAAGGAAAAAGACATTCAAAGAGAGGACAACAAAGAGGAGGAGAGTGAAGCAACAAAGATAAGTACAACCAAGGTGATCTCATTTAATTCTATGAGGTTGTATGAAGCATGTTCCTTAATAGGGGTTGAAGAAGTGATCTTACAAAGAGCCAAAGAACCAAGGCTGAAGCTAAAGAGAAACCAAAGGAGCTTGGAAGAAGAGAAGGAATATCACCAACCAATCGAATGAAAAGAAGCAAAGGGCAATAGACACAAAGAACGAAGAGGACAAGAATTGGAGAGTAGCATGGACTCCCAATTGTAGCTTGAGGGGGAGTGTTGAAAAATATGGAACATGTGCAAGCTCCAATTGTGAGGCTTGGCACATACTCACCTCTCATTTATTACCTCTTCATCATTTATGCATTTTTTGTAAGCCCAAAATTAAGCTAGCCCTTGAAAATGTAAACCCTACACTCATAACCTTAGAGGAGAGTGTTAAAATAAAAAGCTAAAAGTTATTTATGGCTTGGATAAGCCAAAACATGTTTAGAGATAAGGAGTACTCATAAAAGTCGTGACCTTATCCATATGGAGTGATGTGGAGCACCAAAAGCCACCCAAGGAAATGGAAAGGCAAAGGATATGAAGTGAAAGGTCAAGAGGTGAGAGAAGATGCAAAGGTAGGTGAAATGTCCCATGCCCATACCTCTATATATAGAGCTCATCTGAATGTGAAACTTTGTGGAGATGACAAGGAGATGGTGTAGAAGCATATTCTGGTTATTCTCTCACCAATGGATATTAGAAGGTACCTCATTTGTATGCTACAAGGCACAAAGGTATTCTAGCTGCATACGTTTTCTATACACAACCACATTGTGAAGGTCATATCTCTCTATGTACGTATCCCTTTAATGCTTATGATATCTTGTTTGAAATCTTATCTCTCATACTCTTTGTACCTCAAGTATCTCTTTCAGATCATTCTCCAGTAGTGTCTGGGAACATTTCTTGTGAACGTCAGTTTTCTCCATAACCTGAGATGACAGATAGTCTATCTTTGAATAGTCAGTTAACTAGTCAAATGAACTCCAAATTTTCATATCATGATGCAAAGTGTTCAATTAAAAAGGGCAAATGTATTTATGTCTACCTTTTTTTAGCGATCATATCATGAAAATATAAAGTCTACACTCATAATCTTAGAGTAGAGTGTTCAATTAAAAATAGCAAATGTATTTATGGCTTATATAAAAGCCAAAACATAAATAGAGATATGGAATATGCAAAAAAGTCGTGACCTTATCCATATGGAGTAATGTGGATCACCAAAAGTCACCCAAGAAAATGGAAGGACAAAGGACATGAAATGAAAGGTCAAAAGGTGAGATAAGATGCAAGGGTAGGTGAAACGTCCCATGCCCATACCTCAATATATAGAAGTCATTTGAATGTGAAAATGTGTGGAGATGACAAGGAGATGGTGTAGAAGCACATGCTGGTCATTCTCTCACCAATGGAGATCAAAAGGTACCTCATTTGCTTTGTGAAGATGAATGACAATTTTGGACAGCCATGCTTAGGCTAAATATAAATTGAAGTTTGAGTTCATGATTGATGTCTATCATGGAAAAATGTATGCACATGTGGTCATGGAGTTTATATATACATGTTTTATAATGTGTGGATGAGTATGAGGTTGTTTTATAAAGCCTATACAACTTGAAATTTTGCAGGTATGTGTAGCCATACGAATTGGCACAAAGAGAGCTAAAGATATGCTCAAATGATTATTGATTTGCATACATGCTTATGTGAGTTTTTTGACATGATATTTATGCTTTAAAGGTTGGTCATCTTCAACCATGTGTGAGCTAAAAGTACATGTTTTTGGATGCCATGAAGATTGCTAAGATGCAAGGCTGCCATGTAAGAAAATTGTGGATGTATCTTGTTGTGGATAAAACCCATTGAGGTAAATTTGCAAAAGCAAGTTTGTATGCTTTATGTTATGATAACTAAAATTATGGATTCTTGAGTTGAGATATAGGAAGTCCGCTCAATTATCTCATTTGCACAAACCAAAGCCAAGGTGGGCAAAGCTTGGATTATGAAAGGACACAAAGCTTGGAGCCAAAGTGAAGGAAGGAGCCCAAGCTACACGTTTGTCAACCACTTGAAGTTTTGAAGACTTGTAGATTGGAACCCAAGCTGAATGTGGAAAAGGTGAAGTCAAGGATTGAGCTTCCCAAAAAAAAGGAGTAGAAGAGTCCAAGGTAAGGGCTGCCATGAAGTGTTGAAGGCTCAACAAGGACTTGAAGACACTCCCCAAAGTTCAAGGAGCACTAGCAAGTGCCAAGGTAGAAGGTAGATTCACTATTCAAAAGTGTTACAACATGGCTGAAGTTGATTGAGGTAAATGAAGGTAAAGAAGTTCATTTGCAAGTCTAAAGGCTGATGTAAATTGTTGAGAAAGAATCCACATTGTATGACGTGGTAAGTTCCAAGCATAAATCATGTGAATTTATTGTGAAAAGGGTGTGGCTAGTAAGACCACCTAAAGAGAGTGGAAAGCCAAAGTAAAGGCAAGTAAGACCATTGAAGAGGAATGGCAAGCCTTCTTAGGTGCAAGAAGCACCAAAGACCAAGAGAAGGTCTAGTGAAAGGTTGAGGCAAGTAAGACCACCCAAGAGGAGTGGAAAGCCTATGTCAAGTAAGACCATTCAAAGAGGAATGGCAAGCCTATGTGAAGGCAAGTAAGACCATCCCAAGAGGAATGGCAAGCCTTGTAAGGTGCAAAAGGCACCATTGTTCACATTGACAATTTTTTGTGTCTTATGTAGGTGATGAAGAAAGCTTGGAAGATATGGAAGCTATGAATGCTTCACATGAAAGGAACCAATGAAGGAGTTCACATATGATCAGCCCATTGTTGCTTTTGCAGGTCTAAAATCAGCCATGAAGAATGAATCAAAGATTATGAAGCAAGGGGGAGTTAGCTTGCAAGGACTGGAAGATCCAAGAACAGTCCAAAGAAAAGAAAGTGCAGTCAAACCAAATTTTAGATTTGGAGGGAAGAAGCCAAGCTCAAACAAAGAGCAAGAGCAGCCATCAAAGGTAAATCAAAGCACTAGGAGGAGCCACCTACATTGAAGGAGTGCTAAGAAGGCAAAGGGCAACCATGATGCACTAAAGAAGGCATGAAGAAGAAGAAAGCATGACAACCAAGAGGACATCAAAAGGAGATGCAAAGAGTGCACCCAAAGATAAAAGTCAAAGATGATCCAAAGACAAAGGAGGATCAAAGCAAAGCATGCAATCCTAGAAGAAGATATGAAGACATGAAGCCATGAAGGTAGACAAAGCGAAAAGACATTCAAAGAGAGGACAACAAAGAGGAAGAGAGTGAAGCAACAAAGATAAGCACAACCAAGGTGATCTCATTTAATTCTATGAGGTCGTATGAAGCATGTTCCTTAATAGGGATTGAAGAAGAGATCTTATAAAGACCTAAAGAATCACGACAAAGCTGGAAGTAAAGCCAAAGGAGCTTGGAGCCAAAGAAGAAGGATCACCAACCTATCAAAGGAAGAGACACAAGGGCAAAAGAAGCAAAAGATGAAGAGGAGGAGAAATCAAGAGTAGCATGGACTCCCAATTGTAGCTTGAGGGGGAGTGTTGAAAATTATATAACATGTGCAAGCTCCAGTTGTGAGGCTTGGCACATCCGTACCTCTCATTTATTACCTGTTCATCATTTATGTATTTGTTCTAAGCCCAAAATGAAGCTAGGCCTTGAAAATATAAAGCCTACAATCATAAACTTAGAGTAGAGTGTTCAATTAAAGGGCAAATGTATTTATGGTTTATATAAAAGCCAAAATATAAATAGAGAGATGGAATACACAAAAAAGTTGTGACCTTATCCATATGGAGTGATGTGGAGCACCAAATGTCACCCAAGCAAATGGAAGGACAAAGGACATGAAGTGAAAGGTCAAGAGGTGAGATAAGATGCAAGGGTAGGTGAAAAGTCCCATGCTTATACCTCTATATATAGAAATCATTTGAACGTGAAAATGTGTGGAGATGACAATGAGATGGTGTAGAAGCATATGCTGGTCATTCTCTCACCAATGGAGATTAGAAGGTACCTCATTTGGATGCTAGAAGGCACGGAGGTATTCCAGTCGCATACCTTTTCTGTACACAACCACTTTGTGAAGGTGATATCTCTCTACGTACTTATCCATTTAGTGCATATGATATCTTGTTGCAAAGCTTATCTCTTGTACTCTTGATATCTCAAATATCTCTGTCAGATCATTCTCTAGTGGTGATTGGGAACATTTCTTGTGAACCTCAGTTTTTTGCATAACCTCGATTACCTAGTCAAATGTAATCCAAATGGAGTGTTCTATAGCTTGTTAGAAAGCTATAAGAGTCTACTATGTGTGGACCAAATTTTAGAGCCATCGAATCTCTGAGTTGTGACTAAATCAGGTTTTAGTAAGCATGTCTCTTATAGAGAAGATTCTAAAAGAGGTTCTCTAACTTCCGCTGTGTGTATTGGAGTGAAATTTCTCCACATTTTTTTTAGTTACCATATCATGAGCACACATATCATGTGGAGAAATTTCACTCCAATAAACTCCAATATACGCAGCGAAAGTTAGAGAACCTCTTCTAGAATCTGCCCTATAAGACACATGCTTACTAAAACCTGATTCAATCACAACTAAAAAATCCAATGAATTTGAAATGTTGTTCACACATAGTAGACTCTCTTAGCTTTCTAACAAGCTATAGAACACTTCATTTGGAGTTCATTTGGCTAGGCAACTAACTATTCAAACATAGACTACCTATCGTCTCAAGTTTAGCCAAAAACTCAGCTTCACATGAAATGTTCAGAGTCACTACTGGAGAATCATCTGACAGAGATATTTGAGATACAGAGAGTATGAGCAATAAGCTTTCCAACAAGATATCTATGCATTAATTGGTTAAGTACATAGGGATATATCACCTTCACAAGGTGGTTGTGTACAAAAAAGGTATGCGTCTAGAATATCTTTGTGCCTTGTAGCATAGAAATGAGGTACCTTATGATATTGGTGAGAGAATGACCAGCGTATGCTTCTACACCATCTCCTTGTCATCTCCACAAAGATTTAGGTTCAAATGATCTCTATATATAGAGCTATGGGTATGGGTACCCTTGCATCTTCTCTCACCTCTTGAGCTTTCAGTTCATGTCCTTTGTCCTTCCATTTGCTTAGATGAATTTTGGTGCTTGTTGGCATCATATGGGAAGACGCCAAGTATGAGCATGTATGCAGATCTAGCACTGAGGCAACCCATCAATTTTTTCCAATCCTTACACATTTTAAAAGTGATTCTCATCACTAAAAACCATTGTAAATACCATTTCCCTTTTTTGTAACTCCATTTTGTACAAGCCGAGGAGTCCTCTAGCTTGAGGAGCCTTAGAAGTAGTTGCCTACCAATTTTCATATTTTTTAGATCTCGTTTGAACCCTCAAATAAGCCCTGGAACCTAATTTTTAACTAGGTCGGACACTAGGTCTGGATAGGGCCAAAGCTAGTCAAAAACTATATATAGAGCTAGAGAGCTCATTTTTTGGCTAGCTTCTTGTAGTTTTGAGCTTGTATGAGAACTTGTTTGTAAAAGAAATAATTCCATTGTCTTACTCTCTTTGTTCTTTCCGTGTGTGCGCGTGTGTGTATGTGTGTGCATGTTTGTGTGCTTCTCACTCACACATTTGTGCCTTCACTTGCTCGAGGTCTTCATACGATCCTCATGTCTTCCCGGATTGACATTAAAGGAGGTGCTACTCATCACTGAGCTACACCAAATTTTGGCGCCATTGCCGGGGATTCGAGCTTTGAGGACGAGCGTGTGATGGTAAGACGTAGAGAGGACGTGTTGGAATGGTAAGTAGTAGGTAAATTTCTTGTTTTTTCTCCATTTCCATCTCCATCTTCATCTCCATCTTCATCTCCATCTTCATCTCCTTCACCACCTTATATTCCCACTTCCAAATCATTTCCCTCATTTGTTTTGTGAGAGTTTGAGAGAGAGCGAGTGTGTGTTCTTGTTTTTGTGTGCTTTTGCATGTTTCTTGCAGGTTTCAGCTCCATCATCATCTCCAGCAAGCTCAGCAGGTACGGAATCTCTCTGCGCAAGCCTCGAGGCATCGAGCTCGAGCTATCGTGACACACCAAAAAGTGGCCCCAATCACGATTCTGAGTGCACCACGACACTGCACAGCCCTAGAGCTCCTAGGATCACTAGGCAAAACAGAAAAATTCACCATATCCCAACCTATCGCGACACCTCGAGGTATCGTGACACTCCCAGGTATCGTGACACTCCCAGGTATCGCGACACCTTGACCTATCGTGACACTCCCAAATATCACGACACCTCGACCTATCGTGACACTCCCAGGTATCGCGACACTCCCAAGTATCGCGACACCTCGACCTATCGCGACACTCCCGGATATCGCGACACTCCCGGGTATCGCGACACTCCCAAGTATCGCGACACCTCGACCTATCATGACACTCCCAAGTATCGCGACACCTCGACCTATCGTGACACTCCCAAGTATCGCGACACCTTGACCTATCGCGACACTCCCAAGTATCGCGACACCTCGACCTATCGCGACACTCCCAAGTATCGCGACACCTCGACCTATCGCGACACTCGCAAGTATCGCGACACCTCGACCCGACCTATCGCGATACATGGGCTTAACACATAAAATTTTAGAGTGAATTAATTGAGTGAATTGAGGTATATTTGGGCTTAATTTTGGACACATTGGGATAACATTAGAGCCTTAGGAGTGGGCAAAAGACCTAGAAACCAGGGAGGAATTTCCTGAACCCTAAGAGCCTGTTTTGACCCCTAGGTGCCTGAATGGTCATAACTTCACCATACGAGCTCCGATTGATGAGAATCATACGTGGAGTTTTAGAACATGTATTTTTAAGTTGGCCATTCGGTAGAATTAGGTGGTCGTAAGATTTTGGGGGTACAGTGAGTTACTCCAAGGGGGGCCTGTAATTGTTGATGTGTGTCAGTCAATCCATTGTGGTAAAGGAGCTATATTAACTTGAGAACTTTTGTAGGAACATTGTGTGCAAGCAAGGCATTCCAAGGCAAGCTAGCAAGGGTGTGTACCAAGCTTGGGAGAAGGATTCCTGGGCTTGTGCAGCAGTCTGAGCAACCAGAGGATTGAGGTTGGAAGTTCTCTCAACCCACTTTGTCAATTCCTAGCCTAGGCTAAGTACGACTTAGGTGTGGTAATTAATTAGGGCAACGTCAGGCACGAATTAAGTCCAAGAGAACTAATCAACCAAGTGCAAGCATTAAGTAGGTCTTAAGTGCGAAATTCACTTAAGTATTCCTAACGACGTGATATCAGACAAGATCATAAACATAATAATCAACTAAAAAGAACAAAGTGATTGGTGCCAATTAACCTGCAACGAGAGTGTACTTGGGACCAAGGGGGTAGAGAAACCAGGCATATGAACCTTAGGTCAAGCAGACACTTAGGCCGAGACAGACAAAGCCTCAGATCTTCTGAAGCTAGTGTCAATCACACTGCTAGGTCTTGGGCCCAGCAGTTGAGTGATTACCCATACACTCCCCGATTAGAAACAAGTGATTCTGAAATGTCCTATAACATGGAGAGAACAGAAGGTAGTTCAGGGGTGGTGTACCTGGAAAAGCCAAAAGGACCTTACAAGACTCAATTGGAATACATCAGGACTAATCATCTAGGTGCTCGCATCTACGAAGACGGCCTGAGAAGATCTGTGTTCCAGATTAAGAACCCCGATCATCCCCATGGATTAGAACACCCGGTAGTCAAGTTCGAAAATGGAGCATACCTAGATAAAGAGGGGACTATTTATGTAGTCACCACTCTTCCTGATAGAACAGACGAGTTTGGAAATGTGATTGCAGAGACCGACATGGGTGATATAGAGGAAGGGAACTTAGAGAGAGAGCCAAGAACTCCCCGTGGTAAATCCATCTTGACCAGAATCATGACTCCAGAGTGGATTCCACAGGATAATAAAAGCATAGATTTGCTTTTAAACCGAGAAACCGATGAGGCTTTTTGGAGATATAAACCTGCCCAACCTCAGGAAGTAAGTGCTCTCACAATCTATGAGTTTAAAGACCCTGATAGCCCAGGCAAAGTAACCTACCTAGACAATACATCAGAGAGGATCTTCATGGTCACCGAGCATGGCAGACATGCCTATACATGGAAGGGTGAATTTGTTTTTCCCCAACCTCGGTCTAATGTGTCCTACAGTCACCAAGGAGCTAGGACCTCCCAAGCTCATGGAGCTCAAAGAGATAGGAGTAGAGACAGACTTGAGGTAAGCTTTGCCAACTCCCTAGGAAGAGAAAGGATGAGAACAGGGACAGATAGGGAAGAAACCGAGAGACCTAGAGCCCCAAGGAACCAGAGAAATGCTGATGAATTCCCTTTGCCAAGGCCTAGAGAACACACTAGGGCTCTGAGATCAACACAACTGGTGAAGTCCATGAAGAATTACTTCGATGGCACTGGAGACCCTTATGACCATGTGGCAGAATTTAGGCAAGTTTTGAAAGCTGAACAGGTAGAGGACCTATTCACACAATATAATGCTTTTGGTCTAACCCTTAGGAAACTGCCCTTATGTGGTTTCAACCACTGAACGAGAGGCATTTCAGAAACATAGACCAGCTCCTAGAGGCATTTATCATTGAGTTTTCTAAGAGTGGCATAAGGAACAACACTTCCTCACTAATTCATAGCTTCAAGCAAACACCTCAAGAGACGGTCAGACTAGCAGGAAGACGGTTTAGGCAATACCTAGAGAGGTGCCCAATGCCTGAGTTACTCACACCAGCCAAGCAAGTGGCTTTGTTCTTAGATGGATTGTTGAGCACCAAGCTCAGGTCATATGTGTATCTGAAGGACCCCAAAACTATAGAAGAGTGCGTGCGCATGTGCATAGACATTGAGGATAATCTAGGCGAGGAGTTAGAACTATCAAAAATCTATAAGGATTCGGATAGTGGTGTTGAGTTTGAGCATACTTTTGCTATATGCGACTTTAGCAAAAACCAAGCCTACGAGATGATTTTGGGAAGGCCATTTATGCGGCAATTGCAAGTGGTACAGGATTGGGGAACCAATTCCTTATACTTGCAACACTTAGGTGTTACAACCAAAGTCAATCTCAACGATTACTCTCATAGAGACGTACCACCCATTCAATGGAATCCCATCCATAGAGCCAAGGATGACACGGAGTCAGTGCATTCCATAGGATCAGGATCCTCATGGATGCATGAAGACACCCACTTATGGATGTGCAAAGTGGCAGTAGAAGAGGAGAAAAGAGAGAAAGCCAGAGAGATAGGTGCAAAGGAAGCCCATAGATCAATCCAAGACCCGGCCTATGCACTCGTAATTTTCCCTGACGAAGAATTTGAGCCTCACGGCTAGGCTGAAATTTTAGCAACAATGGATGTAGCCATCAATGAAGAACAATGGACACCCCACTGTGATAAGGATGGCTATGACATTTCAGTCTTTTCAATAGAACCGATCATGGGAGATGCAGTGTTAGAAGAATGCGAACCTAGCCCTGATGCATTTAAGGATGCAAGTGACTCCGACCTAGAGTCAATCATCATGGACCCACTGTTTGCATCAGAGGGAGAATACTTCTATGAGGTAGAAGTTCACCCTCAGAGACATGAAGAGCTCATGAATGAGGTGAGATTAACCACACAAGTGACCACCAAGAGTGAAGGAAAGAAAAGAAAGAAGAAAGAAGCCACACCGGAGGAAGAGGAGTCCGTGTTTGAGGTGCCGAAAAATTTCAAGAAGTATGAGATAGAAGATAGAAGAGTCATGGTAAGAATGCCTAAACGTGAGGCACAATCAGGAGAGGCCTATGATAGCAAGAAAACTACTAAGAAAATAGTTGTAGCCGTAGAAGAAGGAGAAGAAAGATGCACCTACATAGGACATGACCTGACAACAGAAGAAGAGCAAGAGTTGATAGCTTTGCTAAGGGAGTATCGAGATGTATTCGCTTGGAGCTACAAGGACCTGAAAGGTGTTGATCCAGACATATGCTCACACACAATTCCCATGACCTCATACGCGAAACCCTCAGAACAGAAGCCATACACATACAATGATAACTATGCTGCTAAGATAAAGGAGGAGATAGATAGACTGGTAGAATCTGGGTTTATCTATGAGATTGAGCACACTGAATGGGTATCCCCCATTGTGGTTGTGCCCAAGAAGAATGGAAAATTGTGTGTGTGTATTAACTTGAAAAAAGTTAATGCTGCCACTATTAGAGACAGTTATCCGCTTCCGATCACTAAGCATCTATTAGAAAGGGTAGCAGGCAAGGAAGTGTATAGCTTCTTGGATGGGTTCTCTGGCTACAATCAGGTAGCCATTGCAACAGAAGATCAGCATAAGACGGCTTTTTCCATAGAGTGGGGCATATTTGTCTTTTGGGTAATGCCATTTGGGCTTACCAATGCACCTGCTACCTTTCAAAGATTGATGTGTCACGTGTTTAAAGAGTTCTTGAGGAAGAATTTGGAAGTCTATGTTGATGATATTTGCGCTCATTCCAACATTAGACAAACCCATATACCTGAACTCAGACAAATCTTTGATAAATGCAGAGAATATCAAGTCTGCCTGAACCTAGAAAAGTGTGTTTTCATGGTCAGGCAAGGTAAGATCCTAGGACATATAGTGTCAAAGAACGGCATATCCACTGACGAAGAGAAAGTGAGAGCCATTGCAGAACTACCTAGGCCAAGGAATGTCAAGGAGGTACAGGCCTTCATGGGGCATTGTGGTTACTACCGCCGGTTCATTCACATGTATGCCGTCATTGCAAAGCCTCTGTATGCCCTTCTTACTAACTTTGAGTGGACTGATGAGTGTGAGAACTCTTTCACGGAGCTCAAACGAAGATTGTGTTTAGCACCAATCTTGACCACACCAGATTGGAATAAGCCATTCCATGTCCATGTAGATGCATCCAATTATGCAATTGGATGCGTGCTACCACAACCTACGGGTGAAGGTAATATGGATCTTCCAATTGCCTATGCCAGTAGACAACTGAATGCAGCTGAACGAAATTATACCACCACTGAACGGGAGGGGTTAGGCATGGTATATGCAGTTAAAAAGTTTAAACACTATTTGCTTGCAAATAAGTCTAATTTTTTTACTAGCCATCAAGCTCTGATGTACTTGGTAAACAAGCCATGCAATACAAGAAGATTAGTAAGATGGTTCCTCTTACTAATGGAATACGACTTTGAGGTAGTGGTAGAAAAGGCAAGACTCATTTGAGAGCAGATCATCTCTCAAGGCTCACATCAGGAGAGGCCCCACAAGGAGTTTCAGATGACCTACCTGATGCTTACTTGTTTAATTTGGAAGTTGTACCGCAGTGGGCTAAGCCATTAGTGCCAGTATTGACATACGGTCCTAATCACCCGGTAATGCACACAGAAGATAGAGAGATAGTAAGAGCTCAAAAGTATCATATCTTGGCAGGAAGTATGTACAAACATACGGAGCAAGGAGTATTGGCCTGTTGTGTGGAAGAGGACGAGTACGCTAAGTGGTTGCAATTAGCACATGTAGGTGCATTAGAGCAACACTACTCAAAACAACAAACCCTACAGACCCTAAGGAGACTAGGAGTGCATTGGCCAACCATGGAAGTTGATGTCCATAGAATGTGCAAAGAATGCCCAATCTGCTGCACTAAACCACCAGTGGAACATGCCACTCTTTATCGAGTGTCTTTAGTGCCAGATTGGAGTGAACCATTAGTAGCCTTCTTGAGGACGAAAACATTCCCTCAAGATATGAATTTGGCCAGACAAAGAAGTTTGGAACAAGAATCCTTGGATTACACAATCATTGGTGATAATTTATACAAACGTGGTAAAGATGGTTACCTAAGATTGTGTGTTGATGAGAGCGAATACCTCAAGATATTAGAGACTGCTCACCAAGGTGTAGCAGGAGGACACTTCGGTCCAGATAGGGTGATCAAGGCAATACTATTTGCAGGATTTTGGTGGCCCATCCTTCACATGGATGCACATACCTATGTGAAGAGGTGTGAGGTTTGTCAGCGAACCCAATATCCCATATGCAAGGATGAGATGCCATTGAAGCTTATGATGGGTGGACGTGCATTCTCTAAGTGGAGAATAGACTTTGTGGGTCCTATTAATCCCCCAACTAAGGGTTCACATGCTGAGTATATCATCGTGGCCATAGACTATCTAACCAAGTGGGTAGAAGTGAAAGCCACTACAAAAAATGATGTTCAAACAACAGCAAAGTTCTTATTTGAAAATGTGTTCACGAGGTACGGATTGCCAATAGAGTTGGTGAGTGATAAAGGCACACACTTCTTGAATGAAGTCATAGAAAACCTTCTCCAAGAATTCTTGATGATACATAAGAAGTCTGCTCCCTATCATCCACAAGCTAATGGTCAGGCTGAGAGCACAAATAAGATCTTATGCAATGTGCTGACTAAATTGGTGAATAACAAACGCTTTGATTGGGACAAATAGCTACACCACGCTGTTTGGGCATACCGAGTTGCCTATAAAAAGGTACTCCAAGCCGCACCCTTTCAGATGGTGTTTGGCCAGAACGCGGTGCTACCATTGGATTTTTTGATACCTACATTGAAAGTAGCACAAGAGCATGATTGGATCGGCCATGAACTCTCCTCTAGAATCTTTGATCTCGAACGTTTAGGTGAGACACGATTGAGAGCTGCAGCAGGGATCTATGCAGCCAAGAAGAGGCAAAAGGCATATTTTGATACACACGTGAAGAATAAAGGCTTGAAAGCAGGAGATCTAGTCCTAGTCTACACATTGAAGCAACACACACAGAAACTAGAGAAAAGAGGCTATGGACCAATGATTATCAATAGGATATCCACAAGTGGAGCAGTACAACTAGCCACTCTAGAAGGTGACGTACTACCAAGTTACATAAGCGGATGCAGAGTCAAGTTATATCAAGAACCCTTAACTGAAGAAATGCTCAATCGGATCAATACTGCAAAGAAACGTAAGGAAGAGGAAAAAAGAATTCGAGAAGAAGCACATGCAGAAGCTTTAGAACGCATCCGACGACTGAAACTGAGAAGACAAGGTAGAGATCAAGCCATGACTGACAATCATGAAGCTCTAGGTTATCACATAGCCATGTGCGAGGCTTCAGGTGAACAGTCCCATAAGATAGTTGATCGACGACCTTTTGTGACCCTAGAAGTAGGACAAGGAGAGAGTGCAAGGACAGTGAGAGCTTTAATTGATTCAGGAGCCGCCACTAGTGCAGTTCGGCTGTCTTATTGCCAACAATTGCAATTGGAGGTAAAACCCCTAGAGGCATATCTCATAGGGCTAGGAGGAGTTGAAACCCCTTGCATGGGAGAAGTGGAGCTTCCCCTCTACATTCAAGAGGTCCTAATGCCAGCAAAAGTGCTAGTATGTGAAGACGAGGATCTTACCGAACCTCTTGTCTTGGGCCAAGACTGGATCTATGATCACGCAGCCAACCTCAACCTAAGAAGTGGACTTCTTCAGGCATGGGCAGCCAAAACTATCTTACGATTGAATTAGAAAATCAAGCACTCAAACCATTAGGAAAGGCACCAACTCCTCGTCTCTCCAGGAATCCACATGAAGATAATGATGTTGTTCTTGTCCAGAGTTCTATCGTGCAGAGGATTATCAATCTTACTGAAGGTACAGGAGTCAATGAGGAGTTCCCAGCTGTTCCAAAGAAGATTCTAAACATGCAGACCAAACATCACAGGACACGAAGGAGACCGTTGATCAAGAAGTAGGAGTGCCAACAAGTGCAACACGGAGTACCTCGTGGCGCAAAGCAGATCTGGATACGCAAGGATGGAAAACCCATAGCTCTAGTAACAGGTTCTCGAGGAGGCACAAAACAAGCCACACCATCAAGGACACAAGTGAAGGAGTACCCTAGGCAACCTCCTAGGCATACCACGTCTATTTGGGTCCCTAAGCGGTCAATGAAGGCTAGCCCCAATGCTAGACAGATATGGGTGCCCAAGGCCTGTTTTTGAGCCCAAATAGCTCCAACTCTAGTCACGGGCATAATTCAACACTCACAAGTCCTCTTGACAAACAACTCAGGAACTCTACCTAAATCCCACACTAACACACACTCAGTCAAACCTAGGACTGTCTGGAAATGGGTACCCAAAAGGTCCCAAATCCAGCACAATCTCGCTCATAAATCTTTACTTGTCCTTAGCTCTAAGAACTACGAATCCTCGATTAAAGTTTGGCGAACTAAACCCTGTATCAAACCCCCTGAACCAATTTTGTAAATCCATCCACTCTGATATAGGTGCATTCTGAGTCCATTGCATAACCAAAGTATGCATCTAGGATGACACTAACCTCTAATCATCACTCACATCTATCACAAACACTTCACCTCTAACCACTAACCATCTGGATTGTCATGTTAGTATTGTGGAGGGAACACCATCACATCCTGTTTCCTATGCAACACTAATGTGCCTTTCTTCTTCTAGCAGATAAGCATCAGAAGTGTCATGGCAGCTATAGCAGGAACAAGCTCCCAGGCGGGCACTAGTACTCAAAGCAATTGGGATACCATGCCTGTGGAAGCTCCACTGACAGCAAGACCTGAAGAGCTTTTGAATGTGAGAAGAATTCCTATTTCAGATCCACCAAGTGGCCTAACAGAAAGAGTAAAGGGGCATTCTCACTGGTTCAATGAGATGCCAGGAGATTTGGGAGATGCGGACCACATCTGGGAGTCCAAGTTGGAATTCGGAGGAGTCTGGTGGATATTTCAATTCTTCTCAAGAGAATTTGAAACCTTACAGAATGCAGCTCCTCTTCAAGATATTTGGCTGAAAGCAGGGTTGCAAGATTATTTTATTGCAGCTTTGCCTAGACCTGATTTTCTGAGGTGCTACTACTTGATTGCCACACTGAAGGCGACAGGAGATAAAGATCATTCAGGCACATTCCTGGTGCCCTCTCTATCAAACCAGGAGGAAATGAAGAAGTTTGAGTTGAATATTACTTTAATCAGGGAAGCCCTTCAGATGTATGGCACCCATGTACCTTCCGATCGAGACCCTTTGATACCGGAGTCTATGAAGAACAATAAAATCAAGAAGTTGAAAGAAATGTGTGCTCTCACCCCCAACATCGCCATACCATTACGGATGTGCCTTCAACACTTCGCATTTCCGGCGCAAGACCGGTTCACCCAGCCTCATAAGAAGATCTGGTATGGGTTATACCTAGCAGAGACCGAGAGCTTACCTATGAAAATGCCAGTATGGATCCTTGATTAGTTATATGAAGCAGGCAAGCGAGGAGTGAGGAAGCCTACTTTGAATGGCTGCTGTGCCATTACAAGAATCATCTACAGATGCCTTGCTTATGATGTGCCAATTGCACGAGCCCTCAAGTACTCACAATTGGAATTCTTTCAGGGGCGGAAATCAGGGGTTCAACCTGCTAAAAGAATGCATGGATCACTTTCACAGGTTCTAATTCCTCGTGAAGTCACCACAGAAGCCTCCATTAGAGAAGAAGAACAAGTAGCCCCTTTCACAATCCATCTTCAAGGACCCCAATCAGGAAGCATGGTACAACCCACTCCGTCAGCCCCCCCACTACCCACAGATGCGGAGTTTGCATCCATGGCTCCACTGCCAGAAGACCCATCTTTTGACTTTGAAAGCTTCTTGCAGACAGCTCACTTATCTGAGAGTGAGTTCTTCTCAGACACGGACGGCCCCGAATCATCATCCTAGAGAGGACAGGCACATAGTGCGGCTAGAAGGGTGCATTGGGAAGATGAGGCACAACAAACACAGGAGGGAGGGACACATGGGCAGGAAGAGATGCAGAGGAATGAATCAGAAGAAAGTGAGGAAGAGGCCCCTGCCTACACGGCCCAACTCAAACGGCTCTACAAAACGATCAAGCAGGTACAAAAGAGACATAAGCTATCAGAGGAGGCAAATAGAGCGATGGTGAATCAAATGCTTCAAGCAGAGAACGCGGATCCCCATTTTGTGGAATCATTGAACCTTTTGGCGGAGACATACGGGATTATAGAAGCTATGCGGATCATGTTACATCGCAACCCTCCTCAATACGATCAACGAAGGATCGATACACGACCACGAAGGGGGAAGATGATTCAAATGGAAGTCTCTACCGCCTTCCCTACCACCACTCAAGAAGATGTTCACATGGCCAGCCCAACTAACCTTGATGAACCAGATGTAAATATACAGATTACATCTCCACTCTCACCTCCCATTCAGCCCACCGAACCCCTCACTGCTAGCATTCTTGAGCAACCAATATCCACCCTCAGTGAACCTATATCACACACCGTCATTTTGTCATCCTTACCTATCCCTACCTCTATCATTGCGGGTCCATCTTCCCAACATCATATAGGTCATCCTGCCACCCCTCAAACCATCATAGGTCACCCTTCTTTCCAACCAGCTCTTGGGCAGACACATCCCCCTACCCAGACCTTAACACCCACATTTCCCCTCACCACTACATTTCCTCTTTCCCAACCTCAGACCATTGAGCCCCTCTTCACCTCCTCAGAACCAACACAAGCCACCCTACCTCCATTGTTGGCAAACCTTGTAAATATGATGCAACAAATTGATGATTATAAGAGAAATTCCCTTTCCCAGCACACCTCACCCACATTCACACCCACCACTAACACACCGCCCACCATTCCCGTATTCACGATTCACACAACACACACAATCACGTCCGATCCCATGGACATTTCACCATCCACAGCACCACCCACCCCCACTTTTGTTCCAACATCATCACATATCAATTCACTCACATCACCATTTCCAACCACAGTAGGCAAAACACCCACTTTTTCCCTCCCCATTTCTCGAACCCTTGCATTTTCCACCTCTACCCCTGCATCCACATCATTTAGTCATGCACTAGACACCATGTTTGAAGCGGCCACTCAACTTAAGCAAGAGTATAGATTACTGGAAGAAAATAACATAGAGCTGTGCAATCTCTCGGCTCAACTCTAAGCACGTGTCAATGCCTTGGAGCTAAGTAATACATCACTACAACATGAAGTGACCACCCTCCAACAATCCCAAGTGGAGCTCAAAGCCAAACATACAGAGACGACTAGGGCAATGGAAGAACAACTCAGAGATCAGCTAGCCCGTAATGCTAGACTACAACGAAACATGGCTCTAATCCGACACCACCTAGCGGCTGCACAAGAAGAAAACAGGAGATTACAGCAACAAAATCAAGACAACCTCGAAGCCGCCATAGAAAATACTCCAGGGGCACCCATCGACCCTGCTAACTTCCAGACCGTCCCTTCAGAAAGCATACAAAAATTTTTGGAAACCTATGCCAACCTCTTAGAAGCACATGATTGGCTGGCTGACCAAGTAAAAGAGCTACAAAGATCCCAAGTGCCTACACCACAACCACTAGAAGCTAAAAAGATGGTCAATGCTGCCACTTCACCAGAGCCTGAATCAACAACGACCAATGAGGTACTTGAGCTACGACAACAAGTGGTAGAATTAAAGATCATGATGTTACAGTATGAAAGACCCCTGTTGACAGGATGCGGGAAGAAGCAAGTATGGACACACATGCAGATCTAGCACCGAGGCTACCCTTCATTTTTTTCAAAAACCCCAACATCATTCTAAAGTGATTCTCATCACTACAAACCCTTGTAAATATCATTTCACCTTTTTGTAGCTCCATTTTGTACAAGCCGAGGAGTCCTCGAGCTTGGGGAGCCTTAGATGTAGTTGCCTGCCAATTTTCATAATTTTTAGATCTCGTTTGGGCCCTCAAATAAGCCCCGGAACCTAATTTTTAACTAGGCCGGACACTAGGTCTGAACAGGGCCAAAGTCAGTCAAAAACTATAAATAGAGCTAGAGAGCTCATTTTTAGGAGAGCTTCTTGTAGTTTGAGCTTGTATGAGAACTTTCTTGCAATAGAAGTGATTCCATTATCTTACTCTCTTTGTTCTTACTGTGTGTGCACGTGTGTGTGTATGTGTGTGCATGCTTGTGTGCTTCTCACTCACGCACTTGTGCTTCCACTTGCTCGTGGTCTTCATACCATCCTCATGTCTTCCCGGATTGACATTAAAGGAGGTGCTACTCATCACTGAGCTACACCAAATTTTGGCGCCGTTGCCGGGGATCGAGCTTTGAGGACGAGCGTGTGATGGTAAGACGTAGAGGGGACGCGTTGGAATGGTAAGTAGTAGGTAAATTTCTGATTTTTTCTCCATCTCCATCTCCATCTCCATCTCCACCTTCATCTCCTTCCCCACTATACATTCCCTCTTCCTTTCCATTCTCTTCATTTCTTGTGTGCGAGTTTGTGAGAGAGCGAGAGTGCCTTGTTGCTTTGTGTGTTTGTTTTGCATGTTTCTTGCAGGTACCAGCTCCATCATCATCTCCAGCAAGCTCAGCAGGTACGGAATTTGTCTGCACAGTTCCCGAGGCGTTGAGCTCGAGCTATCGCGACACTCCGAAAATCTCGACTTCTCACGATTCTGAGTGCACCACGGCATTGCGCAGGCCTAGAGCTCCTAGGAACCCTAGATAGAACAGGAAAATTCGCCATATCCTGAGCTATCGCGACACCCCAAGGTATCGCGACACCCCGTGAGCTATCGCGACACTCCAAGGTATCGCGACACCCCGTGAGCTATCGCGACACTCCAAGGTATCGCGACACCCCGTGAGGTATCGCGACACTCCGAGGTATCGCGACACTCCGAGCTATCGCGACACTCCGAGGTATCGCGACACTCCGAGCTATCGCGACACTCCGAGGTATCGCGACACTCCGAGGTATCGCGACACTCCGAGGTATCGCGACACTCCGAGGTATCGCGACACTCCGAGGTATCGCGACACTCCGAGGTATCGCGACACTCCGAGCTATCGCGACACTCCGAGGTATCGCGACACTCCGGGCTATCGCGACACTCCGAGCTATCGCGACACTCCGAGCTATCGCGACACTCCCCACCTATCGCGACACTCCGACCCGACCTATCGCGATACACGGCCATTAACGCATGAAAATTTAGGGTTAAGTTTTTGAGTGATTGGGAGGCTAGTTGAGCTTCATTTTTGGCACCTTGGTATAACTTTAGAACCTTGGAAGTGGGCAAAAGGCCTAGAAACCAGAGAGGGATCTCTCGAACCCTGAGAGCCTGCTTTGACCCTTTAGTGCCTGAATGGTCATAACTTGACCATACGAACTCCGATTGATGAGATTTTGGTCTCGTTGGAAAGCTCGTTGAGAATCCTACGTGGAGTTTTAGAATTATACGCGGAGTTTTAGAACATGCATTTGTGAGTTGACCTTTAGGTGGAACTAAGTGGTTCTCAGATTCAGGGGGTTCAGTGAGCTACTCCAAGGGGGCAAAAATTATTGAAGTGTGTCTTTCAAATACCTGTGGCAATAAAGCTATACTAACTGGTGAGTTTTTGCAGGAACTTTGTGTGCACTCAAGGCAATCCAAAGCAAGCTAGCAAGGGTGAGTACCGGGCTTGGAAGAAGGCTTCTTGGGTTTGCATAGCTGTCGGGTCAACCAGCTGATTGAGGTTGGAAGATCTCATAACCCTCCTTTGTCAAATTCCTAGCCTAGGCTAAGTACGACTTAGGTGTGGTAATTAACTAGGGCAACGTTAGGCACGAATCAAGTCCAAGAGAATTAATCAACCAAGTGCAAGAAAATAAATAGGTCTTAAGTGCGAAAACACTAAGGGACAAAAAGGTAAACGGGAATCGATCACTCATCAAGTCCGGAAATTCACTTAAGTACCCCTGACGACGCAATTTCAGACAAGACCATAAACATAATATTCAACTAAAAAGAACAAAGTGATTGATGTAAAATCAACCTGCAACGAGAGCGTGCTTGGGTTCCAGGGGGTAAATAAATCAGGCATATGAACCTTAGATCAGGCAGACATTTAGGCCGAGACAGACGAAGCCTCAGATCTTCTGAAGCTAGTGTCAATCACACTGCCAGGTCTTGGGCCCAGCAGTTGAGTGATTACCCATACACTCCCAGATCAGAAACCAGTGATTCTGAAATGTCCTATCACATGGAGAGACCCGTAGGGAGTTCAGGGTTGGCTTACCTGGAAAAGCCAGAGGGGCCTTATAAGACTCAATTGGAATATATCAGGACAAATCGTCTAGGTGCTCGCATCTACGAAGAAGGACTGAGAAGATCAGTGGTCCAGATTAAGAACCCCGACCAACCCCATGGAATAGACCACCCGGTAGTCAAGTTTGAGGATGGAGCATACCTAGATAAAGAGGGGACTATATATGTAGTCACCACTCTTCCCGATAGAACTGATGAGTTTGGAAATGTGATTGCGGAGACCGACATGGGAGATATAGAGCAAGGGAACTTAGAGAGAGAGCCAAGAACTCCCCGTGGTAAGTCTGTCTTGACCAGAATCATGACTCCTGAGTGGATTCCACAAGATAATAAAAGCATAGATCTGCTAGTAAATCGGGAAACCGATGAGGCTTTTTGGAGATATAGAACTTCTCAACCTCAGGAGGTGAACACCCTCACAATCTACGAGTTTAAAGACCCTGATAGTCCAGGCCAAGTAACCTACCTAGACACTGCTTCAGAGAGACTCTTCGTGGTCACTGAGCAGGGCAGACATGCCTACACTTGGAAGGGTGAATTTGTTTTTCCCCAACCAAGGTCTAATGTGTCCTTTGGTCATCAAGGAGCTGGGACCTCCCAAGCTCATGGCGCTCAAAGAGATAGAGGTAGAGACAAACCTGAGGTAAGCTTTGCCAACTCCCTGGGAAGAGAAAGAACGGGAACAGAAAGGAATAGAGTAGAACCTGAGAGACATAGAACCCCATGGAATCACCGGGACATTGATGATTTTCCTTTGCCAAGGCCGAGAGAACACACTAGGACCCTACGACCAACCCAACTTGTGAAGTCCATGAAGAATTATTTCGATGGCACGGGAGACCCTTATGACCATGTGGCAGAATTTCGACAAGTGTTGAAAGCTGAACAAGTGGAGGACCTATTCACGCAATATAATGCTTTCGGTCTAACCCTTAGGAACACTGCCCTTACGTGGTTCCAACCACTGAATGAGAGGCATTTCAGAAACATAGACCAACTCTTAGAGGCATTTATTGTTGAGTTTTCTAAGAGTGGAATCAGGCATAACACCTCCTCACTAATTCATAGCTTCAAACAAACACCTCAAGAGACGGTCAGACTAGCTGGAAGAAGATTTAGACAGTACCTGGAGAGATGCCCTATGCCGGAGTTACCCACACCAGCCAAACAGGTGGCCTTGTTCCTAGACGGGTTGTTGAGCACTAAGCTCAGGTCATATGTGTACCTAAAGGACCCTATAACGATAGAGGAGTGCGTGCGCATATGCATAGACATTGAGGACAATCTAGGTGAGGAGCTAGGACTATCAAAAATCTATAAGGATTCTGATAGCGCTAGTACACAGACATCTGGCCAATCCGCATCCCTCGAGGAACTTGCAGAGAAGGTAGCCCAAAAACTAGGCGTCTCTAGCAAGCAAATTCCAAGATTTGCCCCAGTTAAGCGGTGCTACAATTGTGGCGGTGAACATATGGCAAGTGTATGCCCCATTATGGCCCAACCACAGGTGAACCTTAGTGGCCAGTACTGCACCATAGAGCGCAAGTACACCAATCACACAACACAAGACTGCCCATATAACAAACAAACTGTTAGGCAAAATTATCCTCAGCCATATCCACAACAGGGTAGATACCAGAATCAGTATCCATCACCACAATACAACAGACCGCAACAAACTTATCAGCCACCTTATCAAGGGCAGCAGAGACCTCAACCAGTCTTAGTGCAGCAACCCCCTACTCCAACCAATGTGATCCCAGTGAAGTATGCATCTACTGAAGAAAATCCAAACAGGGCCATAGTCCCAGTCACCCCATTGCTATCAGACAGTGACCCCAGTGACCATAGTTTTGACTCCGCACATATTGATAGCCCACAGGCTTACTACATGCAGTCACCCGAGCATAACGAGTCATACTACTATGAGGACCCAAGTGAAAATAGTGGGGAACCAGAGTATTCTAATGTCATGTACACAAACCCCAACTCTAGACCTCAACCTAGGCAGGTACGACCCCCATTTCCTAGAGGGCCATGTTTCAGATGTCAGGGAGATCACCTTGTACGTGATTGTCCACTACCTATCCCTACACTACCTCAGCCAGTAACCATTCAGGGCTTTTGTCAAGACTGCGGGAAAGAGCATCTCCTACGAGATTGCCCAAAAAACCCCAATAACATGCCTAAGATCACTCCTATCAATGTTGTGGGGTTAGTTGTAGACTCCATAGGAAGCGTGACTTCCACTGCACCTGTGCAGGTGATCACAAGAGCCCAGGCACTTCAACAACACCAAGGTGTTGGTCCCGAAAAGAGCCCCGAGGTGAGTGAAACAGAGAGCATACCCAAAAAGAGGACTAGCGCCTGGAAGGATAGTCGTGAAAGAATGAAGAGACAATGGGCAAAAAAGATAAACGAACTTGAAGAAAGCGTGAGAGAAACCAAGGCAAAAATCACAGAAATCACATCTCAACCACACTCCCACACATTTCCACCACTGCCATCCCCATCACCCTCCATTTCTCCACCCTCTAACACACCCCTCGTAACCCACCCACCACCCCGAGTAGGGTCAGTATTAGCTGACCCCACTCCTGAAGGCTTGGACATGATGTTTAAAGCCTACCAGGCTCGACTTCAAGAAGGGCCAACAGCTGCAAACCTAGACAGGAGTTACCCTAGAGCCGACTTAGAGATTGAACGGATGAAGATGTGTATGAAAATGGTAGAACAAGCTCAAGCTATACTTGAGACTAGCCAAAAGTTCAGTCAGACGAACGCTGTCAAGCCGGATTTGCATTTCCAAGGCTTACTAGAAAGATTAGAGCAGTTGGTAAACAAATCACAAGTTTCTTTACCTCCACAGGCTCAACCAGTTGTTGAAAGAGGAAGCGCACCACAAATGGTAGCTTATGTTCCTAATTCTACGGATGCTGGAATACCTCGTTCAATACAACAGTACTCTCCAGAGTTCTTGCAGGAAATACAAGAAGAGAAATGGGCCAAAGAGACGGGTGATTCCCCTCCTATTCCTGAGATTGATGATCTTCGTGATCAATTTCCCCAAGACATTCCCTCTATCTATGGGGATCAAGTAGAGCAACAAGAGGATGAGAGATTAGATTTTGAATCTAATTCTTTACAAGAGTTGCCTCATTTCACAGGCCCATGGGAATCTGAATCTCTCCAGATCAGAGCGCCCACGATATTGGTAAGAAATGAAGACTCAGTGATTCCCAGGAACACTGATGTTGTGAAAAACACTAAGGTTCAATGTCACCTCACTGTAGAGGAGCTGCTCAAGGCAAAACCGGAGCTCTGGAATCATGTGAAGGATCAGGTCCTAGAACTTGAATCCAATGCAACAAAAATAGGCTCTAAACAAAAAATACCCGAGGTACCTCTCGACAAGATAGGAGACATGAGCGAAGGTGAAGAAGGTAACACTTATCTTCTGATCACCTATCAAGGTTACACAACCAAAGCAATTGTGGATTCGGGTGCGGGAGTTGCTATTGCAACTACCTCCTTGTGGAAACGATGGGGCAAACCCACCTTAAGACCAACGAGAATGAAACTTCAAATGGCGGATGGTCATTTTGAAAGACCTCTCGGATTGCTTGAAGGGATAACTCTAACCACTTGTGGTGTAGAGTTTGAACATACGTTTGCCATATGTGACTTTGAGAAGAATAATGTTTACGAGATGATCCTAGGAAGACCCTTCCTACGACAATTACAAATAGTACAAGATTGGGGAACCAACTCCTTGTACTTACAGCACCTAGGAGTCACCACCAAGGTCAATCTGAAGGATCACACCTTCAGAGATGTACCACCCCTACAGTGGAATCCTATCCACAAAGCGAAAGAAGATTCTATCTCCGTGCATTCTGGAAGTTCACATGAACCATCCTGGCTGCATGAAGATACTCACTTGTGGATGTGCAAGGTCGCGGAGGAAGAGGAAAAGCGCCGAAAAGCGAGAGAAGAAGGAACTTCCCCAGGAGATAGACCAATAAAAGACCCAGCCTATACACCGATGATATTTCCAGATGAGGAATTTGAGCCTCATGGTTGGGCAGAAATCTTAGCTACCATGGACATTGCAGTCAATGAGGAACAATGGACACCCCATTGTGATGAGGAGGGTTATGATATTTCAGTGTTCATGTGTCAGCCCTTGTTGGAAGAGTGTGATCCTAGTGAGTTCATAGAAGGAGAAGAGAGTGATGATGATCTAGAATCCATTGTGATGGATACTTACTTTGACTCAGAGGAACACTACTTAGAAGACATAGGAGTGTTAACCCAAAAAGAAGAAGAACCTCTTGCAAGTATTAAAACGATAAGTTCAAAGAAAGGAAGTGAAGGAGGTCTAAAAAAAAAGAAAAGAAAAGCAGTAAGACAAGAAGAGGAAGAATCATTGTTTGAAGTACCAGAAAATTTCAAGAAATATGAAGTGGAAGACCGGAAAATTTTGGTACGAATGCCTAAGAGAGAGGCCATTATAGGAGAAGCATATGACAATAAAGAAAAGACCAAAAAAATTGTAGTGACCATTGAAGGGAACGAAGAGAGATGTACGTACATAGGTGATGACCTAAGTGCAGAAGAAGAAGCAGAGCTTGTAGCTCTATTAAGGGAATATAGGGATGTGTTCGCATGGCATTATAGAGACTTGAAAGGAGTAGATCCAGAGATCTGCTCTCATACGATTCCGATGACCGCTGATGCTAAGCCCACCAAACAAAAACCCTACACATATAATGACAATTATGCGGCCAAAATAAAAGAGGAAATTGACAGGCTGATTGAAGCCGGATTCATCTATGAGATTGAGCACACTGAATGGGTGTCCCCTATTGTAGTGGTGCCCAAGAAGAATGGGAAATTGCGAGTGTGCATTAACCTTAAAAAAGTTAATGCCGCTACGATTAGAGATAGTTATCCACTGCCCATCACCGAACATCTTTTGGAGCGTGTTGCAGGCAAGGAAGTTTACAGCTTCCTTGATGGATTTTCAGGTTACAACCAAGTAGCCATTGCCCCCGAAGATCAACACAAAACGGCCTTTGCCACAGAATGGGGAATCTTTGCATTCCGTGTGATGCCATTTGGGCTCACCAATGCACCTGCAACATTCCAAAGACTCATGTGTCATGTCTTCAAAGAGTTCTTGCGAAAGAGCTTAGAAGTATATGTGGATGATTTGTGCGCTCATTCCCAAGAGAGAAGTTACCACATCCCTGAACTCAGGCAAATCTTCAACAAGTGTAGAGATTATCGAGTGTGTCTGAATCCAGAAAAGTGTGTGTTTATGGTACGCCAAGGTAAGATCTTAGGTCACATTGTTTCGAAGAATGGAATATCAACAGACGAAGACAAGGTGAGAGCAATAGCAGAGTTGGCCAGACCAAGAAATGTGAAAGAGGTACAAGCCTTTATGGGCCATTGTGGATATTACCGTAGATTTATCCACATGTATGCCATCATAGCTAAACCTCTTTATGGGCTGTTAACGAATTTTGAATGGAATGAGGAATGCGAGACTTCCTTCAATGAGCTGAAGAGACGTTTGTGCACATCACCAATATTGACTACTCCGGATTGGAGCAAACCCTTTCATGTCCATGTAGATGCCTCCAATCATGCAATAGGATGTGTGCTAGCACAACCCACAGGTGAAGGAAACCTAGATTTGCCGATAGCATATGCTAGTAGGCAATTAAATGCAGCTGAACGAAATTACACCACAACGGAGAGAGAAGGCTTAGGCATGATATATGCTGTGAAGAAGTTTAGACACTACCTATTGGCCAACAAGTTCAAGTTTTTCACTGATCATCAAGCGTTACTATATTTGGTCAATAAACCTTGCAATACAGGCCGATTAGTAAGATGGTTCCTCTTACTAATGGAATACGACTTTGAAGTGGTTGTCAGGAAAGGTAGAACCCATCTTAGGGCTGACCATCTTTCTCGCATCACTTCAGGAGAGCCACCGCAAGGAGTGTCTGATGAGTTGCCCGATGCTTATCTGTTCAATTTAGAAGTTGTTCCTAAATGGGCAAATAAGTTGGTACCAGTCCTAACCTTTGGGCCTGCAAATAAAAATGTTAAAACAAGCAAAGAGGAAATTGTAAAATCGCTAAAGTATCAAATATTGGCCGGAAGTATGTACAAGCAAGATACCGAGGGCGTATTAGCTTGTTGTGTCGAGGATGATGAACATGCTAGTTGGTTGCAACAAGCCCATGAGGGACTGCTAGGGAATCACTACTCTAAACAACGAACCTTGCAGAATCTAAAACGCTTAGGAGTGTATTGGCCTAGCATGGACAAAGAAATACAAGAATGGATCCAGAGCTGTCCAGGGTGCCAGGAGAGACCCCCAGTGGAGCATGCCACTCTTTATCATGTGTCATTAACCCCAGATTGGAGTGCTCCATTGGTTGAGTTCATGAGATCGGGAACATTGCCCAATCAGGCAAGCCTTGCAAGAAAACGGAGCATGGAGCAAGAGGCTCAAGACTATGCCTTAGTAGGGGACAACCTATATCGAAGAGGCAAGGATGGTTACCTAAGACTGTGCGTACATGAATCAGACTACCTGAAAGTCTTAGAAACGGCACACAGCGGTGTTGCAGGTGGACACTTTGGGCCTGACAGAGTAATTAAGACCATTCTATTCTCAGGACTGTGGTGGCCCACTCTTCATATGGATGCACATACTTATGTGAAGAGTTGCGACACATGCCAACGTGCCCAATATCCGATAAGAAAAGATGAAATGCCCTTGAGGCCAATGATGGGAGGACGTGCATTTTCAAAGTGGGGTATAGACTTTGTAGGTCCCATCAGCCCCCCAGCTAGGAACTCCCATGCAGAATACATTATTGTAGCCACAGATTACCTTACAAAGTGGGTGGAAGTAAAAGCCACGACAAAGAATGATGCTCAAACGACAGCTAAATTCTTATTCGAAAATGTGTTCACTAGATATGGGTTACCAATAGAGTTGGTTAGTGATAGAGGTACACACTTCTTGAATGAGGTCATTGAAAATCTCCTTCAAGAATTCATGGTGGTACATAAAAAGTCTGCACCTTATCACCCACAAGCTAACGGACAAGCCGAGAGCACGAATAAGATCCTGTGTAACGTATTGACGAAACTGGTCAATAATAAACGCTCTGATTGGGACAAACAACATCACCATGCTGTTTGGGCATACCGAGTTGCCTACAAAACGGTACTCAATGCCACCCCATTTCAGATGGTCTTCGGACAGAATGCAGTGTTACCACTAGATTTCCTAATCCCAGCTTTAAGAGTAGCACAAGAGCATGAGTGGAATGGACATGAGTTGTCCTCTAGGATCTTAGATCTAGAGCGTTTAGGTGAGACGAGGCTACGAGCAGCAGCAGGTATCTATGCTGCAAAGAAACGGCAAAAGGCATACTTTGATGCCCATGTGAAGGATAAGGGCTTGAAAGCAGGAGATCTAGTGTTAGTCTACACATTGAAACAACACGCAAGGAAGCTAGAAAAGAGAGGCTACGGACCTATGATCATTAATAGGATCTCCACGAGTGGAGCAATACAACTAGCCACATTAGAGGGGGACGTCCTCCCAAACTATATTAGCGGGTGCAGAGTCAAGCTGTATCAAGAACCCCTCACGGAGGAAATGCTAAGTCGACTCAGTACTGCTAAACAACGTAAAGAGGAGGAAAAACGAATTCGAGAAGAAGCACAGGCAGAGGCCTTAGAGCGTATCAGACGAATGAAGCTGAGGAGACAAGGAAGGGACCAGCCTATGACGGACACTCAAGAGTCTCCAAGCTATCACATGGCCATGTGTGAGGCTTCAGGTGGACGCACCCATAAGATAGTAGACCGACGACCTTTTGTGACCCTAGAAATAGGACAAAAGGACAACACAACAAGCGTGAGGGCTTTAATTGATTCAGGAGCAGCCACAAGTGCAGTTCGGCTTTCTTATTGCCAGCAGCTGCAGTTGGAGGTAAAACCCATAGAAGCATATCTGATAGGATTAGGAGGTGTTGAAACCCCTTGTATGGGAGATGTGGATCTTCCCCTCTACATACAAGAGGTCCTCATGCCAGCAAAAGTGCTAGTGTGTGAAGACGAGGATCTGACCGAACCTCTTGTCTTAGGCCAAGACTGGATCTATGATCACGCAGTCAACCTCAACCTAAGAAGTGGACTTCTTCAGGCTTGGGTAGGCCAAAGTCGGCTCACGGTTGAATTAGAAAAGCAAGCGCTCAAACCAATAGAACAGGCACCAACTCCTGGTCCCTCCAGGAATCCACACGAAGATAACCATGTTGTGCTTGTCCAAACTTCTATGGTGCAGAGGAATGGCAATCTTACTGAAGGTTCAGGAGCCAAGAAGGAGTTCCTAAATGAGTCCAAGAAGATGCTAAACGAACGGACCGAACATCACGCTACACGAAGGAGGCCGCTAATCAAGAGGCAGGAGCGCCAACCCGCGCAATATGGAGCATCTCATGGTGTGAAGCAGATCTGGATGCGCAAGGATGGAAAACCCACTGATCCAATAGCAGATTCTCAAAGAAACAAGAAACGAGCCTCACCATCAAGGAACAAAGTGAAGAAGCCCCCTAGGATAACCCCTAGGCGTACCATTTCTATTTGGGTTCCTAAGCGGTCAATGAAGGCCACCCCTAATGCTAGACAGATATGGGTGCCCAAGGCTAGCTTACAAGCCCAAATTACTTCACCTACAGGCACGAGGATGAAGCAGCTTTCACAAGCACTCTTGGCCAACAACGCAGAAAGTGATAAGATACCTACACCTCTCACTGCCCCCACTCCCATCAACCCCAGGAATGTCTGGAAATGGGTACCCACAAGGTCCCACATACATCACACTCTCAGACCGAAATCTTCACCTGTCCTTAGCTCTAAGAGCTACGACTCCTGTATCAAAGTGTGGAGAATTAAACGGTGTACTAAACCCCCTGACCCTATTCTGTAAATCCGTCCACACTAACATAGAAGCATTCCGAGCCCATTGCATAACCAAAGTATGCATCTAGGATGGCACTGACCTTTAATCACCACTCACACATATCATAAACACCTCACCACTAATCACTGACCTCCGGGATTGTCGTGTTAGTATTGTGAAGGGAACACCATTACACCCTGTTTCCTATGCAACACTAATGTGCCTTTCGTCTTCCAGCAGATACACAACCTACTCTCATGGCAACAGCGGCAGGCACAAGCTCTCAGGCAGGATCTGGGGCTCCTATCAATTGGGATGCCATGCCAGTGGAAGCTCCACCAACGGCTAGGCCTGAAGAATTCCTGAATGTGCGAAGGATTCCTATTCCAGATCCACCCAGTGGGCTAACCGAAAGAGTAAAAGGGCACTCCCATTGGTTCAATGAAATGCCAGGGAATTTGGGAGACGCAGATCACATCTGGGAGTCCAAGATGGAGTGTGGAGGGGTTTGGTGGACCTTCCAATTCTTTTCAAGAGAATTTGAGACCTTGCAAAATGCAGCTCCACTTCAAGAGATCTGGCAAAAGGCAGGACTTCAAACTTACTTCAGTGCAGCTCTACCAAAACCTGACTTCCTCAGGTGTTACTACTTGATTGCTACGTTGAAACCTACCGGGGATAAAGATCATTCAGGCACATTCTGGGTGCCCTCCTTATCTAATCTGGAGGAGATGAGGAAGTTTGAATTAAATGTAACATTAATCAGGGAAGCCCTTCAAATGTATGGCACTCATGTGCCTTCAGATCGCGACCCCTTGATACCAGAATCAATGAAAAGCAATAGAGTCAAGAAGCTTAAAGACATGTGCGCCCTCACCCCCAACATCGCCATACCCCTGCGGATGTGCCTCCAGCACTTCGCATTTCCAGCTCAGGACCGCTTCACTCAGCCTCACAAGAAGATATGGTACTGATTGTATTTAGCAGAGACCGGAAGCTTGCCCATTAAGATGCCGGTATGGATCTTAGATCAGGCGTATGAGGCAGGCAAGCGGGGGGTGAGGAAGCCCACTCTACATGGTTGCTGTGCATTGACTAGAATCATCTACAGATGTCTGGCATATGATGTGCCAGTTGCTCGAGCCCTAAAATATGCACACCTGGAGCTGTTCAAAGGGCGAAAGTCAGGGAGTCAGCCTGCGAAAAGGATGCGTGGATCCCTTTCACAAGTCCTGATCCCTCCAGCAACCACCACCGAAGTCTCCATTAGAGAGGAAGCCCCGGTGGCACCAATCACAATCCATCTCCAGGAGTCTCAACCAAGAGAGGTGGTACAACCCACTCCTTCTGCCCCTCCGCTACCTACCGATGCGGAATTTGCAGCGATGGCCACCTTCACCGAGGACCCAAACTTTGATTTTGAAACATTTCTGCAGACGGCTCATCTATCAGACAGTGAAGGTTGCCCTGACAACGTCGATCCGGGGGCATCAACCCAAAGAGAACATGCACGAGGCAAGACAAGTAGTGTACAGGAGATAGGAGTGGCACCACCTCCTCAAAGACTAAGCACACAAGCTCAGGAGAAGGCACCAAGAGATAACCCTGAAGAGAGTGAAGACGAAGCCCCTGCATATACGGCACAGCTCAAACGACTATACCAAACAATCAAGCAGGTACAAAGACGCCATAAAATGTCAGAAGAAGCAAATAGGGCCCTAGTAAACCAGATGTTACAGTCAGAGCATATCGACCCCCAGTTTGTAGAATCACTGAATCTATTGGCGGACACCTGTGGCATCAGTGAAGCAATGAGAACCATGGTCTATCAAGAGAACCCTGCTTATGATCAAAGAAGAATTGATACACGGCCGCGACAAGGAAAGATGATTCAGATGGAAGTATCTACCGCGTTAGCTACGTCCACATCAGAAGATGTGCACATGATTAGCCCTAGGCACAATGATGAACCGGGGGAAATTACGCATGCCCCATCTCCCCCATCATCTCCTATCCCACCCTCAGAGCCTCTCTCCACGTGTCTTTCTACACAAACATTCTCCTCCTATAGTGAGACCATTGTACACACCCCCGTTTCCACTCTCCTCCCTTCACCCTCATCCATCTCTGTCACTCAGGCTTTTGAACCTCAATTAGGTCACCCTTTCTTCCCCCATGCCTTGGGACAACCATCTGTCACTAGTCAGACTCTTTCCTTCCCTTTACCCTCCACCCCTCCATTTCCTCCCCCCCAAACTCTACCTACCCCGTCCCTTGTAACTGCCTCGAGCACCACACTAACCACCCAACCCTCCTTCTGGACCTACCTTGTAAACATTCTTCAACAGGTCGAGGAACATAAGAAAAAGTCCCATCCCCAAATTCACTCCCCCACATTCACGGCCACCACGATCACACCACCCACCGTCCCGGTGTTCACATTTCACGAATCACACTCACTCATGTCCGATCCCATGGATATCTCACCATCCGCTGGATCACCCACCACCACTGTTCTCACAACATCATCACAGGTTATTACACTCACATCACCACTTCCACACACGGTAGGCACAACATCCACTTTTCCCATTCCCACTTCCCAACCCCCTGCATCTTCCACCTCATTTAGTCTTGCACTCGACACGATGCTTGAAGCTGCCACTCAGCTTAAGCAAGAATATACATTATTGGAAGAAAATAACAAAGGGCTTTGCACCCTCTCAGCAACACTCCAAGAGCGTGTCAATGCTTTGGAGTTCATTCATACGGAGTCACAAAGCAAGATCTCCGCCCTCGAACAGGAAAATGCGCAACTCAAAGCGAGACATATGGAAGAGAGCAAAGCCATGGAGGAACAGCTGCGCGATCAAATGGGCCGCAATGCACGGCTTCAACGAAACATGGCTTTGCTACGACAACATCTGGCAGCAGCGCAAGAAGAGAATAGACGGCTTCAACAACAAAACCAAGAGAACCTCGAGGCTGCCATGGAGAACACCCCGGGGGCACCCATAGACCCGGTCAAATTTCAAGCGGTCCCCTCAGAAAGCATACAACAAATATTGGAAACATATGCCAATCTATTAGAAGCACATGATCAGCTTGCCGACCAGCTAAAGGACTTACAGAGACCCCAAGAGTCTACACCACACCGACAGGAACATAAAGAAATGACAGACGCTGCTACTTCAACCGAACCTGAACATTCAACGCCCAACGACGTGCTGGAGTTACGGCAGCAGATCGCAGAATTAAAACTGAAGTTGATGCAGTACGAACGACCCCCTTCCCCACCAGAGCAACCGTCAGAAGAAGAAGCAGTTACCATCCCAGTGGAGGAAGCATTCGACGACGACTACGAGCCTTAACCACTTCCAGGAGGACGCGTAACAGAAGAAGGTCAAGATACCTATGAGGAACCCCCATCGGCATGGATGAAACAAGTAGAGGAGATGGGGAAAACTCATCAGGAGCGGATATCCACTCAGATGCTGGCAATGAAGGCCATTGAGGACACCATCCTTCACTCAGAATACTTCAGGCACCTCGCTCCTAGACGCCTTATCACTAGTTCAGAACTGCAATACAAGCCCTATTTTGTATTGCTGGCTGACTACAATGCAGAAATCAAACGAGTCACCAACAAGTGCCCAACATTTGCCACACAGTTCGAACCAGAAGACATACCAGAAGCGGCACGAAAAGGGGCCATATTCCAACCAACGTGGAGGCAAAAGTTACTCGAAACTTACCCAGAAATGCTTCGAACATGGGATCATGCCCCCATGCATTTGAAGTACAATCCGTGTTTTGGGCCAGTGCAAAGACGCAGATCATGGAAAGCTTTTGCCATCAAGGTTCAGAATAACGCAAACTGTAAAGAATGGATCAACTACCCCGCTATCGCCCCCCCAACCGGTACTCCTACAGTGTCATACATGATTGCAACCATCAGACATTGGATACCACGCCTCCACCCTATGCCAGATGTCGCTGCACAGATGATGCTCAAGATCCTCGACATGATGCAGGTCGTGCTCAAAACTTTTCGCAATGTATGCCGTATTCAACCTCCTATTCCAGGGTTTATTAATGGTAACTACGACCTGCTATATGATATGAGCACAACCCCGAGCATACGAGTGGCTTACGCATGGCATGCACGCATAAGATATCTCCCTGCCTGCTACAAGCAAACATTTGACGACATGTTCACCACGGGGTTTTGGGAAGCACATTCAGAGGTATTTGCGCCACGGCCTACGCATCTACTCCATCTCTTTGCATGCGAGCAAACGATGCACTCCGAGCTTTACACGATGCCACAACCTGACATGCCTGGTACAGTGGATTGGGAGGCCTTGCAACGAGATCTAATCAGAGGTTTAAAAATCAAAGAACACGAATTGGCAACCGACCTCCTGCAAAAATACATTGATCAAACGGCGGAAAAGAGGTCTGTCAGAGGCGACAGACCCTAGGGGGGGGAGAGTGTTGACAGGATGCGGGAAGAAGCAAGTATGGACACACATGCAGATCTAGCACCGAGGCTACCCTTCATTTTTTTCAAAAACCCCAACATCATTCTAAAGTGATTCTCATCACTACAAACCCTTGTAAATATCATTTCACCTTTTTGTAGCTCCATTTTGTACAAGCCGAGGAGTCCTCGAGCTTGGGGAGCCTTAGATGTAGTTGCCTGCCAATTTTCATAATTTTTAGATCTCGTTTGGGCCCTCAAATAAGCCCCGGAACCTAATTTTTAACTAGGCCGGACACTAGGTCTGAACAGGGCCAAAGTCAGTCAAAAACTATAAATAGAGCTAGAGAGCTCATTTTTAGGAGAGCTTCTTGTAGTTTGAGCTTGTATGAGAACTTTCTTGCAATAGAAGTGATTCCATTGTCTTACTCTCTTTGTTCTTACTGTGTGTGCGCGTGTGTGTGTATGTGTGTGCATGCTTGTGTGCTTCTCACTCACGCACTTGTGCTTCCACTTGCTCGTGGTCTTCATACCATCCTCATGTCTTCCCGGATTGACATTAAAGGAGGTGCTACTCATCACTGAGCTACAACCCCCCTCTCCACCTGATCAACCAATAGAAGAAGAAGCAGTAATCATTCCAGTGGAGGAAACATTTGAAGACAACTACGAGCCTCAACCCATTCCAGGAGGCAGCATCACGGAGGAAGGACAAGACACATATGAGGAGCCACCGTCGGCATGGATGAAACAGGTAGAAGAAATGGGGCCAACTCATGAGGAACGTATCTCCACCCAGATGTTGGCCATGAGGACTATTGAAGAGACCATACTTCAATCGGAATATTTCAAGCACTTAGCTACCAAGCGACTGATAACCAGCTCCGAATTACAATATAAACCATATTTTGTACTATTGGTAGACTACAATCCCGAGATCAAACGCAAAACCAATAAGTATCCTACTTTTGCTACCCAGTTTGAACCTGAGGACATTCCAGAGGACGCCCACAAAGGGAACATATTCCAACCAACCTCGAGGCAAAAGTTACTGGAAACCTATCCAGAGATGCTACGAACATGGGATCACGCGCCCATGCACTTGAAGTATAACAATTGCTACAGGCCAGTGCAACGGAGAAGATCATGGAAGGCATTTGCCATAAAAATTAAGAACAATGCCAATTGCAAAGAATGGCTCAATTACCCCGCCATTGCACCTCCAACCGGCACACCTACTGTAGCTTACATGATGGCTACCATCAGACATTGGATGCCACGCCTCCACCCCATGCCTGACGTCGCTGCATAGATGATGCTCAAGATACTGGACATGATGCAAGTGGTGTTAAAGACCTTCCGAAATGTACGTAATATTTAGCCGCCAATTCCGGGCTTCATCAACGGTAACTATGATTTACTTTATGATATGAGCACGACCCCGAGTATCAGAGTGGCTTATGCGTGGCATGCACGAATAAGATATCTCCCTGCTTGTTACAAGCAAACGTTTGATGACATGTTCACCACCGGGTTCTGGGAAGCACACTCAGAAGTATTCGCGCCACACCCAACTCATCTGCTCCAACTGTTCGCGTGCGAACAGACAATGCACTCAGAGCTCTACACCACGCCCCAACCTGACATGCCTGATGCAGTTAAATGGGAGGCCTTGCAGAGAGACCTGGTCAAGGGACTGCGGATTAAAGAACAAGAATTGGCAACAGACATACTACAGCAATACATTGATCAAACCGGGGAGCAGAGGTCTGTCAGAGGCGACATACGCTAGGGGGGGGAGAGTGTTGGCATCATATGGGAAGATGCCAAGTACGAGCATGTATGCATATCTAGCACTGAGGCAACCCATCAATTTTTTTCCAATCCTTACACATTTTAAAAGTGATTCTCATCACTAAAAACCATTGTAAATACCATTTCCCTTTTTTGTAGCTCAATTTTGTACAAGGCGAGGAGTCCTCGAGCTTGAGGAGCCTTAGAAGTAGTTGCCTACCAATTTTCATATTTTTTACATCTCGTTTGAACCCTCAAATAAGCCCTGGAACCTTATTTTTAACTAGGCCAGACACTAGGTCTGGACAGGGCCAAAGCTAGTCAAAAACTATAAATAGAGCTAGCGAGCTCATTTTTGGGCTAGCTTCTTGTAGTTTTGAGCTTGTATGAGAACTTGTTTGTAAAAGAAGTAATTCCATTGTCTTACCCTCTTTGTTCTTGCCGTGTGTGCGCGTGTGTGTGTATGTGTGTGCATGTTTGTGTGCTTTTCACTCACACATTTGTGCCTTCACTTGCTCGAGGTCTTCATACCATCCTCATGTCTTCCTGGATTGACATTAAAGGAGGTGCTACTCGTCACTGAGCTACAGTGCTCCAAATCACTCCATATGGATAAGGCCACGACTTTTTTTGAGTATCCCATCTCTCTATTTCTATTTTGTATTTTATCCAAGCCATAAATACATTTGCCCTTTTTAATTCAACACTCTACTTTAAGGTTGTGAGTGTGCCCTTTATATTTTTAGGGCCTAGTTTCATTTAGAGTTTACAACAAATACATAACTGATGAAGAGGTAAATAATGAGAGGTGTGTATGTGCCAACCCTAAAAATTGGAGGTTGCACATGTTTCATAATTTTCAACACTCCCCCTCAAGCTACAATTGGGAGTCCATGCTACTCTCCAATTCTCCTCCTCTTTGCCTTTTGCTTTTTTTGCCCTTGTATCTCTTCCTTTGATTGGTTGGTGATCTTCCTTCTTTGCTTCCAAGCTTCTTTGGCTTCTTTCCACTTCATGCTTGCTTTTTTGGATCTTTGCAAGAGCTCTTCTTCAATCCCTAGCATAAGACATGCTTCACACAAACATTTATAAAATGAACAAGATCACCTTAGATGTACATATCCTTGTTGCTTCACTCTCTTCCTCTTTGTTGTCCTCTCTTTGAGAATCTCTCTTCTTCTTTACCTTCATGGCTTCATGTCCTCTAGGCTTGCATGCTTTGCTTTGATCCTCCTTTGTCTTTGGATCATCTTTGTCTTTGTCTATGGTTGCTCTTTGCTCTCCTTTTGTGATCATCATGGTTGTCATGCTTTCTTCTTCATGACTTCTTTTGTAGTTCATGGCTGCTCCTTTCCTTCTAAGCACTCCTTCCATATAGGTGGCTCCTCATCATGCTTTCAATTTACCTTTGATGGCTGCTCTTACTCTTTCTTTGAGTGTACCTACTTCTTTTGGGTATTTTTCTTTCCTTTGGACTTGTCTTGGATCTTCGAATCCTTGCAAGCTAACTCCCCCTTGCTTCATAATCTTTGTTTCATGTCTCATGGCTGATTTTAGACCTGCAAAATCATCAAATGGCTGATTATACATGAACTCTTTCATGAGTTCCTCTTCATGTGAAGCATTCATAGCTTCCACATCTTCCAAGCTTTCTTCATCACCTACAAAAACACACAAGAAATCGCGAATGTGATCAATGGTGCCTCTTGCACCTAACAATCTTGACCTTTCTTCAATTACTTCCCAAGCTTGACTATATCTTGGATCCTCTTTACACATTCCTTTGATTAACTCGATTAGGCAGTTATGAACTTGTATGAAACTTAGATTATTAAACATAGCCATGCAGCTCAATGCATCTACCACTGCATTGAATTTTATTTTTCCATATATGAGCTCATAATAAAATTCTTGATGGATTTTAGACTAGCTTGCTTTTTTGCCTTTCAAATTGGATATTTTGAAAGCCACTTGATACTCTCTTGATCGAGAACTATAGTTTTCTTGGCAGTCTTGCTAAAGATATGGATGTCATCCAAAAAATCAACCAAAAAATCAACCACAAAAGATAGCTAAGGTTGTAAGATTGTGCTCATCAATTTCATCAATGCAAACAGGGTGTCTATCAAACCAAATGGAGTGACCAAAAATCCAAAATGCACATAGGTTGTCTGAAAGGTTTGTTTTGGGAAATCTTCGAGCTTGATTCTAATATGGTGATATCCTTGACATAAATCTAGCTTTGAAAAGGTAGTTGTGCCTCTTAGTTCGTCAAATAGATCATCACGTTGAGGCATCAAAAACTTGTTTTTGATTGTCACCATATTCAAAGCTCCATTGTCAAGACATAGTGGCATTTTATTGCTTTTTTATTAGAAGGATGGGATCTTCCCAAGGTGACTCACTGGACTATATAAATACTTTCCTTTACTACCCGTCTAACCATTTTTGAACCTTTGCATATGGGAATAGGATAGTGTATAGGGGCATTGACATACGCACTTGGTACCTAGGAGCAATTCCATTGCATGGTCAACAAGCCCTCTCAAACATGGCAAGCCATTGACAACAAGAAGAAGGAGGGCAAGATTGTGTTTCCAAAAAGAGAGTAGGCTTAGGGTGTAGATTGTAATCTAAGCATTCGAATAACTATGTGGGCATAGTTTTTTAATTCTAACATTATTTCTATGGAATTGTATTGACTTGTTCATTAATCTAAAATAGTTAGTTGAAGTGTAATAAGTCATTTTTCTTATTCGGAGATTGGATAGGATAACTCCATGATTTCTTTCTTGAGGTTGGTTTATGCACGTGGTGTTTGAGGTGTAGGAAGAAGTTTCGTTGACGAAAAGTAAATATTGTGCTGCCCGTGTGTTTGGTTTGAAGTGTAGTTATGCTTTGGCTCTATTACAAGTGTAAAGCGCCTCTCTACTGGCACAAGAAGATTACCCCAACCATCTATTACATAGCTTTTGCATGTTTAGTCTCCATCAGCACATGATCAACTAGACTCTACTCATGTAAAGAAGATCAGTTGACTAGAATCCACTCATGTAAAGAGTTAAGTTAACTAGATAGATTCGATGCTTCTAGAAGGTTTTAGAGAGTCTTTCACAAAGTTCCTTGGATAACACTCCAACATATCAGAATTTTAGCTTGCCATCCACCTTGGTCAAGTTCCTTTACGACACAAGATAATACATATCAAGGGACTACAATATAGCCCACACAAAGATGCAAGTTATAAGATGATTGAAATGGACACGGGGTCATAAGTGTCGCTTTAGTATGACTTGATACAAGCTAATTCCACAACTTGAGATCCTTGGCATGACTATCATGAGCACAATATTGCTTTACATGGTAAATTCCACAAGCCTTTGCAATCAATAGATGAAGCATCATGTATGCCCACAATGGGTAATTGGAACCATTAGAATCATCCTCAACAATCAACATATGGAATACATCATTGCTTTTAGCCATGGCGAGTGACTAAATATCTTGATGCAAAAAATTGATTGTATCCCAAAAAATCCGAAAAGAAATATCCAATTGACCTCCATTAGACTTGTAGAATGCTTTGAGACATTTGTATTGAAAAATAAAAAATTGCATACATCTTTGGCACAAAAGGACAAAATTGCCTGCAGACTCACTACGATAGTGCATTTGGAGGTTGAAACGAGCTCAAATCAAAATTTCAACACGATACAACAAAGTAGTTTTGACTTACTAATATTCTTCAAGTATGCTTACCAATTTTTTTGCAATTTTGAGACTTGAATTTGAAGGATGTCAATGATGCCCTGAAGAAAGTGACGACTTGCTTATATACCAATAACCAGAGTTCGAGGTCTTCAGAAGCATATGAACAACACAAGGAGGAAGAATAGGTTTGGAGAATGTGAATATTTTCCATTTACCATTCTTTAGTGGACTAAACATGTAGTTGAGAAGCTCATCATGCTACAGGAGGAAACCTATACACGTAAAGCCACTATAATAATTTAATATTGAGGAAGAACGTGTGAGACATGTAGCTTGGCCTCAATAGAAAGATCATCAATATTAGACATGAAAAAGATAATCGATTACAGATATGGTAGCTTGGCCTCAATTGAAAGATCATCAATAATAGACATGAAAAAGATCATCGATTACAAATATGGTAGCTTGGCCTCAATAGAAATATCATCACTTATAGATATGGAAAAGGTAATGCACACATAATAAAGATCTTTTTTTTATAAAAGGAAGTTCGGCCATGGCCTATTCTCGTGGACTTTAATTAAAATAAAGGAGAAAAGTTACAAGTGAATGGGACTAGTGCCCATGGGACCCCCCAAATCCCACAATGTAGGGGACAAGTTTGATAAGCTAGAGGGCATTACAAATGAGGCGGATAAATCTATCATCTCCCTCATGCGGGACCCATTTGGGTTTTAGTTTGCTATCTTCGAGGAGATAAATACAATGGTGCCTAAATGGTGGATAACTCTTATCTCGGGAAATTCTTTTACCTAGAAGAAACAAGGATTTCTCAATCGACCATTCCTTTGGAGTTTGGCCAAAATTGACAGCACATCGCTCCCTCCAAATCTTCCAAAGAGTCTCACCCCTGATGGCATTCCACAACCTTGAAGAGCAGCCAACCGCCTCAACCAATAGCGCCTGTTGCCAATTGATTTGGTTCGTGAATCTCAATACCCATGTCACATGATGCCAGATAATACGGGACTTGGGGCAATCGAAGAAAAGGTGAACCAAATCTTTGATGCATCGATGACAAACTTGCACCATGGCGGAATCCCACAAATTTTGTTAGCCCTTGCATTGGACGAGATACCCTTATGCAAGATCTGCCACATGAGAACGGACTTCTTGATCTCAATTAGGGGCTTCCAAATAGACATGAACTTTAGTTCCCATCGATGTTTGGTCCAAGAAAGGCACCACAACTTGTTAAGGGTGTGATGAACATCTAAGTTCTCTTTGAAGTTGGGGATTCTAGATAGTTTCTTACCATTGCTCCATTTGAGGCCCTCTAGGCAAGGAAGATCTTGTTCGCAGAGAAGGAGGGTAGTTGAGCGGTCCCACGCTAAACACCTATCCTGAAGAAGAATACATTCCTCGAGGGTAACTCCATGTCTCGGGTATAAGTCTTCGAACCTGATCCACTGTCCGGTCTCTTGTTTCGAGAGTTGTTTCCACTGCTTGAAACCCTTGTTCCATAATCGCTTAGCAATTTGGAGGTTACAGGATTCCACCCCCCTAATGCCTTTGATTGGGAACCAGATAGAGTCATTTTGTCTTATCCCGGCCGCCCACTTCCACTCATCACTCATTCTGATGAATTGTTTGGCCTTGTTCCAACTCTTCCATAACGAACACACGAGGCTAGAGCCTTTAGGGGACACCGGGTGGGGGGAGAACAAAAGCATGAGGATCCCTATGTCCTTCCAACCAGGATGGCCAATAAAGGTAAGGTCTTTCATGTTTTTGAAGATCAATTTAGCCCAAGAGGACTCGCTATTGCTCCAAGCCTTGATAAACCACTTTTCCGCCAACTTGTCAACCAACCCAAGGATATCCAAAATACCCAAGCCCCCAGAGTCTTTCGAGCTAATGCAAATTTCCCATTTGATTTTGGGAATCCCCCTCCTATTGGGTCCCCAACCCATAGGAAGTTTCTGCAGATTCTTTCCACTTTGGCCAAGTCTTTCTCCTTAAGTTTCCAACACGAGATAAAGTAAATAGTCGTAGACAAGATAAATGTGTTAACAACCATTGCACGCCCTGCCAACTTAACTTGCATGCCTTTTCAATAATTTAGTTTGCTATCTAGGTTGGATAGCACCCAGTTCCACCGTTGGTCCATTGAGATGTCGAAGCCCATCAGAATACCAAGGAGATGGAAGACTTGACCTCGAGGGATAGCTTGACACACTTGATGTAACAATAGTTGAGGTGGAGTTCCACGGATTGTTCTGAAAGCAGTTTTAGCATGGTTGATTTTTGAACCGGACGCCACATAAAAGGTGTTCGAGGCAACTCCATAACACCTCAAGACTATTCATATCATTATGCACAAAGGCATTCATGTCATCCGCAAAGAGACTTGCAATCATTTGGACATGATCTAGAGGTAGGGAAAGATCCTTGAGATTGCTCGCATCCGTGTGATACTTTAATAGGCGACTGAGGCCATCCGAGGTGATAGCGAAGAGTAGTGGAGCCAGTGGGCAGCCTTGCCTAATAGATCTTTTTAAACATATGGGCTGAGAGAGCTTACCGTTGATATTTATTCTCGTTGAAGCATTTCGGAGTAGAGTGGAAACAATCTTCGTGAACTTTTGGTTGAATTCAAGGTCTTTCAGTGATTGAAGAATAAAGTCCCATTCCAATCTGTCATACGCTTTGTCAAAGTCGATCTTAATGAATACCAGATCTTGTGCAGACTCCTCAGCAAATGCAAGGCCTTCCCAAATATTGACAATTGCTTCAAGTATAGATCTACCTTTGATAAAACCTTTCTAGTCCTCACAAAACCAAAACTTTAAATGACAAGAGATTTTGTTGGCGATAACTTTGGCAATTATCTTGTATCCAGTTTGGAGCATGGTAATCGGTCGCCAGCTTTCAAATTTGTACTTCTCTCCCCTTTTATGAATTAACTTGATGATACCATTATTAAGACACTCAGGGAGGGCACCAAAGGAAAGAGCCTCTTGCTACACCAGACGCAGGGGGTGGCCATCACATGCTTGAAGGATTTGAAAAACTCATTGGTGAGGCCATCATGACCTAGACTTTTTCCATTGGGAAGAGCATCAATAACTTCGATAATTTTGTCCTCAGAAATGTTAGCATCCAGCAGAGAATTCAAGTTCTGTGGGATTCTAGATTGAGCAACCCTTGAGATGGTTGCCATGCAGTCATGCTTGTGCAGGGAAAGAGGAGTTGAGACCCCGAGAAGATGGGTAAAATGCTCGACGATGATAGATCTGTTCTCAACTTCTGTGCTACAATCGATCCCATTGTTATCGACCAAGAAGGGGATGGATTCCCTAGCTTGTTTCCTTTTGAGGACGTTACACATCTCTTTCGATGGTTTGTCAGCCTTCCCCGCTCACCAATCTTTGAAGAATATTTGCAGATTTTTCCTTTGAATCTCTTCCTCGAGTTTTAGTCTTCCCCTCATTTTTAGAAGCCCTTGTTGGCATTGCAAGTTACCTTTGCTCACTTCTTCTTCAAGCCGTGTGAGCCTCTGGTACACCGTTTCTCTTCTTTTTTTTCGGATATCTCTTATAGCCTTTTGAGTCATGATGAGAATTTGTCGAGTCCTATCCACCTCGATTCTCCAGCACTTAGCCGGTTCATTATAGTAGGCAAAGGCCTCCGCCCACACTGCAAAAATTTCTTGGTGGACAGAGGTGAGGGAGAACGAGGTCTAACAAGCATGAAACCAAGGAGCTTTCCGGAGCATGGGAATTGGTTTGAAAGAAATAGTAATCGGGTAGTGGTCTGAGATAGTCAGGTCCATGTGTTGGGAAATCGAAGGAACACCCCACTGGAGGATGGTGTTTTGGTCGATGTTACATCTGACAAGTCTTGCTTTTCTTAGAGAGTCCCCCAATTGGAGGTTAGACCAAGAGAACCCCTTCATGTCTTTCACCTCGACCAGGTCAAGATGGAGCTTGATTTTATCCCATATCTCTTTCTCCCGAGAGTCAATAATTTTCACCTTGTTATTCCATCGGTCCTCAGGAAACTCAACCATGTTGAAGTCCCCACAAATCAAAACGTTGTGTGAGAGGGATTTGAGGGAAGCCCACGTATCAATTCTATCCGCCTCACCATTGGGGGCATACATTGAGACCATAGTGAACTGAATAGGGAACCCGATAGAGACAGCAATCCAATGATGATTCCGATCTTCACAAGTCGAGGTCAATTCGTCGGACCAAGAGTGACTAATACCAATCGCAGCACCCCTCGCCCTCCTAGGGTGCGAAGTGGAGAACCAAAGGTGGCTCTGAGAAATGCATTTAAGTCGTTTCTGGAGATCCTCTCCGTCGATTTTAATCTCTTGTAAGCAGATACAGTCGAGGTTGAGGCATTTGTCTTTGAACCACTGACCAAGAATTGCCGCTCTTGAGGGGTCAGACAAACCCCTGACGTTTACCGATGTGATTTTCATTATTGATGGTTGCCCTCTTTGAGGGGAGGGACCCGATCTTTTTTTTCTTGTGATCTTCTTTTTTCCTCCCAGCTTCTTGACTTAGGATCTTGCCCTTGAGTGGGCTCTTCCAAGGCATGCCTGACGGTTGTTTTCCTTTAAGCTTTGACTTTTGTTGCGGTAAGCTTGGCATGCAGACTAGAAGATTAGGAGTAGGGAAGGAGCTTTCACTGTCTGGGTTGTCTTCATTGTTAGTAGTGAAGCCTTCCTCTTTACTCGTGGTGTAACCTTCCAGGTTGTCTTCTTTGCTGGTAGAGCACCCAAGGGTATTATCAGTAGGGTCTTCTTCATAATGGTGATCTCCTGGGAGGTCGACCTCATTAATCTCCTTTTCTATGTTACAGTACATGTTATTCGAAGGAGCAATGGCTGTAACGTTCCTTGCTACTGATCTTTGAGGGCTAACTTTCCTCCTACGTCTTAATTTGGTGAATCCTTCTAAATCCGTCTCTGCAACACGAGTGCCCTCTTCTTCCTCCATCGGAGGGGGATGACCCCGAATGGCAAGTTGAGGGAAAGGATTCGGGGCCCCGTGTGGTTTAAGCTTGTTTTTATTGGTATTTTGCTTCAAGGGGCAATCTTTGATCCTATGACCTTGTTGCCCACAAGGGAAGCAAACATTGGGCACATCCTTATAAGTAACCTCCTAAACCCAAATCTTACCCTCTCCACAGTTAATGGAGATCTTCGAGGGGAGGACTTGGTTCAAGTCCGTTTCAACACACATTTGTGGGTGCCATCATGCATTGAAAGAATATTGAGCTCCATCGTAGATTAACCCCCCAACATCCTCTCTTGAGGCCATCGGGCGACTGATCGGTGAAACGATTTCTCGAAGAAATCCATACAAGAATATACGGCAGATTGGGAAGGTCCACCCATAGCAGGTAACGAAGAGGCTTTGACTTGTTCGGATCAAATGTAAGGTCCACTTGAATAGACATAAGGTGGACCTGCCCACTTGTTAGGAATCGGCTTGCAGGGCCTGGAAGGCCATCTCTTCATTCTCAAACACTAGCAATAGGTGATTCGCTGATAGGAATTGACAATTGCACACAATTAAGCCACGCGAGATCCACTCCTTGCGCAACCAAATTCTCACATTTTCTAGAGGGGGCCTAGGACCAAATACTTGACCGATTAGACAACTTTTCATTAGTTCTTCTTGCTTTTTCTGCCACAGACTCCTTGCATAAAGAGACCACCAGAGGGGTGACATCCGATGGGACGGAATCCAACTCAAGAGGGCACTGGAACTAGGGAGAGCCACATTGCTCAGGACCAATGAGGGGAAAAAGGTCGACATTGAGGCGAGAACAATCGAAAGCACTACAATCCTTAACTTTCATGGACTTCAGCTCACCAAGCTCTCGTGCACTGCTTGGTAAACCAAAAGAGAGGCACTCGAGACACCTTCCTCGTTTGGTGTCCCTTTTTTCACCGCATCCTTCTTGTTCATTACTTCTACTTTTGATGCTTCGCACTTGTAAAAGTCCGACAATGATGACATAATAAAGAACTTGCTCCTCTCTCATTCTTATGTTAAATGTCAAAATAGTTTCTTACAATTATTCTACTCGTTAAATGTTTTCACAAAAGGTTGAAAACTCGAACTTGTAATGGACCTTGCATTGCATTAAAGCAATGTGAACATGAAATGAAGTTTGATAATACAGAGCTCACAATTGTCCTACTGTAAGAACGAGTTAAACTCTCACCCCCACCTCGAAAACCAAAAGGCTCAACCAACCGACCTAACATGCGCGGACTTTTTGTTGTTGTGAACATCAGCATATCATATGGAATACATCATTGCTTTTAGCCATGGCTAGTGACTAAATAGCTTGATGAAGAAAATTGATTCTATTTCAAAAACGTTGAACAATAATATCCAATTGAGCTCCACTAGACTTGTAGAACATTTTGGGATGTTTGTATTGACAAACCGATAATTTATATATCTTTGGCACAAAAGGGCAAATTTTTCTGCACAATCACTACGATAGTGCATTTGGAGGTTGAAACGAGCTCAAATCAAAATTTCAACATGATAGAGAAAAGTAGTCTTGACTTACTAATATCTTGAGGTATGCTTACCAATTTTTTTGCTATTTTGAGACTTTAATTGGAAGGATGTCAATGCTACCCTGAAGACAACAATGACTTGCTCTAATACCAATTATTATTGAAGGACTACAAAATCATATGGACAACACAAAGAGGAAGAGGAATAATAGGTCTGGAGAATGTGAATATTTTCCTTTTACCATTCTTTAGTGGATTAAACATGTAGTTCATGAAGTCATCATGCTAAATTAGGAAACCACTATATTATTGTTTGGGATGTGAGAGTCTTCTTCACTTCGTCCATACATTTCTCAAATTCAACGGTTTCTTCTATGTGAATATCAAATAAATGATCTACAACGTACCTCCAAGTCTCTCTCTCTCTCATATATATATATATATATATATATATATATATATATATATATATATATATATATATATATATATATATATATATATATATATATATATGTGTATATATATATATATATATATATATATATATATATATATATATATATATATATATATATATATATATATTCTAAATCTTGTACATGTTTCACCATACCATTTTCCATACATGAAGAAATAAGAAAATCACCATTGTCTCCTTTCAATTCCACTCCTTCTCTTTGGGAAAAACACTTTTCCATCTACATAGACTAAGAGCAAGATATTAGATTTTTGAGAAACAAGATTCCTTGGTTCCTCGAGCCTAGGATACAAGATTTTTGGGAAACAACGGAAGCCATGGGAAACAAGTGAAGTTTCTAGATGCATTGAAGCCGTGGGAAACAGCTCTCTGATGAATTATATATGTGGCTCCTTTTTGAGCATCACAAAAAAGTTACATATTCTTCAACAACAAGTATACAATGGCAACGACACAAAGTATTACTTCTCCATCGCATGAAGACCATCCTTTAAGATGTCCCATGCCATAGCTTCAGTACCATCCTTTAAGACGTGTATTGACACTCAAAGTCAAGGTCAAAGCACGGGAGCACAACAAGGAAGTGGACACACAAGAAGAAGGAGCATGTAGGGAGCTCCAAGAAGCACATGTCAAAGTCAAGGTCAAAGCATGGAAGCACATCAAGGAAGTGGACACACAAGAAGAAGGAGCATGTAGGGAGCTCCAAGAAGCACATATCAAATTTTGAGAAGAAATCCCTATAAAAATAGTGATTTTTATCACTAAAATTTTCTATTTTTACAACTCCATTTTGTTCAAGCCAAGGAGTCCTTGAGATTGAGTTTAGAAGTATCATCCTACCAATCTTCATAAATTTTAGACTCCGTTTGAGCCCCCAAATAAGCCTTAGAACCTAATTTTTAACTAGGCCAGACACTAGGTCTGGACATGGACAAAACTTCTAAAAAAACTATAAAATGGGCTGGAGACTCATTTTTGGGGTTATCTTGTTGTAGATTTGAACTTTTGTAAGAGAGTTCTTTTGTAATCAAAGTCCTTCCATTGTTCCAATCTTTGTTCTTGCCTTGTGCACGTGTGTGTGTATGTGTGTGCATGCTTGTGTGCTTTCACTCACGCACTTGTGGCATCACTTGCTCATGGTCTTCATTTGACATTTATGAGGTGAATCTCCTCACATTGGTACTTGCCATTGTGCTAGAGTGACACCAAATTTGGCACCGTTATCGGGGAGAGAGCTTGGAGGATGAGCGTGTGACGGTAAGACGTAGAGAAGTTCAGCTTCTGAGTTTTTCTTCATCTCCATCTTCACCATCACCACCATTTTTCCCCACCTTCACTTCTTAGATTTTCATCTCTTTCGACTGTAAATTCATCTCATTTTTCACCTTTAGCTGTGAGCAAGAAACATAGAGATGGTTCAGAGCTGACACGCTGAAGAAATAGTCTTGAAATCCACTTAAAACATCAAAAACTAAGTGAGGTATTGCGCGAACTGAGACTACATGTGTCTGTATCGCGAGTGCAATATCGTGGACAGGTGACATTTTTTGCATCTACAGGCACATAGGAATGACAAGGAGAACCTAAGGTACACATATTTGCAAAAACTTTTGACTTTGGGTGTCAAAAACTTCAAGTATCATGCCTGGTTGAGTTTTGGTATGGCGATACCAGAATTCGCGTGTATCATGATACTTGTCGAGGTATCGTATCGTGCACACCCACTTGAGGTATCATGATACCATTCTTGTATCGTATCGTCAAGTGCTGGTATTGCGATCGCGGTCGCCCCGTGGTATCATATCGCGGTCCATCCGGTATTGTATCGTCCTGGTCATAGTATCGTATCTTCGATCGAGCGGTATCGTATAGGGGGCCAGGTTGGTATCATATCGTGCCTAATCTAGTATCATATCGTGCAAAAAAGTGGTATCGTATCATCTGACCCTTCGGTATCGTATCGTCCATAGAACCAGTATCGTATCGTGAGATTTCCAGTATCGTATCGTGGGTTTCACTAGTATCGTATCATGTCAATTTTTGGTATCGTATCACTTGTCACCTTGGTATCCTATCGTGAACAAAGCAGTATCGTATCGCATGATTTCTGTTATCGTATCGTGTAGTGGTCAGGTATCGTATAATCCACTAACTTGGTATCGTATCCTCAAATGCACAGGTATCGTATCGTGTAAAAATTTTGGTATCGTATCGTGAGGTGACTTGGTATCGTATCGTGACCATTTCTAGTATCATATCGTGGAAGTTGGTATTGCCTTGATGGTATCGTATCGTGTGAGGTGGTATCGTCCAAAGACAGTATCGTATCATCACACCCTGTATTGTGTATCACCTATTTTGAAGTACTCCCAAGAAGGTCTTGTTCCCCTGTTTTAATCCCCAGAACCCTGAACTGGCATAAATTTCTCATACGACATCCATTTGGAGTGATTTTGGAGTGGCAATACATTTATAACTTTCTCATACGAAATCCGTTTGGAGTGGCAATAGGTTTATAGTCTTCAAGGCCAAAAAGCTACAATAATGTGTCAATACATTTCATTTGACACAAAGCCATTCCACCATCAACGTGCATAAACTGAATGCCCAAATAATGATGCAAATGTCCCAAATCAGACATCTCAAATGAGGCATGCAAATCAGCCTTAAAATCAGCAATATGCTTCGCATTAGGACTAGTGAGCAACATGTCATCAACATAGACAACAATGATTAGAAGCACATCATTAGCACGCTTAACATATAAGGTGCTTTTAGTTGTACTGTTCTCAAAACCATGTGCAATCAGATAGGCATGTATCTTCTCATACCAAGCATGTGGTGCTTGCTTTAAACCATATAATACCTTCTTTAACCTGCACACCTAGTTTTCATGCCCTTTTTGCACAAAGCCACGGGGCTGAAAAACATACACTTCTTCATGCAAGTCACCATTCACAAATGCCCTTTTAATGTCCAGCTGATGTATATTCCAACCATGATGGGTTGCAAGTGCACAGATGCTCCGAACAGTAGTCATACGACATGTAGGTGCAAAGGTCTCATCAAAATCAATGCCTCTTTCCTACGCATAACCCTTTGCAACAAGCCTAGCCTTATACTTGTCAACTATTCCATCAGGCTTACGCTTCAACTTGTAAATCCATTAGTACCAATGGCCTTCTTGCCAGAAGGCAAGTCACACAAAGACTAAGTACCATTCTTCATTATAGCATCATATTCAGATTGCATAGCAGCCATCCAATTTTCTGAATTTTGTGTTTCATCAAACGAAATAGGATCATTCTCATCACAGAGACTAGATGCAGCCATAGCATAGCAATCTGATGCAAAAGAGCCACTATGAGAGCCTAAATGAGTACGATATGATAGATATGCATCTAATTTGCTATCACATAAGGTCTACACTAGCCATTTTGGCATAGTTTTTGCCTCCTCAGTATCAGCTCTCTCATTAACAAGTGCATCATGTAAATCTGCATCAGAAATGGGATGATCTGCATCATCACATGAAAGCTACAAAGGTTGAGAAGTTGCCTCATTAGGACCACCACTAGACTGTCCACCTGTAAAAAGAGGAAGCAAAGTAACATACATGTCTTTGGAGCTAACATATGTCTCTTTAGTACATGAAAGCAATGGCTAAATAGCATCTTCCACAAAGACAACATCACGGCTACCCAGACTGCATTTAGTCTATGGATGATACACACAATAGCCTTTACTTTTAGAACTGTACCTAACAAAAATACATTTGACTGATTTATCAGCAAATTTTTTGTGATGTTGTTCAAGCACTAATGCATATACCAAACAACCAAAAAACATGCAGATGAGCAACAAATGGCTTGCGATCATGCCAAACCTCATATGGAGTGATAGACTGCAATGCTTTAGTGGAACACCTGTTAAGTACATATGCGGCATACATGATAGCCTCAAGCCAGAAACTATGTGGTAAAGCCTGACTCTTGGCCATACACCTCACCTTCTCCATGAGTGACCTGTTCTTTTGTTCAACAACTCCATTCTATTGAGGTGTATATGGCACTGTACACTGGTGTTTTATCCCATGTTTAGCCAGAAATGCATTAAATTCAGAAGACATATATTTCCCCCCTCGATCAAAACGGAGGGTGCTCGTTTTACATGTTGACAGATTTTCAGCCAAAACGAGAAATTGTTTGAAGCACATAAACAATTCGTACTTTGATTTGAATGGATATACCCATGCATGCCTGGAAAAATCATCAATGAAAGTCACGAGGTAAAGATAGTTTCCAAAAGAAGGTGTTTGCATAGGACCACAAACATCGCTATGAACAAGCTGCAATTTCTGAGTAGCCCAAACTCAACCATCTTTTGGAAATGGTGAATGCTGCATTTTGCCCAAAATGCAGCCTTCACATACATGTTTACCGGGTGCCTCAAGTTTGGGCAAAGAGGACACCATTTTAGATTTTTGTAGGCGTAGCAAACTAGCAAAGTTCAGATGACCAAAGCATGCATGCCAAAGCTTTGCATCTGACATAGCCTGAGAATCATGTACTGCACATGCCAAATCATTCACAAATTTTTCATAGTCTGTGATCTTATATAGCCCACGACATAAAATACCTCAAGCAATAATAACATTGCCATTTGACAGATCATGAATTGTACATTTGTCATCAACAAATTTCACAACCAAGCCAGTCTTGGCTAATGTAGAAACCGATAACAGATTCTTCTTGATCCCTGACACAAATAAAGCATGTGACAAAGTGAAAGAACTACCATCAAAACTAGTCAGAATGATCTTACCAACTTCCATGATAGGATGTGGAGTTGTTGGTGCATGTGACGTATTCCCTATAGGGGCACACTCGAGTGAAGAGAAGAAATTGTGTTGCGAGGTAATATGTTTGGTCGCCCCACTTTCAAAGTACCAAAAATCTGAGTCTACTGCAGACATGCACTGCTCATGAGAAGATGGTTCAAAACTACAAACAATAGTAAACTCCCATTCTTCATCTTGCACAAGGTTAGCAGACTGAGTTTTTGGAGTAGAGGCCTCCGCAACAACCATTCCAGCCTCCTTTTTCTTTGCCTCTTTTGCAGCCAGTTTAGGACAGTTCTTTATGATATGACCATTTCCTTTATAGTACTTGCAAAATAATTTCTGCTTTTTCTGATTTCTTTTCATCTTTGTCTTCCTTCTTCGAATGTGTAGCATTTGCAGATTTTTGCTTGCTAGTTAAAGAGATCCATTTTCCTTTGCCCTTCTGACTAGCCAGGAAAGCTTGATCTGCAACATGCATAATGGACATGTTCTTCCTGGATTGATCTTCTTGCAGTAGAACAAAGACTAACTCCTCAAATGATAAGGCATTTGGATTGCCTTTCATGATTAACCGAAGAGTAGAAGCAAAACTCTTATATGAATCAAGAAGACCATTCAGAACGGTCTGCACAAGTGAGTTATCTCGTATAACTTCATTAGCAGAAATTAATTGTTCCTTCAAGTCTTTGATCTTTGTTAGAAAATTATCGATAGAATCACCTTCATTCATGTGCTCACTCTCCAACTATTTTCGTAGGTAAGCAACACGAGCCTCGTTCCTAGCTTGGTACAATGTGGTATGTGTATCCCAAGCATCCTTAGCTGTTCTGCAAGAGCGAATGTGAGGAATAATGGCACGTTTGATAGACAAAGCTATCAAAGCATGTGCCTCGGCATCTCTGCCATCCCAACAAATTTTCTCTATAGTAGGTGCAACAGAAACTGCAACACGAACAGAAATATGCAGAATATCATCATCTTTGACACCTTCTGCATCATCTTCAATACTTGGAATTGTAACAGTTATAGGTGTGATAGGACGTTTTTCAACACCTTGCACAATGTTCCATAGTCCTTTTGCAACCAATACATATGGCATCATATAATCCCATAACGGGTAGTTGGTACCATCCAACTTATCCTCAACAGCCAATATACCGAATACATCACTGCTTTCAGCCATGGCCGGTGACTAAAATACCTTGATGCAAAAAATTGATCGTATCTCAAAAAGTTGAACAAAACTGGCCAAAACAAATTGTGCTAAAACTATAGCAGTCTTTGAGATGCTTATACTGGCGAACCAAAACTAGTATACACATTTGGCACAAAACGATGAAAATTCATGCGATTCTGAGAGTGCAATTGGAGAGGTGTCGACAACGCCTTAGATGAAGCGGCAACATGCTCTGATACCAATTATTGGAGTTAGATGTCTGCGGAAGCACGCGAACAACACAAGGAAGAAGAAGAAGCTTGGAGCACAACACACAATACTGAATGTATACCACTAGAATCTGCAAAGATAAGTAGCCAATTAGGGCAATAGGTGTATATACAATCCGAGGGAAAAAAACCTCCTAAAGAGGGAAAAAAGTGCCCTAGTGATCCTAGAGTGTTCACACACATCACTACGTAAATATATCAACATCAACTAGGTCTCGCTACATTCGCTTAGCAACTGTTATCGGAGTACTTGTGCCTAACCCTGTGAATGGTTCTAAACTCCACCCTTATTGTCCACCGTCCTTAACAGTTTGTATTGCTTTCGCCATGGAAGCTTTGATGCATCTTACTACGTTTAGCACGGGCATTTTGGATGATCTCACAGAGTACCTTCGCGTACGAGGCTTGCTGCAATTTGCATAATTGCCATGGCATCACCTGCGGATCCACCCATTATCCTTCACCCTTGCCTATGTGATTGCTGCTTTTTTGCTTGTGCACAATGTATGGCCCATCGTTTCCCCATCTATCACCACTTATGTTATTGTCTCCACCATCCTCGACCAATTTCATATGGCTAATGATGGTAAGACTGATGTTTCCCCATCGCCCCTTGCCACTATGAGCTTATTCTTCCCCCATCAATCTTCCAACGAGTATGCGAGTATGTGTCACCCACCCCTGAGTGCCAAGCACTCCAATTTCTGGTCTCCACCCTTAACTTGCAGAAACGCAATTACGAGATTTCAAGGCCCTTCTATTCGGCCATTGATGTGGCCTTCTATGAGCCCATCAATTGGGCAATATTGTATTTTTGTCGCATTCACAAGGAATGCCAAGCGGTGGTTAAACAACTTGCGAAGGGTGAACTTCTGCACACTCGACTTCCCCAACTGTTCTCGTTTCTTGTACTCGTTGCAGCTGGCACTGCTGTTCCCGGCCCTTCCCTTCTTCTTGCGGTGACTTCTTCTCCTATGGATGAGGCGGACGAGGAAGATGAGGTCGTGTTGTGTTTTCCACAAAAAACGGCATCGTGTGGCCTTAACCTCTTTTCTGGCCTCGAGTTTGTCATCTGTTCTAGTCTCTACTGACATTCATCTTTCCCAGAAGGAGGTTTTTGCTCCCCTGGCGACCAAGGAAGGTGTCAATTAGGATGCAATTGTAGCTATTAGCACCCTTCTTGGTTCTCCACTCACCCCCCTCTCTGTTACAGTCCATGAAGTCATCCCCTTGCTCATTGAGGAACTACCTTCTCGGCTCACCTCTCCGCCTGCTGATGAGTGAGAAGTGAATACAAAAACCCTTCCACCCTTTCCCTCTTCTCCACCTACTCCACCTCGGCCTCTCGTTTTGACCATTTCCTCTGCACCCATTACTTCGCCTCTTCCTAGCTCTTCTTCTGCTACTTCTTCTACTCAAATCCCATCCAAATCTCCTGATTATTCCCCATTGAAATTATCCAATTTTGGTGCAGCCTCCATCTACTTTGACAACCATTCCCCCCTCCTCTACGCTCTCCCTATCTTTCCCCCCTTCCCTCCAATATCTGGCTACTATTGGTCGATATCTGGTTCAAGCTTTACACATTCCAGTCGTAGATGCTTGCCAAAAAGCAAGCACTTACTCAGGATTTCTAGCATAAAATGGATGTATTGGAAGCAGATATGGCCCCTCTCCACGAGGAGCTTATTAATCTTTGTGCCAATGAAGCTCATCTCCAGAGCCATGTCTCTTCACATGAGGCTGAAATCTTGCAGTTACAACAAGCCTGGGTAGAGAAGGATGCTGCTCTCAATAGGGTGAGTAAAGTTTTGGAAGCTACGCCCGCTCAAGTTGGTGATTTGAAGCAGACTTGCACTACTCTTCATTCTTAAGTAGCTCAATGGGAAACAAAGTTAGCCACGACCAAGGAAGAGTTGTTCCAAAAGGTGCAGGAGTTAAATGATGAAACTGGTCCAAAGCTATAGTTGAGGAAGGAATTGGAAGCCACACAAAAAGAGCATCAAGCTTATTTCAACACAATTCAATATCAATCTCAGTAGATGGATTGAATGGAGAAGCAATTACCTTACAACAAGATCAACTACAAAGAGTCGATGCTTGGATTGTTGAGAGTCAACTTCGGTGTCAAGTTGCACTCAAAAATGATTTTTATTTATAGGAAGCCTTTTTGCAAAACCAGATTCAGCAAATACTTTTGCAAGCAGTTGCTTCTAGTTTTGCTAGCCCTCAAGGTGAGTTATTAGATCCTATGCATGTACAACAGTTGTTGAAGGCTCTAGAAAAAACGATTAAATGAAGTTTTGAAGAAGCCCGAACCATGTACATACATGGAATTGTCGATGAAGATTAGCATGTATTTAGGGTTCGAGTCCACCGTGTGTGCTAGTGTTAGGCCGTCCGATGGTTTATGTATTATTAGAAGAGGTGTCGCTCTTTGGCACAAGCCATAGAGATGGCTCTATTTTATGAGGATGTTCATAGGGGCATAGGCTCACAAGGAAAAAAGTCTTCATGGACTAACATGAGTCAACCATGTTCCTCAAATGCTCCTATTTTGAGCAGTTCACAATTTTAGAAAGAGGTAAAGCAGGTGCACATGATCAAGATAGTTTTAAGAGCCAAAAGAAAAGTGTTTGATCTAGTGGAGAGGACTTATAATAAGTCCTATCTTACCCCTCAATAGAAAGAGAAGGTGATGAAATAATCTTTGCACTATGGATACTTAAGAGAACATCAATTTAAAGACTATCATAAAAAGAAGAAGGTAGCCACAACCATAGTCATAAACCCTATGTAGACAACGAGTGATGTGGATGAGGAATTTGGAGATTCCCCATCCTAGATATCATCTCCTATAGTGGCAATGATTCTCACTAAGAAAATACTTTCTATTCCAGATATTGTGCTTTCGTTAATAACATAGAACGGTTACCAATTCCTAGACAGGTATCTCATTATTATGAGAGGAGGCATGGGAGAATAACCTATCAAAGTCCTCATTGACACTAGCTCCACACATAACGTCATTATTTCTCATCTTGTTTAGACGGTTACATCTGAACATTGTGCAATCAAACTATGCCTACATAGTGGAATTAATTGATGGGAAGGCCACTATGACATGGAACCCTTGAGTTGGATGTCTACCTATTCAAATCTAGTCCTTCAAGGATAGATTGGATTTTGAGATTGCATGACTGGATCTTTTTGATGTAGTCCTTAGTAAGGAGCAGCAAGTAATAAATGATCAGTCATGGACTTTGCTTCTAATGTGTATCACTTTGAGCATGAGGGAAGGTGGTGACTATTGGTCCGTGAAGAGCGAGATCTCAAAGAGACATGATTGATGATCACAATCAAGCTGCTCAAAATTTTTTGTAAGTATTTTATATTTTGTATATGTATTCATCATGTGTAGTGACTAATTCTCACAATCCAAGAAGCTCTAGTTGGAATGATCAAGTACTATTAGAGAAGGTAAGAGCATAATTCAAAGAGTTGTTTCTAAATGATCCACCTTTGGATTTACCTCTTTATAAGAATATTAAGCATAGATTCGCATTGATGCTAGAGGCGAGTCCCGTCACTCGACCACCATATCATATGAGTTTGCAAGAGGAGAATGAAGTTTGTAAGATTATGGACGAGTAATTGGAGAAAGGGCTGATTAGACCTAGCTATTCACCCTTTGTAGCACTAGTTCTTCTAGCAATCAAGAAAGATGGATCTTATTAGATGTGAGTGGAAAATCGAGCACTTAATAAGATTACCATCAAGCATATATACCCCATGCCTAGAAAAGATGATCTCCTTGATTCTCTTAGTGGAGAAATTACATATATTAAAATAGACTTAATGAGTGGCTACCACCATATTAGAGTTAAAGACCTAGGTGTACGTAAGATAAATCTTAGGACCTCTTTTGTTTTTAGTTATGCCATTTGGTTTGACTAATGCACCTACTACCTTTATGATGTTAATGAATGATATTTTGGATCCGTTGATTGGAAAATTTATCATAGATTTTATAGCATAAGCTTCCAATGTGTTCATGTTGTCGTCGGGGTTTTTGCACGCTTAAGGGTGCACACAGAGTGCCACGAAAATGACATTCACATGAGCTCAATCATAAAAAATTATCTTGAATCGCTCAAGCTAGAGAGTTTGGATGCTCCGATTCTTTTTCCAACATAGAATACTTCATATCTTACCCTCCAAATTGAAGCATTGATATGAGGACTCTCAATATTGAGTACTCACTACCTCCTATAGAACCCTCATAGCCTTGAGACAACATACATTATCGCTATCATGTAAAGTTCATAATCAATCTCTAATTATTAATATCCATATACCCATATTGCTTGCGATATATTGAAAGGCACAAGTGAACCATCTGCTGAAGTGCACATATGAAGTACTTGTGAAACATGCGCTCATATTCTAAATAGTCTTTAGTTAATTCGGAATAGAACTTTTGAGAAGCCGAGTTTAAAGTTAAAGCTCTACACTCAAATATGAACAGTCTTCATGTTTATTGTAGGGAAAGTTTCATTCGGGGTACGCCAATGTGTCAATTAATAGTTACATTTAAAAAAACTCAAAGCACAGTCATGTTTGTTTTTGAGCAAATATATCTCAACATTTTTTTTTACTATAATAATTGCAGGCGCCAAAAAACTAACAAAAGAAGTTTTATCATTTGTAGGTCTGCTAACGTAGAGTACACACAAAATACAGAATAATCTAAAACGTTGTCTAAAAATTATTCTCCGATGCTTACAGTGATGATCAAATGCATTGCATACACCTTCACATCAGAAAAAAATGTTTTCAAATCCTTCATATCTGTTCAACTCCCTTCAATGTGTCCATCATTTGTATCAGGTTTAAACACAATGCTCGAAAGGTCATTGTTTTCCCCTTAAAACAAGTTCACATCGCAAGCGAGTAGTTCATTCATCAAACATTAAGATGTTGATACATTCGCATGTTTTCATTGAAATACATCATGACATCAAGGCAAACACGAAAGTAATGAGAATTCAATCAACAAACCATTCCTATTCTTTATGCGCGTAAAACAGTATTACACTCATATTGATAATGAATTTCATGCTCTCACATATAACATATCTGAACTATTGCGTAATAGAACTCAACCCAAATAAGATCAAAGCTTATATAAGATCAAAGCTTACATTTATCTAGCTCTCTGTATTGGAACACGTGACTCAGAAGAAGTCCAAATACGTGAATAGATGGGCTAATAGATATCGATCCATAATCTCTGGCCTTTGTGAATCTTTTTGATGGTCCACTTGTCTTTCGATTTGAAGTCAATATATTTCACTATTGCAACATCGAACTCTGTTCCATCTAATCTCGAGCGCTCGATCTTCCCTGCGTATGCCAATCATGCCTTCTTATCAATATTAGTGCCACTTTTCATTCCCTGCGTATACTCCATCGGTCTCATCATCTTTTCATTCCCATACAGGAAGCTCGTCATGTAGGTAGTGAATCAGTTATGGCGAAAAAGTAAAGTACTCTGGATCTGAATAGAAGTCCTATTCAATGTATCCTATCACTGAATCTAAACTAAGAACAAATGATTGCAATACAACGCCACTCGATTCATGAATTCCAACCTCAAGGTCACATTCCTTTGCTTCCTGAAATATTAAAACAATGTGCAGGTGCAGACGTAGTTCGATTGCATCAAGCTCTGTAGATACACAACATATTCTTTTGGCGAACACCAATCACCCTAAATGTCTTCTACACCATCACTTCAAAGTTTCATCCAGTAGTCAATTGATTAGCGAGAACAAGTTTTACAAAAATACGTCTCTGGCATGCCTCAGAGGTAACCTCCATCCGCAGAGGTTTAGCTTCCAATATCTCGTTACCACTTCTGCTGATGAAGTCTCATCTTTTGTAGAGTACACAATAGAAATGAGCCCCTAGAGAGCTTGAAAAACCTTGCGCGAAGCTTCCACTATATAAAAACATGATCCCGACTCATTTCAGCACGATGATATGGTCCTTGAGTTCCTCAGAGCCGTCAGTTTTTTCTGTTCCCTTCCTTTTCTCTTCAGGATCATGCTGAACCCCTCAACATGCACGAGCTCTTCTTTGCCACTATTGCCCTCTCTTCTAGGGCCTTGCGAATCCCCCCCTGACCTATCACGATATTCCCCTTTTGATGCTTCTTCCCGAGCTTCGGGAAAAAAACTACCTTTTGTCTCCTTGACAGCCTTCTCTAATGTGCCAGACGTCCACTTTCCAGGGATGAGCAGCCTTTCGAAGCGGCCTTCTAAAGTTGGAGCCGCAACAACCCCAATTTGGAAGTATCATCATAAATTATCCTCTTCCATAACATATGGGACACTTCTCAATCACACCCTTTTCGTGATTGACATTGATACTTGATGGATTTGAACTGAGCACAATACAAAAATAGTGCATCGCATGTTCAGGCATATTCAATCTTTTATAGATCCTACCCATCAAGAAAAAAAACACACTGCTTTCCCGTGGAGCTATCTTCTTTAGGTATTCAAGTTCTTTCAGAGCCATCCTTGTATCCCTTCTTACTCACAAGAACGTTAGCTTTTTGGTTCTTCAGGAGAGAATCTTTTTGGGGTTTACAAGGATAGCTTGTTATATTAGGTTCAAAGCATATCCATTTTTCTTTAACACATACAAAGTTATTCCCAAGTAGCATAATCAATATAGGCATTGAAATGTCGTGGATCAATACTTATGGCCTTGAATTGAGCCTTTAATTGTTTTCAATTGAACTGTGGTATGGATTTGATATCTCGACCACATCCATCCTCTCTAGACCTGTGCATCCTACAGATGCGCCACACAAATCTTCATATATGCAAGAATTCTTGAATTCCAAGACAAATCAACTGCATGGATTCTCAAACACATGTGTCTATGCATGGCCGTGTAGTGGGCCCTATACATGTGTACTTGAAATGCATCGAAAGACACAATGGTGCATAGACAGGGTAATAGGCATCTAATGATAAGGTTTCTCCACTTAAATTCAAACTAAATTTTGTTTATGCATCAACAAATTAGATTATGTGCAATTAGTTGTCCATTTATGAGCTTCGAAATTTTATGCACATATATATTCATGCATGCTTACTTTAGATGCATTAATTCACAATCATGGTGCAATTATGGAATCGGGTCTCATGGTTTCTAAAGGAAGAAGATCACTCCTCATAGTTTTGCTCACAAAGGTAATCAGTCTCTTCTCTCAACTCCACTCATAGCTCTATCCTACTCTTATTCATGGTATTTACAAATCAATTTCATGTGCAAATGAATGTGCATCTAGGGAATTTAAAACCATGTGCTATTTCTAACTTAAAATATGCATACTTTATGTGCAATGCAACTCAAAAATTGGTGCAAAGAAAAGATTAGGGTTAAAGCAAAGTAGCCATTGAAAAAGGCTTTCTGAAATTCACACTTTGTTTGTCATCTCCATTGACTTTACTTGATCATTTCCTGCACTTGTAACACTAGACAAAAGATGAAAAACATTAAATCCAAATAACCATATATACACATGCAATCCATGAAAGAACTTCACGAAAATCTATCTGTAATTAAACATGAACTAGCAACTCGAAAGTAGTTACCTTCCACACGATCCAATGAAACTCAAGGTCTTCAATTGGTTCCCAATCCTCTACGCCTATACTCATAAACTCATAAGATATCAGAAACATCATATTCAAAGCATTATTTGATAAAAATTCATTCATTTGAACACTAGGTGCATCTATTTGATTTGAATTAAATTCAAACTTTTCATCCAAAATACATTCAATTTGCAAAGACGATTCATTCAATTCATCTAACTGCTCACACTCAAAATCATGGAAACCCAATCTATCATACATGAAGTCAATAAATTCATCTTGAGCTAATAGATTTTCATGCATACCTATTGAAAAAAATTCTCCACAATCAATCAAACTCAAACATTCATCACACTCATCATCATTAAACACATTTTCACATATATTTAACTCTTGATCATGCAAAAGACTATGCTCGAGAGAAAATTCATCATGACTTTCATTATTCTCTAATTCAACCTTATCTCTCTCAGCCCCTCCTACTTCCTGAGGAGTTCTAGCAAGAATATCCTCAACTAGTGGAGTCAATGTCCAGTGCCCCATCTTCCTCTTTGTGGAAAGCCTTGACACTTGTTTCATCAACTTCTTCAAAAACTCACATCATTCAAGTCTTCAACATCACTAGATTCTTGCTCATTCTCTTGAGAAGATGTACTTAGATCACATTCTTCATACATTTCCTCGATCAACAATTCTTTCTCAAATGCTTCATCATGTCTAAATATCTTGGCACATTCATTTGAGTCAATTACATCTCCATTTGTCAAATACTATTTGTATCTATCTTCATCAATGTAGCCATTTGATTTAATCTTTTCACATTTATCCTCATTAGGTAACCTGCTATTACACCATCTTTCATACATTTCAATGAACATTAAATCTATCTCCTCATGTTGGAGCTCTTTAGAAAATGGATTTAGCTCATCATAGTCATTATTCCCATCGGAATGCACCTCTTCATAGAGTGTGGCCTTACTTGCATACATTTCTTTACTATGAAATCTAGTCAATAGCTTATCCTCTTTCTTATGAACAAGATCATTGTCATGCATTTTTTAACATACGTCTAATGTGGCATCAACCAAATATATATCATGAACTTGTTCTCCAACTACTCTTCCCTTAGGTCTAACATCATGATCTTCTTCCTCAGCATACATCTCAATCCCTAGAAGACTCATCTTTGGCATGCCCTCCTTGTTAGCATCATGCTCACTTGCATTCCCTTCGTACAAATCAGTCATTTTGTCATAGTTCATATTTGAATCATATCCTCGAAGAGACGTTTCACTCTCAAATGGCATCAAGTATTTCCTCAATTATTGTTTGGTTTCATTATTTAAGGAACCATCTTGTGCCTGATGTTACATGAGCTCATTGAATTATTTTGAGGTATTTCATTTTCAATCTCTTTTTTATCATCTTGACTTCCTGTAGATATCTTTAAATCTTGGTTTTTATCATATCGTGCTTCTTTGTTTGTTTGATTATCATCCCTTGTAAGTGAGGAGTCTATCAGATTATGGGAAGCTTCATGTTGTTTTCTTGGTGTGTTTTGTTTATTTTTGTTTTGTTGTATGTTTGATATTGGTTTAACTTTCATTTCCTTAGCCTCCCCTTGTTCTTTTTCTCCTCGCATCTTTGGGGTTTGTACATATATAGTATTTGAAGATATAATCAAAGTATCTACAGACTCTTGGTACCTACGATCCTTAGAGATTGCATCATTTATGTGTATAGGTTCTTTATAGCAATCCTCTTCATAAGCATGTATGTGTATTCCATGCATATCTTCTTTATGCCCAACTGGGATTTCTATTATCTTAAGGATTTGCAAATTATTCTTAGTTTCTGAAATGCATGGAATTTGTGCATCTTCTTCATTTGTATAAATGTCAGCTTTCCAATCATTTAAAATTTTTTTTATTGTTTGTTGTTTCTTCACATATCTCCTCACAGCTTCATGGACGAGTGTCCAATCCTCTGTGATCCCCAAGTTGGAATCTATATCTTATAGAAGTCTTATCGTGCTCCAAAAGATCATCATATTGTCGCTCAAAATCTCTTTTGATCTTGAGAATCGGTTGATCTTTGGGCATATGAACCCACCTCAAGAAGGACTTCCGAGTCACTTTGTCTATGCCCTCCAGCATGAACTACTTGAGGAGCATTGCTTTGTATAACGAATATGTCATATGGTTTATTTGCATGAGTTGGTTGCATAAACTGTATTCACACACAAAGGAAAAGTTTTCGCATAATTCCATATCTTTCATCGGAGTCAAACCTACACCTAAGTATTTCGCCTCAAGTTCGTTTTCTTTGCAAAATGTGGATATATTTTTGCCATAAAAAAACCCGCATTGTTTGATTAAATGGTCATGAAGCGACTGGATGGCTTTTTGGTGCCTATCCTCTTCCTGAAAGCTTATGAATTGAGCTAATAAGAGATCTTCCATGTCCGAAGTGCGAGATCGCTCGATTTTTAGATTATTAACTGGATTCTTCAGTGAACTAGCTCTATGATTTACTCACCCTCTCCTTTCACGTTAGGTTCACCAGGTATGTCACGAGGTTTGCAGAAAGGAGGGTGGGAATGGCATGTGTTCAATGCCACAAGACATAAGCTTCCAGTGTGTTCACGTGGTCGTCGGGGTTCTTGCACGCTTAAGGGTGCACACAAAGTGCAATGAAAATGACATTCACATGAGCTCGATCATCAAAATTTCTCTTGAATCGCTCAAGCTAGAGAGTTTGGATGCTCGGAGTCTCTTTCCAACATAGAATACTTCATAGCTTACCCTCCAAATTGAAGCATTGATATGGGGACTCTCAATATTGAGTACTGAGTACTTCCCATAGTGCCCTTATAGCCTTGAGGCAATATACATTATCGTTATCATGTAAAGTTCATATGTAATCAATCTCTAATTATTAATATCCATATACCCATGTTGCTCATGATATATTGAGGCACAACTGAACCATCTGCTGAAGTGCACATATGAAGTACTTGTGAAAAATATCCTTATATTCTAAATAGTCTTTAGTTCATTTGGAATAGAACTTTTGAGAAGCCGAGTTTAAAGTTAAAGCTCTACACTCAAATTTGAACAGTCTTCATGTTTATTGTAAGGAAAGTTTCATTCGTGGTACACCAATGTGTCAATTAATAGTTACATTTAAAAATACTCAAAGTACAATCCATGTTTGTTTTTGAGCAAATATATATCAACGTTTATTTTTTTACGATAATAATTGCAGGCGCAAAAAAACTAACAAAAGAAGTTTCATCATTTGCAGGTCTGCTAACATAGAGTACACACAAAATATAGAATAATCTAAAAAGTTGTCTAAAAATTATTCTCTCATGCTTACAATGATGATCAAATGCATTGCATACACCTTCATCTCAGAAAACAATCTTTTCAAATCCTTCATATCTGTTCAACTCCCTTCAATGTGTCCATCACTTGTATGACATTTGAACACGATGCTCGAAAGGTCACATCGCAAGCGGAGTAGAGTCAAGTTCATTCATCAAACATTAAGATGTTGATACATTCGCATGTTTTCACTGAAATACATCATGGAAACAAGGCAAACACGGAAATCATGAGAATTCAATCAACAAACCATTCCTATTCTTTATGCGTGCAAAACAGTATTACACTCATATTGATAATGAATTTCATGCTCTCACATATAACATATTTGAACTATTTCAACCCAAATAAGATCAAAGCTTACATTTATCTAGCTCTCTGTATTGGAACACGTGACTCAGAAGAAGTCCAAATATGTGAACAGATGGGCTAATACATATCAATCCATAATCTCTGGCCTTTGTGAATCTTTTTGATGGTCCACTTGTCTTTCGATTTGAAGTCAATATATTTCACTATTGCAACATCGAACTCTGTTCCATCTAATCCCGAGTGCCCGATCTTCCCTGCATATGCCAATCATGCCTTCTAATCAATATTAGTGCACTTGATTATTACTCCATCGGTCTCATCATCTTTTCATTCCCATACATGAAGTTTGTCATGCAGGTAGTGAATCAGTTATGGCGAAAAAGTAAAGTACTCTGGATCTGAATAGAATTGATGTTCAATGAAATCCTATCACTGAATCTAAACTAAGAGCAAACGATTGCCTAGAGGGTCTCAAATGGAGCAATGGTAAGAAGCTATCCAGAACCCCCAACTTCAAAGGGGATTTAGATGTTCACCACACTCTTAACAAGAGATGGTGCCTTTCTTGGACCAAACTTCAGTGGGAACTAAAATTCATGTCTATTTGGCACTCCCTAATTGAGGTCAAAAAGTCCGTTCTCATGTGGCAGATTTTGCATAAAGGTATCTGGACCAATGCCAAGGCTAACAAAATCTGTGGTGTGCTGCCATGGTGCAAGCGTTGCCATCGGTGCATCGAAGCTTTAGCTCACCTGTTCTTCGACTGCCCCAAGTCCCGTGTTATTTGGCGTCACGTGACCCGAGTATTGAGACTCACGAACCAAATCAACTGGCAACAGGTGATGTTGGGTGAGGCGATCGGCTGCTCATCGAGGCTGTGGAATGCCATTAGAGGTGAGACTCTCTGGAAGATTTGGAGGGAGCGATGTGCTGTCAATTTTGGCCAAACTCCTAAGGAATGATCGATCGAGAAATCCCTGTTTCTCCTAGGTAAAAGAATCTCCCGAGACAAGAGATCTCCACCGTTTAGACATCACTGTAGTTATCTCCTCGAAAACAACAAGTTGAAAGCCAAATGGGTCCCACATGAGGGTGATGAAAAATTCATCCGTCTCATTTGTAATGCCCTCTAGCTTACCGAACTTGTCCCCTGCATTGTGGGATTTGGGGGGTCCCAGGGGCACTAGTCCCATTCACTTGTAACTTTTTTTTTCTTTATTTTAATTAAAGTCCGGGAGATTAGGCTAAGGCCGAACTTCCTTAAAAAAAAATAAAAAAATAAAAAAAAAAACTAAGAGCAAACGATTGCAATACAACACCACTCGATTCATGAATTCTACCCTCAACGTCACATTGCTTTGCTTCCTGAAATATTAAAACAATGTGCAGGTGCAGACATAGTACGATTGCGTCAAGCTAGATACACAACATATTCTTTTGGCGAACACCAATCACCCTGAATGTCTTCTACACAATCACTTCAACACGTTTTACAAGTTTTACAAAAACACGTCTCTGGCGCGCCTCAGAGGTAACCTCCATCCGTAGAGGTTTAGCTTCCAATATCTCGTTACCACTTCCGCTCATGAAGTCTCATCTTTTGTAGAGTACACAGTAGAAATGAGCCCATAGAGAGCTTGAAAAACTTTGCGTGAAGCTTCCACTATATAAAAACATGATCCCGACTCATTTCAGCACGATGATATGGTTCTTGAGTTCCTCAGAGCTGTCAGTTTTTTCTGTTCCCTTCCTTTTCTCTTCGGGATCATGTTGAACCCCTCAACATGCACGAGCTCTTCTCTGCCCCCGTTGCCCTCTCTTCTAGGGCCTTGCGAATCCCCCCCTCACCTATCACAGTATTCCCCTTTTGATGCTTCTTCCTCAGCTTCCGAAAAAAAAACTACCTTCTGTCTCCTAGACAGCCTTCTCTAATGTGCCAGACCTCCACTTTCCAGGGATCAGCCGCCTTTTGAAGCGGCCTTCTAAAGTTGAAGCCTCAGCAACCCCAATTTGGAAGTATCATCATAAGTTACCCTCTTCCAGAACATATGGGACACTTATCAATCACACTCTTTTTCTAATTGACATTGATACTTGATGGTTTTGAACCGAGCGCAATACAAAAATAGCGCATCGCATGTTCAGGCATATTCAATCTTTTATAGATCCTACCCATCAAGAAAAAAAACACACTGCTTTCCCGTGAAGCTACCTTCTTTAGGTATTCAAGTTCCTTCAAAGCCATCCTTGTATCCCTCCTTATTCACAAGCACGTTAGTTTTTTGGTTCTTAAGGAGAGAATATTTTTGGGGTTTACAAGGATAGCTTGTTCTATTAGGTTCAAAGCATATCCATTTTTCTTTAACACATACAAAGCTATTCCCAAGTAGCATAATCAATATTCATGGCCTTGAATTGAAATGTCGTGGATCAATACTCATGGCCTTGAATTGAGCCTTTAATTGTTTTCAATTGAACCATTCTATGGATTTGATATCTCGACCACATCCACCCCCTCTAAATCTGTGCATCCTGCGGATGCGCCACACAAATCTTCATATATGCAAGAATTTATGAATTCGAAGACAAATCAAGTGCATGGGTTCTCAAACACATGTGTCTATGCATGATCGTGTAGTGGGCCCTATACATGTGTGCTTGAAATGCATCGAAGGACACAATGGTGCATAGATAGGGTAATAGGCATCTGATGATAAGGTTTCTCCACTCAAATTCAAACTTAATTTTGTTCATGCATCAATAAATCAGATTATGTGCAATTAGATGTGCATTTATGAGCTTCAAAAATTTGTGCACATATACATTTATGCATGCTTACTTTAGATGCATTAATTCACAATCATTGTGCAATTATGGAATCGGTCTCATGGTTTCTAAAGGAAGAAGATCACTCCTCATAGTTTTGCTCACAAAGGTAATCACTCTCTCCTCTCAACTCCACTCATAGCTCTATCCTACTCTTATTCATGTTATTTACAAATCAATTTCATGTGCAAATGAATGTGCATCTAGGGGATTTAAAACCATTTGCTATTTTTAACTTAAAATATGCATAGTTTATGTGCAATGCAACTCAAAGTTGGTGCAAAGAAAAGATTAGGGTTAAAGCAAAGTAGCTATTGGAAAAGGATTTCTGAAATTCACACTTTGTTTGTCATCTCCATTGACTTTTCTTGATCATTTCCTGCACTCATAACACTAGACAAAAGATGAAAAGCATTAAATCCAAATAACGATATAATATACACATGCAATCCATGAAAGAACTTCATGAAAATCTATCTGGAACAAAACATGAACTAGCAACTCGAAAGTAGTTGCCTTTTGCACAATCCAATCAAACTCAAGGTCTTCAATTGGTTCCCAATTCTCTGCATCTATACTCATAAATTCATAAGAGATATCAGAAACATCATATTCAATAACATTATTTGACAATATTTCATTCATTTGAACTCTAGGTGTATCTGTTTGATTTGAATTTACTTCAAAATTTTTATCCAAAATACATTCACTTTGCGAAGATGATTCATTCAATTCATCTAACTACTCACACTCAAAATCATGCAGACCCAAACTACCATACATGAAATCAATAAATTCATCTTGAGCTAATAGATTTTCATGCATACCAATTGAAAACAATTCTCCACAATCCATCAAACTCAAACATTCATTACACTGATCATCATTAGACACCTTTTCACATATATTCAACTCTTCATCATGCAAAATACTATGCTCTAGAGAAAATTCATCATGAATTTCATTATTATCTAAATCAATCTTATCTCTCTCACCCCCTCGTACTTCCTGAGGAGTTCTATCGAGAATATCCTCAACTAGTGGAGTCAATGTCCAGTGCCCCATCTTCCTCTTTGTGGAAAGCCTTAACACTTGTTTCATCAACTTCTTCAAAACTTACATCACTCAAGTCTTCAACATCACTTGATTCTTGCTCATTCTCTTCAGAAGATGTACTTAGACCACATTCTTCATACATTTTCTCGATCAACGATTCTTGCTAAAACGTTTCATCATGTCCAAATATCTTGGCACATTCATTTGAGTCAATTACAGATCCATTTGTCCTATAGTATTTGTATCCATCTTCATCAATGTAGCCATTTTATTTAATCTTTTCACATTTATCATCATCAAGTAACCTGCTATCACACCATCTTTCATACATTTCAATGAACGTCAAATCTATCTCCTCATGTTGGAGCACTTGCATACATTTCTTTACTATGAAATCTAGTCAATAGCTTATCCTCTTTCTTATGAACAAGATCATTGTCATGCATTTTTTAACATATGTCTAATATGGCATCAACCAAATGTATATCATGAACTTGTTTGATTATCATCCCTTATAAGTGAGGAGTCTATCAGATTATGGGAAGCTTCATGTTGTTTTCTTGGTGTGTTTTGTTTATTTTTGTTTTGTTGTATGTTTGATATTGGTTTAATTTTGATTTGCTTAGCTTCCCCTTGTTCTTTTTCTCCTCGTATCTTTGGGGTTTGTACATATATAGTATTTGAAGATGGAATCAAAGTATCTACAGACTCTTGGTACCTAGGATCCTTAGAGATTGCATCATTTATGCTTATAGGTTCTTTATAGCAATCCTTTTCATAAGCATGTACATGTATTCCATGCATATCTTCTTTATGCCCAATTGGGGTTTCTATTATCTTGATCAAATGCACACCTTCACATCAGAAAAAAATCTTTTCAAATCCTTCATATCTGCTCAACTCCCTTCAATGTGTCCATCACTTGTATGAAGTTTAAACACGATGCTCGAAAGCTCATTGTTTTCCCCTTAAAACAAATTCACATCGCAAGCGAGTTCAGTCGAGTTCATTCATCAAACATTAAGATGTTGATACATTTGCATGTTTTCACTGAAATACATCATGGCAACAAGGCAAACACAAAAGTCATGAGAATTCAATCAACAAACCATTCCTATTCTTTATGCGTGCAAAACAGTATTACAATCATATTGATAATGAATTTCATGCTCTCACATATAACATATTTGAACTATTGCATAATAGAACTCAAATCAAAGCTTGCATTTATCTAGCTCTTTGTATTGGAACACGTGACTCAGAAGAAGTCCAAATACGTGAATAACTGGGCTAATAGATATCGATTGTACTCAGAAGAAGTCGCTGGCCTTTCTGAATCTTCTGCACAAAACTTTTTGATGGTCCACTTGTCTTTCGATTTGAAGTCAATATATTTCACTATTGCAGCATCGAACTCTGTTCCATCTAATCGGGAGCGCTTGATCTTCCCTGCATATGCCAATCATGCCTTCTTATCAATATTAGTGCCACTTGATTATTACTCCATTGGTCTCATCATCTTTTCATTCCCATACACGAAGCATGTTCAGGCATAATCAATCTTTTATAGATCCTACCCATCAAGTAAAAAAAAAACACACTGCTTTCTCGTGGAGCTACCTTCTTTAGGTATTCAAGTTCCTTCATAGCTATCCTTTTATCCCTCCTTACTCACAAGCATGTTAGCTTTTTGGTTCTTAGGGAGAGAATCTTTTTGGGGTTTACAAGGATAGCTTGTTCTATCAGGTTCAAAGCATATCCATTTTTCTTTAATACATACAAAGCTATTCCCAAGTAGCATACTCAATACATGTATTGAAATGTCATGGATCAATACTTATGGCCTTGAATTGAGCCTTTAATTGTGTTCAATTGAATTGTGGTATCGATTTGATATCTCGACCACATCCACCCCCTCTAAACTTGTGCATCCTGCGGATGCACCACAAAAATCTTCATATCTGCAAGAATTTGTGAATTCCAAGAAAAATCAAGTGCATGGGTTCTCAAACACATGTGTCTATGCATGGCCGTGTAGTGGGCCCTATACATGTGTACTTGAAATGCATCAAAAGACACAATAGTGCATAGACAAGGTAATAGGCATCTGATGATAAGGTTTCTCCACTCAAATTCAAATTGAATTTTGTTCATGCATCAACAAATCAGATTATGTGCAATTAGATATGCATTTATGAGCTTCGAAATTTTGTGCACATATATATTCATGCATGCTTACTTTAGATGCATTAATTCACAATCATGGCTCAATTATGGAATCGGGTCTCATGGTTTCTAAAGGAAGAAGATCACTCCTCATAGTTCTGCTCACAAAGGTAATCACTCTCTTCTCTCAACTCCACTCATAGCTCTATCCTACTCTTATTCATGGTATTTATAAATGAATTTCATGTGCAAATGAACGTGCATCTAGGGGATTTAAACCATGTGCTATTTTTAACTTAAAACATGCGTACTTTATGTGCAATGCAACTCAAAATTGGTGCAAAGAAAAGATTAGGGTTGAAGCAAAGAAGCTATTGAAAAAGGCTTTTTGAAATTCACACTTTGTTTGTCATCTCCATTGACTTTGCTTGATCATTTCCTGCACTCATAACACTAGACAAAATATGAAAAGCATTAAATCCAACTAACCATATACACATGCAATCCATGAAAGAACTTCACGAAAACCTATCTGCAATAAAACATGAACTAGCAACGTGAAAGTAGTTTTCAATTGAATTGTGGTATGGATTTGATATCTCGACCATAACATAACCTTTTTCAGAGTTTTAAAATGCTTTGGATAGCTCGCTAAGTCTAGTTTATGCTCACAAAATTTCATGTCCATTGCATTTACTATTTGTGAGCAATCTGCATTTTACTGCTCACTCGTCTATCTTTGCAAAGCCCGAAAATGGCGAGAGTGTTCCAGATTTTACCAAAACTTTTTCTCAGTGCTTAGTTGATGCATTGAAGTGTTTTAACTTGTACTGGGAAGCTTGCTACATCTATTTGCTATGTCCAAAAGGCATTTGTCTAATCCCTACAAGGTTGAGAGCATTGTTCATTTTTTCTAGCAAGTGTATGTACATAAATAGTAAGTTTTGGGAGTTAGTCATTTTGCAACTAGTTTGTCTTGACTGAAACTTTTGAGATACTTGTTCCAAAGCACTTGGGTGATTTTTTTGTGGATTTAGGAAGCTCAAAGGGTCTAGTAACCAACTCTGAAGTCTTAGTTGGGTGGTGTAAAGATGGTTGTGGTAGCACCAATTCATCTTCAGGTTGCATCCACCATCTCTCTCCAGAGTGGTATCAGAGCATAGTCAATCAACATGGGAGATGGATTTCCATCAACAATTGATAGATTGGATAGAAACAACTACCCATCATGGCCTTTAAGGATGGAGGCTTATCTTCAAGGGAGGAATCTATTTGGATACACATCTGGAGATGAAGCTATGCCAAGCATGAGGAACAAAGGGCAACCATCACATGAAGACGAGGAAATACTTTCAAATTCGTCTTCAAAGGATGCACTTGCAAGGTCCTATATTCTAAACTCAATCTCTTATTTTCTTTAATACATGTCAAGGGATGCAAGTCATCAAGAAAGACTTGGAATGCACTTGCTTCTTTCTTCTCCTCCAACACTCGAGCAAGGAACAACCAATTGTGGATGGAGTTCACGACAATGAAGAAAAGCCCCAAGCAAAGTGTCACTGATTATGTCACAAAGATGAAGGAGATTTCATATCAACTTGGAAGCATTGGAGAGGTAATTGAAGAGGAAAAAATCATTAGACAAATCATAAGTGGAATCAAAGCAGATGACAAGTGGGAGTCCTTCACAACAGCCATGGATTTGTACATGGATATGCATGTACCCAACCTCAACACACTCATGGGCCAACTCTTCACTCATGAAGCAAAGACTAGCAAAGGTGGTGAGTCCTCAAGAGGTAATCAAACTTCTGCCTTATATTATGATAAAGCTAAGATCAAGGACAAGTCAAAGAATAAGAAGAATAAAGATGAAGCTAGCTCTTTCCAAGAAAACTTTGGAGGTAGAGGAAGAGCTAGAGGAAGAGGCATAGGTGGAAAGCAAGGTAGGGGGAGATTCCAATCATCTCAACCTTGAAATATATGTGGCTTATCTAATCATACTACTAAACAATGTTTCAGGAACCAGAGGAACTCAAAAGGAAGAGGATTCAATAGAGGTGGCTATGGATCAAATAGAGGAAGATACAATGGAGGCTACAACAAAAACTACTACAACAACAATGACAACAACAAAACAACATCAACAACTACCAAAGTGGCCATAGAGGAAGAAGAGATTACAATAACTATGCAGATGACAAATGTCAAGAAGATTCATTATTGATTATGAATCTATCACTGAAGAATGGTAAGGATGATGATCACATCTTTTACATTGATTCAAGATGCTCAAATCATGTAGCAGGAAATGTGGCTTTACTTTCTGATTTTGAAGATCCTCACAACAAACATGAAGTGAAAACAGGAGATGATACAAAGCACTTAGTGGAGAAGATAGGTAATGTGAAGACATCAGATGGGAATATGAACCTCTTAAGCAAAGTCTTGTATGTCCCTACAATCACCAAAAACTTAACAAGTCTTGGGCAGATTGTTGAGAAAGGATTGCAGGTGAGATTCAATCAATTTGGAGCATATGTTGAAGACCCAAGGCAAGGCTTTAGAAGGATTTCCAAAGGAGAAAAGACAAGAAGACTTTTCACTTTTGAAGTGGAAGATACAAAGAACTTAGCCTTATTTAGCTATGGATCTCAAACTCTAGTAGAGTTGGAGATATGGCACAAAAGGCTTGCTCACATTGGTAAGAGGAAACTCAAACAAATTTGCAGGGACCAAAGTGTACTTGGCTTGCCTAATATCACAAGGCAACACATGATTTATAAGTGTGAAGCTTGTCAACTTGGCAAGGCTCATAGACAACCTTTCAATAAGAAGGGATATGTGTATCATAATCTTTTGGATCTAGTGCACACCGATGTGTGGGGTCCAAGTAAGGAGCCATCTATATAAAGCTCAAGATATTATGTGTCTTTCATAGATGATTGTAGCAGGTGGACCATTCCGTTTTTCATGGAGCACAAGGATGAAGTTTTTAATTGCTTTAAGAAGTATGTTTCTCTTTTTGAAAACCAAACAGGTAGGACTTTGAAAAGACTCAGATCAGATGGTGGAGGAGAATACTTCTCTTCTGAATTTAATGCCTACTTGCATGAAAGAGGCATTAAAAGGGAAGTCACTACAAGGTATACACCCAAACTCAATGGTGTAGCAGAGAGGAGAAACAGAGCTATTCTTGAAGCTACAAGGTCCATGCTCAATGAAAAGGGATTTCCAAACTACCTATGGGCAGAGGCTGTGTCTACATCCACATATCTCATAAATAGACTTCCATCTAAGTCACTAGATGGAACCACTCCATATGAAGTGTGGAATGGAAGAAGACCTAGTCTAGAGCATTTTAAAATCTTTGGATGCTTAGCCTATGCTCACATTCCCTCTCAAGTAAGAGGGAAATTGGATCCCAAGGTAGAGAAGTGCATATTTATTGGTTATGAACAAAACCAAAAAGGATATAGATTGTACAACCCAACCAATAAAGGATTTTTTGTGAGTAGAGATGTAATTTCTGATGAGAACAAATCATGGTTTGATGTTGATAGGAAAGTGAAGCTGCCTTATGACTTGGACGAAGATTTTCCATCACTTCAACTAAAGGAGCCAAAGAAAATTGAAGGAAGTGATTCGGAGATTGACCTAGAAGACTTGGAAAGACTAAAGTTATGGAAGAGCAAAGGTAAAGCAATCATGCAAGATGCTACATATGGACCTGAGAGCTCACATCAACCACATAGAAGGTCTTCAAGGGAGAAGAAGAAACCAGAGAGGTATGGTTATGATACTTCTTTGGTCACCAAGAACTCAATCTACATTGCAAAGGATTCAACCAATGAAGAACCTACCACATTTGAAGAAGCACATAGCAAGAAATCTTGGAAAGATGCAATGGATGAAGAAATGGAAGCCTTGAAGGAGAATGACACTTGGGAGCTTGTACCTAACAAGCCATCTATGAAGGTAATTGGATCTAGATGGATATACAAAATCAAGAGGAATGCATATGGGAGAATAAATAGACATAAAGCAAGGTTAGTTGCAAAAGGGTTTGCTCAAACCCATGGTATTGATTATGAGGAGACTTTCTCTCATGTTGCAAAAATGCCTACAATTAGGGTTCTCATTAGTCTTGCTGCATCTAGAAATTGGAAGCTCTATCAACTTGATGTAAAGAATGCGTTCTTAGATGGATGGATTTTCGAGGAAGTGTATAGGGCACAACCTCCCTGGATATAAGGATGCACATCATCCTAACTATGTGTGCAAATTAAAGAAAGCCTTGTACGGATTGAAGCAAGCTCTAAGAGCTTGGAATTTTAGATTGGTGACTTATTTTCAGGACCAAGGATTCAAAGCTAGCAAGGTGGATACCTCTTCATTCATAAAGAGGAATGGATGTGAAGTGATCTATCTATGTGTGTATGTTGATGATATCATTATCAAAGGGAATGATCTTGAAGGAATCAAACATGTAAAGATTCAAATGAAGGAGTTCAAAATAAGTGATCTTGGACCACTCACTTATTTTCTTGGATTGGAAATTACGGATCCTTACAAGGCCCATGCAGGGTTCACCTTTTTCCCTAATGATAGTAGACAGAGATGTACTTAATGAAATGTATCAAAATATGAATACCACTACACACATGATACAAACGGAGTGTAGTGTACTACACATAGATGATGTGAGCTCAATGTATGCTCACTAAAGTAGCTGAAATCCTCTCAGAAGTTCTCTACTTCCCATGACTAAAAGCATATGTATTTATACTCATTTCGTGAATTTGAATTTTGAATATTTTCACCTAACAGTGATCTTAGACTTTAGGAATCTGATTTACTTGATTCCTTTACCAAATGACTCGTGGGTTTAGCCTCCTAACTTCACGAGATTATTTCTTCTCTTGAGTTTACAATTATCCAAGATAAATACTCTAAAATTCACAAGCACAAGTGCATATGTAGGTCTCTTTGTGAGAGGACAACTAATGCGTGTAATTGTTTAAGCCTTGGCAAAACATTTAGGCTTGCTAAATGTATCAATATCTCCTCCTCAAGCGTAAGATACTTGCATCTTCAGTCCTTTAAGATTTCATGCAATCCTATCATTGATTTGAATCTATTTAATTTGCTTCCATCCAAGGCCTTTGTCATCATATTTGCACATTGTTGATGAGTTGATACATATGAAAGTTGAATCTCTTTGCTCATAATCTTGTCTCTGACATTATTACAGTGAACTTCTATATGTTTATTCCTTGCATGATAGATTGGATTAGTGGCAGGTGTAATAAGCTAATATTATCTCCAAATATATGTGGAGTTGAAGTGTTCAACCCTAAATCATAATATAGGGTTCTAATGCACATAACTTCTTGTTGTAGCATTTGCAAGTCCTATATACTCAGCTTGTGTTGATGAAAGAGAAATTGTGGGTTGCTTCTTTGAAGACCATGATATTAAACTTTTACCTGCAAAAGTAAGATTTCCAGATGTACTTCTCCTATCATCTTTAAAGCCTGCCCAGTTTGCATCAGAGAAGAGTTTAACATCTATATCAAATGTATATGGATAGTATAGTCCTTCATTGATTGTGTCTTTCAAATACTTTAGGATTCTCTTGGTTTCTTCCATGTGAGGCTTCCTTGGAGTATGCATGAACTGACTCAACACACTTACTCCATAACAAATATCTACTCTAGTTAATGTAGCATATTTTAGGCTTCCAACTAGAATCTAATAGCTAGCTACATCTTCAATTAGTTCACCTTCATGAGCACTTAACTTTAAATTTACCTCCATGGGAGTACTTGGCAAGCTTTGTATTTTCCATTTTGAATTTGGAGAGCATATCTCCAATGTATTTCCTTTGTGTGAGGAACATACCTTTCTTTGTATATACTACTTCCAACCCTAGGAAGTATGTGAGCAAACCAAGATCACTAATCTTGAACTCCTCCTTCATTTGGGCTTTAATCAATCTGATTCCTTTTGCATCATTTCCTATAATGATTATATCAGCAGCATATACACATAGATATATGACTTCTAAATGATTCCTCTTAATGAAGAGTGAAGGATTTGCCTTACTTACATTTAAACATTTATCCTTCAAATTATTATGTTTACAAACTTGTAAATAGCAAAGTAAAGAACCAAAAGTGATGAGACGTCCCAAGATCTTCAAAAGATCAAACAGAAATTTCCAAACTTCAGAGATCGAACTTTCCTCCAAATGTTCAAGAAAAAAGAAATGGGTTACTGTAGCAAAATACCCATTAGAAACTCTTTGAATGAAAATCCTTGAAACCAAGTATATATCCTAAGATTAGGCTTTGAAAAGCACACATTAAAAACAAAAAACATCAAAAAATATTGATTATAGCTCCCAAATTTATAGTTTGAAATCAAGGTATGCCAAGGCCTCGTACAATAAGGTGTGAATAACTGCCCGAATTGAAAGCTGATATACAATAGCAAAAAAACTCAAAGAACTATGATAAATTTTGATATACACTAAAAATATGAGAGATAAGGAAACTCCTCCAAGTGAAAACACTCAAAAGACCTCATAAGGACTGAGATGTGAAAGTTTGAGGAGAGGTATGTCTCTTATGAGACACCAGATACACACAAGGAACTATATCTGCAAAAATGCCTATTTGTGCGGAGTTTTTTCATTAAATATTGTAAAAAAATTGATCTAGATATATTGTAAAAGTTATAAGCTTCACAACACAACAAGAATCACTCAATTTGCTCACCTACACTAAGAGAATCACACTTTTTATTGAGAGACTTACAACAGAAGCACCTTCCTTGTCTAAAAATAGACACCTCTCCTTTTCTTCCTACTTTTATCTACTTGTACTCTAAATTTAAAGATGTGAGCACCTCCACATGTCATTTTTCATAACTAATAAGATCCACAAGCTTCCATATACTATTTTTAGTAACTAATAAGATCCACAAGCATAAAAGACTACTTTAGAGCTTATTTTTATGTAACATTGCCCCCCTCAAACTCTAAATCCAAAGCTTTGGCTCCAAGTAGAACTTTGATTCGCTTGAGCTTCTAAGCATCCACTACTTTTGTGAGTATGTCTGCTTATTGATCTTTAGCTCCAACATGTTGAATATCAGATCTTCATTTACCACCTTCTCTCCGATATAATGATATAGTACTTCAATGTGTTTGGTTCTTGCGTGGTACACTAGATTAGACGCAAGCTGTAATGAACTTACATTATCTCCAAAGAGTAGTGGACATGATGTAGATAGATTCATGTCTTCATAAAGCCTCAAATACCACATAATCTCACATGTTGCATTTGTAAGACTTCTACATTCAGCTTCCGTGCTTGAAAGTGCTATTGGAGGCTATTTTTTACAACTCCATGAAACCAGATTATCACCTTCAAATATCAGATATCCACCTATACTCCTTCTATCATCCTTTTTTCAAGCCCAATCTACATTGCTGTATGCTTTCAAATCCATAAGTTAATGATATTTATAGCCCAAAACTTCATTTAATGTACCCTTCAAATATCTCAAGACCCTCTTAGTTTCTTGCATATGTACATATGTGGGTTTGCTCATGAATTGAGAAAACGGACATACACTAAATGTAATATCCGGTCTTGTTAAAGTTGCATCTATAAGAGACCAATCAAACACTTGTAGATAAGTGGATCTTCTAAAGGTTCACCATCTTCAACATTGTACTTCACATTGGGTTCCATCGGATTACTCGTACTCTTGCAATGCTCCATGCCATATTTTTTAACCATCTTCTTTCTTCATAACTTTGATTCCAAGAATGTAGGTCGATTCTCCTAAATATCCAAGCTCTGCTTTGATCCTGGCTATTTCACCTTCATCGTTTCTTGTTATTATCAAGTCATCCACATAAATTGAAATATAAACAATTAACGATCCTTCAACTTTAAAGGCCTATTCAGGAAAAATGGGAATTACACACAATTTTGAGACAATTCTTTGTGTCCCAATGTTTTACATTTGGACTCATTCACACACTATAACATGTTATTATCTCTTTAATAGAGTATATTAAATTGAAACTTTAATATTAAGTGTTAATTTTATTATAAATGGCATATGAGGGTTGGCCTCAAATTTAATAAGTTAATATAATAAGTTATATAAATGGGACTTGAATAATTCCCAAATTTCTTGAATAGGCCTTTTTAACATACAAAGAAGTATCTGTATTTGAACACCTATATCCCTGATTTTCAAGAAACTTTACCAATCTAAAATTGAAGGCCCTTGGAGCATGTTTAAGACCATACAATGCTTTCAAGAGTTTACATACATGTGTAGGCTTCTTGGGATTTTCATAACCTTCCGGTTGCTCCATGTACATTAAGAAATGCATTTTTGATATCTAATTGATAAAGATTCCATACCTTGCTTGCAAAGACACTTATTAATGTTCTTATTGTTGATATCTTGGCAACTGGAGAAAATGTCTCCTCATAATCGATGTCATAACTCTATGCATAACCTTTACAAACAAGCCTTCCTTTATGTCTACTTAGTGAACCATCACTATTTCTCTTGATCCTGTACACCCATTTGTTACCAATTACCTTCATGTTGGGTTGCCTTAGAACTAGATTCCATGTATTATTCTCATACAAATCTACCATTTATTCATCCATTGTGTTAATCCATTTGTTTACCTTTGAAGCTTCTTTAAAAGTTGTTGGTTCTTGCTCCTCAAGAAGTTTTGCCATATAAACTTCATGAGAAAATCTTTGTGGTGGCCTTCTTTCTCTTACTGGATACCTTGATTGACTTTTTGTCCTATCATGCTTTTCTTGCCTTTGAGATTGGGTTCTTCTTGCTACCTGCCATGGACTCTTCTTGAGATGGACCCCATACATCAGTAGGAATCAAGTCCAAAATACCTTTTCTTTGTAGTCTTGCTTGAAAAAGGACTTCATACCTGTTTTCCAAACTGACATGCCTCACAAACGTAATCCAAATCTTGCTTAGGTAGCTGTGGTAGACCTTAAACCAAGGATCTCTTTGCAATATCCTTCAATCTACCAACATTCATGTGTCCTAATCTCTTATGCCATAAATCCAATTGAATAACCTAAGTCCCATTGACCAATGTATAACTTGCATAATCTGGAACTTCAACTTCATAAGTATATAATCAATTTACCTTTTGTTCTTTTATAACAAAAGTCCCATTGTTCTTCTCATAAGTTTGCCACTAATTATTGTCAAAATCCACCTTCACTCCATTGCCCTCCTTCTATCCAACTGAAAATCAAATTTCTTCTAATAGTAGGAACAAACAAAACATCTCTGAGAGTTACACGTTCATTAAGTGGACAATCACCAACGTATACTACTTCATGCTCAAAACTATCTCATGTAGCAACTATGACTCTTGACTCTGGATTATATGAGTTCATAAACATATTCATATTATGACTCATGCGGTTTGAGGAACCACTATCTACATACCAAGTTTTATTGGTTACCTTCCTCTTGTGTGTTTATGTTTGCATAGCCATAAGAATATTTTGTTTCTGTGTGTGAGCCTCCTCTTGCACTATGTTTTTGTTTCAATGCATGTGGCCTTGGCCTTTTCCTCTTTGTCGCCCTTTAAAACCGACTCTTCTATTTGGGTTGGAGAAGAAATCCCTAACATAATGACCAAGTTTACTAGAATAATTACAAGTAAAGTTACCTTGCTGATTTGGTTGAGTCTGTTGACCTTGTTCTATTATTCTTATCCTCTGGTAGCATCAAAGCTTCCTCGTCCTCTTGCTTTTCTGTTGAATCTTCCTCTTGTTCCCCAATTTCCTCTACCTCTTGCTCTATCAAATGAAGTATAAAGATCTTTTCCTTGAGTAAAGAGGAATTTTGATGGTTCAATTAATAGGTACAAATCAAGGCTAATTACCAATGGATTTGCATAAACTCAAGGTATTGATTATGAAGAAACATTTTCACCTGTTGCAAAAATGCCTACTATTAGAGTACTCATGAGTGTTGCATCTTCCAAGAATTGGAAGATATATCAAATGTATGTTAAAAATGCTTTCTTAAATGTTTGGATATTAGAGGAGGTATATATGGCTCAAACTCCTAGTTTTGAAGATCAATCATACCCTGAACATGTATGCAGGTTGAGGAAAGATTTGTCTGGCTTTAAGCAAGCTCCTAGAGCTTGGAACCATCGACTTTTTACTTACTTGTGTTACATTAAAAAAAGCTCTAAATTAGTCTTTTAGCCTTGTGGATCTTATTAGTTATGTGCTCACATCTTCAAATTTAGAGTAAAAGTAGATAAAAGTAGGAATGAAAGGAGAGGTGTCTATTTTTAGACAAGGAAGGTGCTTCTATTGACATCCTCTCAATAAAAAGAGTGATTTTCTTTGCGTAGCTAACCAAATTGAGTGAATCTTGTTGTGTTGTGAAGCTTACAACTTGTTCTATATATAAAGATCAGGTTTCTTACAAAATTTCAGTGAGGAAACTTCACACAAGTAGGAGTTTTTGCAGATATAGTTTCTTGTGTGTATTTGGTGCCTCATGAGAGGCATACCTCTCTTCAAACTTTCATATCTCAGTCTTTATGAGGTCTTTTTGAGCATGGTGGATTTTCCTTATCTTTTATATGTTTAGAGTGTATCAAAATGTTTTTGTACATCTCTTTTCAATTCCACTAGTTATTCACACCTTGTTGTAGCAGGCCTTGGCATAACTTGATTTCAAACTATTAGTTTGGGAGCTATAATCCACCTTTTTTTATGTTTTTTGTTTCTAAGTTATGCTATTCAAAGCCTAATTTCAGGATATATACTTTATTTTAACGACTTGTACTCAAAGAGTTTTTTATGATTATTTTGCTATAGTAACCCATTTCTATTTTCTTGAAAGTTTGTAGGAAAGTTTGATTTCTGAAGTTTGGATATATTTGTTTGATCTTTTGAAGATCTTGGGAGGTCTCATCACTTTTGGTTGTGTACTTTGATGTTTACCAGTTTATAAACATAACATTGTGGTATCAGAGATATTTTTTAATCAAATCTTTTATAAAGCTTATTGGATTATCTTCTTTGTTTACAACAATTCATGGTAGATTTGAGTACATCGATTCAGAAGTTATCAGATGGGAGAAATTATCCCATGTGGCAATTTCTAATGGAGTCTTATCTCATGTCTAAAGGTCTTTGGGGATTAATAATAGGTACAAAAGTGAAGCCAATATTACCAAAAGCTCCTACATAAGCAGATCGAGCAAGAGAACAAGAATGGATCGAAAGAGACAAAAGAGTTTTGTTTATTATATCACAAACAGTTTTGAATACTATTCTTGGATATATAAGAGGTTTGAATACTAGTAGAGAAGACTGGGAGTCTCTATTTGCAACCAAAAATAGAGCAAGGCAGACACAAATTATTGGTGAGCTGACAAGAGTAAAAAAGAAGCCACAAAAATCAGTTAATGATTATATTCTTGAGATAAAATCTCTTATTGAAGCATTAGCCTCTATTGATGCATCTGCTACTGAGGATAGAAAGTTTAATAACATGTTAAGTGGCTTGAGATACAATGAAAGATGAAAGTCTTTCATTACATCTATCATGACTCGAGAGAATCTACCATCCTTTGAAGATTTACAAACGCTCATGATGATCAAAGAAATCAACATAAAAGATGGAAATTCTTATCATTCTCAAAGATTGAACCAATGACCTTCATAGATGGAGTCTTGGGTACCAAATCCCAAGTCTGATTCTCTTGTAAAGATTCTACTTCTTCTTCCGTAGCACTTCTCCATTCTGGCTTCTTCATAGGTAGAAGGTCCTTGAGATTCTGAGTCATGTGCTATATATATATTGAGTGTTTATTGACCAAAAGATCACTATGAGAGCCTGACCAAGTATGAGATGACAGAGGTGCATCTAATTTGCTGTCACACAAAGTCTAAACCACCCATTTTGGCATAGTTTTTGCCTCCTCTATATCAACTCTCTCATCAACAAGTGCATCATGAAATCTACATAAGAAATGGAATGATCTGTAGCATCACATGAAACTTGTAAAGGGTGAGAAGTTGCCTCATTAAGACCAGCTCTAGACTGTCCACCTGTAAAAAGAGGCAGCAAAGTATCATACATGTCTTTGGAGCGAACAGATGTCTCCTTAGTACATGAAAGTAATGGCTGAATAGCATCTTCGGCAAAAGTAGCATCAAACCTAACTAGAATGTGTTTTGTTTGTGGATGATATAGACGATAGCCTTTGCTTTCAGAACTATACCCAACAAAAATACATTTTACTGCTTTATCATCCAATTTTCTATGATGTTGTTCAGGCATTAATGCATATGCTAGACAACCAAAAACACACATATGAGCAACAGATGCCCTGTGACCATGCCAAGACTCATATGGAGTGATAGACTGCAGTGCTTTAGTGGGATACCTGTTAAGTACATATGATGCACACATGACAGCCTCAAGCCACAAACTATGTGGTAAAGCCTAACTCTTGACCATACACCTCCCCATCTCCATGAGTGACTTGTTCTTCCGTTTAGAAACTCCATTTTGTTGAGGTGTATACAACACTATAAACTGATGTTTTATCCCATGTTCAGCCAGAAATGCATTAAATTCAGAAGTCTTAGATTCCTCCCCTTGATTAGAACAGAGGGTGTCCATTTTACATACTGACAAATTTTTAGCCAAAATAAAAAACTATTTGAAGCACATAAACAGTTCATACTTTGTTTTGAGTGGACATACCCATACATGCCTGGAAAAATCATCAATAAAAGTCACATGATGACGTAAAGATAGTTTCCAAAAGAGGGTGTCTTCATAAGACCACAGACATCACTGTGAACACAGACATAGGACCATAGACAACACTTCTGAGTAGCTTGAATTGAACCATCTTATGGAAAGGAGGGACACTGCATTTTGCCCAAATACAACCTTCACAGACATGTTTTCCAGGTGCCTCAAGTTTGGGCAAAGAGGACACCATTTCAGATTTCTTTAGGCATAGCAAACTAGCAAAATTCAGATGACCAAAGTGTGCATGCCAAAGCTTTGCATCCAACATAGCCTGAGAATCATGTAGTGCACATGCTGAATCATTCATAGATTCTTCATAGTCTATGAGCTTATCTAGCCCATGAAATAAAATGCCAGAAGCAATAATCACATCGCCATTTGACATATCATGAACTCTACATTTGTCATCAATAAATTTTACAACCAAGCCAATCTTGGCTAATGCAAAAACTGATAACATATTTTTCTTGATTCCTAGCACAAATAAAGCATTCAACAAAGTGAAAGAACTACCATCAATAGTAGTCAGAATGATCTTACCAACTCCCATGACAGGATAAGAGGAGTTGTTGGCGCATGTGATAGTATTCCTTGTAGAGGCAGACTCAAGTGAAATGAAGAAACTATAATGCGAGGTAATATGTCTGGTTTCCCCACTATCAAAGTACCAAACATTTGATTCTACTGTAGACATACACTATTCAGGAGAAGATGGGTCAAAAGTGCAAACACTAGTAAACACCCATTCTTCATTCTACACAAGATTAACAGACTTTGTTTTTGGTGTAGAGGCCCCTGCAACAACCATTCTAGCCTCTTTTTTCTTTACCTCTTGTAGCCAATTTTGGATAGTTCTTTATGACATGATCGTTTCCTTTACAATTCTTACAAAAGAATTTTTGCTTTTCTGATTTCTTCTCATCTTTGTCTTCCTTGTTTGAATATGCAGATTTTTGCTTACTAGTAGATGAGATACATTTACCTTTGCACTTCTGATTAGCCATGAAAGCTTGATCTGTAACATGCATAATGGACCTATTCTACCTAGAATGATCTTCCTACAACAGAACAGAGATTAACTCCTCAAATGATAAGGCATTTGGATTGCCTTGCATCATCAAACAAAGAGTAGAAGCAAAACTCTGCTATGAATCAGGAAGACCATTCAAAATGGTCTGCAAAAGTGAGCTATCCGGTATAACTTGATCAGCAAAAATCAACTATTCGTTCAAGTCTTTGATCTTTGTTAGAAAACTATCCATAGAATCACCTTCATTCATATGCTTACTCTCCAACTATTTTCGGAGGTAAGCAACACGAGCCTCATTGCTAGCTTGGTACAATGTGATAAGTGTATCCCAAGCATCCTTAGCTATTCTGCAAGAGCAAATGTGAGGAATAATGGCACGTTTGATAGACAAGGCTATCAATGCATGTGATTGAGCATCTTTGCCATCCCAATGAATTCGCTCTATAATAGGTGTAGCAGAATCTGTAGCACGAATAGGAATCTGAAGAATATCAGCATCTTCAATGCCCTTTGCATCAGCTTCAATACCTGTATTTGCAAGTGTAATAGGATGTTTTTCAACACCTTCACAATGTTCCCCAATCCTTTTGCAACCAATACATATCGCATCATATAATCCCACAATGGGTAATTGGTACTGTCCAACTTATCCTCAATAGCCAACATATGGAATACATCATTGCTTTTCGCCATGGCCACTGACTAAAATACCCTAATGCAGAAAAATGATTGTATCTGAAAAAGTTGAATATAACTACCCTGACGAGTTCTGCTAGACCTGTAGGGAGACTTTGAGACGCTTATACCAGTGAACAAAAACTTGTATATATCTTTGGCATAAAAAGATGAAATAGCCTACACAAGCACTACAATAGTGTGTTCGGAGGCCGAAACGAGCTCAGATCATGATTTCGACATCACAAATTAAAGCTATTTTGATCTCTAATCACATTGAGTATGCGTACCAAATTTTGTGTGATTCTGAGAGTGTGACAGGAGAGGTGTCAATGACGTCCTAGATGAAGCAGTGACAACTGTTGGAGTTAGACGTCTACGGAAGCACGCGAACAACACAAGGAAGAAGAGTAAGCTTGGAGCACAACACACAATACTGAATGTATTACCTCTAGAATGTACAAAGATAACTAACCCATTAGGGCAATAAGCATATATACAAGCCGAGGAAAAAACCTCCTAAAGAGGGAAAAAAGTGCCCCGGGTGTTCCTAATGTGTTCACACACATCACTGCCTAAATATATCAACATATCCATGATCATCTTAGTTGTCAAATTTGTTGATGATAGGTGTACAGTTCATGATCTTTCAAATGGCACTGCCATTATTGCTTCTGGCATTTTAAGCCATGGGATATATAAGCTCATAAACTATGCAAAATCTGTGAAAGATTAGTCAACATGTGCAATTCAAGATTCTTAGACTATCTTAGATGCAAAGCTTTAGCATGCATGCTTTGGACTTCTGAATTTTGCCAATTTACTATGCTTGCAGAAATCTAAAATGGTGTTCCTCCACCCAAACGTGAGGCACTTTATAAACATGTTTGTGAAGGCTATATTTTGGGCAAAATACAGCATTCCTCCTTTCGAAAATATGGTTCAATTTGAGCTACTCAAAAACTCGAGCTTGTTCACAGTGATGTCTGTGGTCCTATGCAAACACCTTTTTTAGGAAACTACCTTTACTTCATAACTTTTGTTGATGATTTTTCTAGGCATGCATGGGTGTATCCATTGAAAGAAAAATTTGAAGTGTTTATGTGCTTCAAAGAGTTTCTAGTTTTGGCTGAAAACTTATCAGCATGTAAAATGGGCACCCTCTATTCTTATTGAGGGTGGAATATACGTCTTCTGATTTTAATGCCTTTCTGGTTGAATGTGGGATAAAACATCAGTGTACAATGTCATATACACCTCAACAAAATGGATTTGCTAAAAGAAATAATAGGTCACTCATGGAGATGGAGAAGTGTATGGTCAAAAGTTAGGCTTTATCACATAGCTTTTGGCTTGAGGTAGTTATGTATGCAACATATGTACTTAGTACATGTCCCACTAAAGTAGTGCAATTGAGCACTCCATATGAGGTTGGGCATGGTCCCCATCCATCTGTTGCTCTTTTGCATGTCTTTGGTTGTCTAGCATATGCATTAGTGCCTAAACAACAATGAAGGAAATTGGACGATAAATTAGTGAAATGGATTTTTGTTTGGTACAGTTTTGAAAGCAAAGGCTATCATCTGTATCATCCACACATAACACATTTTGGTTAGTTGTGATGTTTTTTTTTAATATGTAGTTCAACCATTTTCATGTACTAAGTATGACACTTTGTTGCCTCTTTTTACAGGTGAAAAGTCTACTGCAGGTCCAAATGAGGCAATTTCACAGCCTTTACAAGTTCCACATGATGATGTAGATTGTTCTATTTCTGATGCAGATTTGCATGATGCACTTGTTGATGAGAGGGCTGATATAGAAGAGGCAAAAATTATGCCTAAATGGTTGGTGCAAACTGTTGATCATACCTCATAAACACATGTATGTGGAGGATAGTACAGAAGCAAAATCTCACAAAAGGTCATACAGATTAAAGAGAGACAAGGGATTGGACAAAGATTGGGTACACCCTCCCCCCACATCCTCTGATGGACGAGTCTATCAAAGCATGTGTATTTATAGGTATTCTTCACTACATCCTGAATAGAAGATACATGAGAGTGGTGCTTCAAAAAGCATGCATTTATGAAAATCTATATTATTTACAAATTGTCACTTTCTAAAGCCATCTATTATTATTTATTTACAAAAAATTACTATTTTTACAAAAAGTTTTCTTTCTAAAGCGATCTATTATTTTTACAAAAAATAACTAAAATACTATCTTTTAAATATTCTTCTAAATATCTTTAAAATATCTGAATCCACGTGCATTCACACCCTCATGAGTCTTCACTTGCTAAATCAAAAATTATGAAGTGTAGTGATACTCAGTAAATGCTATAGAAGTATTGAAAGCATTCCATGTTTGTGAAAAATACAAATCAGATGCATTTTATGTAGGAATCATGTCATGAAATGAATGAATATGAACAATAGAAATATTATTGATTGAAAAAATATTTGTTAGTGGGGATGAGAAACAACTAAGGGCATCAACTACAAAATTAGCTTTGCTAAGTTGATATTGAATCATAGGCTAAAAATTTTGTGTGAATGAAGCCCATTTAATGTGTCTGTCAGAAATCAATGGTTGATTTAGTAAATGCTTAATAGCATGTTGGTATGTTTTGATTAGAACTTCAAAACCCATAACATAATGTTTACAAATTTTTAGAGCATTCACAACATCTAAAAGCTCCTTATTGTAATTCTTTTCAGAAGGTTTATGTTTCCTACTTTCAAATGCAATGGGATGATCATTTTGCATTCATACAACACCTATACCTAAACCACTAGCATCTATAACTACATGGAAAGCTTATGCAAAATTTGGTAATTGCAAAACAAGTGCATGAGAAAGTGCATGTTTGATTTTTTCAAAAGGTCATTGTTGTGCTAATCCCCATGCAAATTTTAACTTTTTCTTCAATAATAATGTGAGTGAAAGTGCTAAATAAGAAAAACATTTTAAAAACTTTCTATAAAAACTAGCTAACCCTAGAAAAGAGCGTACATCATTCATAGATTAAGGTATATGCCATTTTTCAATTACTTTTATTTTCTTCGGATCTGCATGAATGCCTTGAATAGAAACAATATGGCCTAGATACTGTAATTCTTTTAGAAGAAATAACTCTTTTCAAGTTTGGCAAAAATTTTGTTTTCGCATAACAAATTAAAGACTGTTGCTAAATGATTTTCATGGTCAATTTCATTCTCACTATAGACAAATATATCATCAAAGAAAACAATAACGAAAGCTTGGTAATCAAGAAAAATGTTATTCATCATACGTGCAAATGTAGCAGGTGCATTGGTGAGTCCAAAAGGCATTACCGTGAACTCAAAGTGACCAATCTGAGTTCAAAAGGCATTCTTATAAATGTCATTTTGTGTCATTCGTATTTGATGATACCCATATTTAAAATCAATTTTGCTAAAGACATGAGTTCCATGAAGTTTATTTAGCAAATCATCTATCCTAGGAATAGGATATCTATTTTTAATTGTGATATTATTGAGCACTCTATAGTCAATGCACATCCTATAAGTCTTGTTCTTCTTCTCTACTAAAAGAACAGGTGCTCCAAAGGGAGAAAAACTAGGTCTTATAAGGCCTTTGTGGAGTAAATCCTTAACTTGATTAGCTATTTATTGTGATGTAAAGGTCCATGCCTATAAGGTGCTTTATGGGGAGGAGAACTACCAGGAATTAAGTCTATAATATGTTCAAGAGATCCCCTAGAAGGTGATATTCTAAAAGAAAAATCAGCCATAAAGCAATCCTGATAGGAAGCCATAAATGGTTTCTATGCATTAGGAAGTGTATGTGTATAATCAATTATGTTATTGACAAATAAAATACATGAATTGTAGCCTTTCCCAAATGCACGTTTGAGTTGAGTATGACTAATTCGTGGAAATGGTTGGAAGTCATGCATTGCAGACAAAGAAATATCTTGATTGCTAAACTTAAAACTCATTGTGTGTGTATGAAAATCAATGCATGGGTTATAATGATGATGGAAAGGCATACCAACACTTCACTTGTAACATTATATCTATTTCCTTGAAATGCAGCCTTAACTTTATACATAGAAGGAAGTGGTTTTAATTGGAGATCTTGCACTTATGTGTGAGAAATAAAATCATGCAAACTACCATCATCATGCAAAATATTAACAGATTTACCATTAATAGTACCTTGCATGCAAAATAAAGAATGGATAAAAATTTCATTACGCAACGTACTTAGATCCTTTTCCAATGCTCCTTTGGTCCAAACAGGTTGAGTGTCTTCATGAAGCACCTCCATGTTGTGTACTTGAGCTCTGACAAGTTTCATGTCATTAGTTCGGAACCTACATTTAGCTTTAGTATGACCAAACTTACCATAATGCCAGCAAGTGATACAAGGCCTTGTTGTGTACTTGAGCTCTTATAGATTTCATGTCATTAGTTTGGAACCTACATTTAGCTTTAGTATGACCAAACTTACCACAATGCCAGCAAGTGATATAAGGCCTCTTTTGTTGAGCATCCATCATCGTAGTTTGAAGGCTTGGAGGTTTGGTAGGGTCTAAGGGGGTTTTCTTGGGTACTGGTGAGAAATTGGATTGAGGAGGGCACTGAAAAGTAGGTGGGTATTGAAAAGTAGGTAAAGAAATAGTAGTAAAAAGATGCTTGAAAGGAAAATTGGGCTTGATTGTTTGTTGTCATTGGCATGTTTGTTGTAACCGAATGGACTTGGTAATGGATTGAAATTCCTTGTCAGCACCATGTGCAAAAGAAATAGCTTCATAGAGGGTAGGACATAGTGTGTTGAGCTTGGCTTGGATTCCGATCTCCAAACCATCTTCATACTTCCTTTGCAAGGTATCTTCAAGAATCATTTCAATCAAATGAATAAGTAATAGTCGTTGCCAAAAGTGTTCAGTGTAGGTAGACACATTATCATCCTTCCATGCAAAAGTTGTCCATGGTCGATGAGCATGTAAGTGGAACTGAGGAGGAAGGAAGGATTCCTTGATCTTTTCTTGAAATGCAATCCATGTGGTGGGGCGATCATTGCTTTGCCGCAAAACATTCCACCATAATTGGGCCTTACCCATCGAATAATTAGTAACAAATTTCACTTTCTCAATTTTAGTCGAATATGATTCATCAGAATAAAAGTCATCAAATTGGGATAGCCATGAAAGAACAAATTGGCCATCCTTTCACCCATCGAATCGAGGAAATTGAAAAATTTTGGCACCAAGACTAGAATGTGTGCCTTCCTCTTGAACATTGATAATAGTCTTCACCACCCTAACTAGGTTATTTTCATCACTCTGCATTTGTTGGAGTGCAACATCGTGTTCTTTTATCTCGTTCTGAGCATGTTGGAGTTCGTGTCATAAAAGTTCCAATTGTTGCTCAATTAGAACCCTGGATAAGGGTGATGTACCAAAATCCTCGATATTATGGGTAGGGTCCATGGCCTTATATAGAATGAAAACCTAGGACTAAGCATGTGAAAAGAATTTTAATAATATATATAAATAGTAATAATAATAATAATAATAATAATAATAATAATAATAATAATAATAATAATAATAAACATGGTTTAATAGAATTTGTCTTATTGAACGATTGACTAATCTTGAGCATAGCTTGAGCTAGCTCTACCATTTTCATGCACATTTTCGTTCGTTCAATCTCTAAATCTGCTAAAGGGTAACTATTGTCTATGTTTGCAGTTGTTGGCCCTTCTTGAAGTTGATCGTGGTAGGCCTTAAACATCATGTCCAAGCCTTCTAGGGTTGGATCTACAAGAACAGACCCTGGTTGCAGTCTATTTACAATGGTTGGTGGGGTGGAATGAGGTGGTGTGGATGGAGTTTCGGCATGCAAGGGGCTTTGAGTTGCAATGTCTTCTATTTTTGTTTTTGCATCTTTCAGGCTTTCTTCTAGTTCGGATATCTTTTTATTCCACTTACGATTGGTTCTCTCCCTGGTATCCTTCCATCTTCTTGTTTCCTCTTATTAGGCTCTCCTCATTCACTCAACTCTGATTGCTGAGCTAGTTTATCCTGATTTAATGCTTGTGCCCTGGTAACTACTTGTATAGGAGCCACATTACTGCTACTTGAGCTTGAATCCACCACTAAGCCTACCACATTAATTGGTGTAACCTTGGGCACACTAGAAGGATTCCTAGGACACTCTCTTGGAAGATGTTCCTTGCCACACTCAGGACAAACGCCTTGTATTGTGATGTTTTTTCCTTGTCCCGGAGTGAGTGAGTGGGGACATTCATGAATGAAATGGTCACCTTGACATCTAAAACATGGTCCTCTAGGTGCTTGTGGTCTTACTTGTCTCGATTGGGGCCTAGGGTTGGGATTTGTGTACATGACATTGGAGTATTATGGCTCCCAATTTTGTTCCATAGGTGGTGCCTCATATTGATAAGAGTAAGCCTCACTATGCTCTGGTGACTTTGTGTAATAAGCATGTGGAATATCTTCATGGGAATAATCAGAACTATAAGCATGAGAACTATGAGCATGATCTGAGACTAGCGGGGTTATTGGCACCAATGCTCTATTAGGGTTTTCTTCTGCCACTACATACTTAACTGGAATCACATTGGCAAGAGCTGGTGGTTGGTTTCCTAGGACTGAATGTGGCCTATATGGTGCCTGATATGGCTATTGTGGCCTATAATATGGCTATTGGTATTGATTCTGATACCTACCCTATGGATAAGCTTGTTGATAATTCTGTTTGACATCCTTCCTATTGTATGGACAATCTTGAGCCATGTGGTTCGTGTATTTTCTCTCAAATAGTGCAATACAGAGCATTAGAGTTTCCTTGGGGTTGAGCCATCATCGGACAAACATTAGCCATGTGGTCTCCTCCACAATTGTAGCATCGCTTCCATGAGGTGACCCTTGGTGCTTGTCTATCTTGAACTCCTAGCTTCTTGAGAACTTGCTCAGCTATCTCATCTATCTCCGTGGAGGTTCTGGAAGTATGACTAGTAGAACTGTCTAAATCCTTATAGAGTCTGGACAGTCCTAACTCCTCACCGAAATTGTCTTCTATGTCAATACATATACGCACACACTCTTCTATGGATCTAGGATCTTTCAAGTACACATATGATCTCAACTTGGTGCTCAGTAAGCCATCTAAGAACAAGGCCAATTTGTTTAGCTGTTGTGGGTAATTCTAGCATAGGGCATCTTTCTAAGTACTGTCTGAACCATCTTCCTTCAAGTCGCAGTATTTCTTGAGGTGTCTACTTGAAGCTATAGATCAAGGATGATGTATTATGCCTGATGCCGCTCTTGGAAAATTCTGCAATGAATTTCTCTAGCAGTTGACCTATGTTCCGATAATTGCAACTGTTCAAAGGTTGAAACCAAGCTCAGGTAGTACCCTTGAGAGTCAAACCAAATGCCTTGAATTGGGTGAACAAGTCCTCAACCTATTCAACTCTTAACACTTGTTTGAACTCGGCCACATGATCATAAGGGTCTCCGAATCCCTCAAAATAGTTCTTCATAGCCTTGACCACTTGAGAAGGTCTAAGGGTTCTTGGGTGCTCTCGGGGTCTAGGCAATGAAAATCATGTTCATCTCTTTGATGCCTATATGCTCTATGTCTCTCCATTTCAGGTCTTCCATTTTCAAATCCTGACTGGTGTCTATCCACTGTATGTGCAAAGCTCACCTCGGGTCTCTCTCTAGTTCTTTCCTGCTGGGTTTCATGAGCCGTGCATGATCCTACTCCTTGGATACCATGGGAAACACTAGATGTTGGTGGAGGGAAAATTGATTCACCCTGCCAAGTGTATGCATGCCTATCCTGTTCTGTTACCAAGAACATTTTCTCAGATGTGTTATCCAGATATGAAACTTTGTGTGATGTCTCAGGATCTTTGAACTCGTAGATGGTGACTATTGGACTAGGTTGATATGGCTTGAATCTCCAAAAGGCTTCCTCCGCTTCTCTATTCACGAATAGTTCTATGCTTTTGTTGTCTTAAGGGACCCAATCTAGAGTGATCAATCTGGTCAAGACTGACTTGCCTCTAGGAGTCTTGGGTTCTCATCCTACGTCTCCTAGCTCATTCTCAAGAATGAGGTTTTCAAACTCATATGTCCAGTCTGGTAAATTGATAACCACATACATGGTTCCTTCCTTATCAATGTATGAACCCTCTTTGAACTTGACCACTCGATGTTCAAGTCCAAAGGGCTTATGAGGATTTTTGAGCTGGACAACTGATCATCTCAGGCCATCATCATAGATGCGTGCACCTAATTGGTTGGTCCTGATATACTCCAATTGGGTCTTATAGGGGCCTTCTGGTATCTGTTGTTACCGTTAGTGTCCATGTGAAAGGCCAAATGGCCACTAGACACTTCTTTGTATATTTCCTTTAATAAAACATATAGTGGCCTGGTCAGCCACAGACTGTATGTTTGACCGCATTTGTGAGACCTAAGAAGTCTGTCTTCGTGCTCCCTGTGTACTGTGTTTTCTGTGTATTCTGTAGCATCTGTGCGAAGTACTGTGTGCGGCCTCACGAGCTCGGTTTTCTACTATGAGCATATCATCGTGGAGCTCTCAAGAAGGAGGGCGCACTTTGGTGCGTCGTCGTCGATATACTTCACTGGTATCAGAGTAGTTCGATGCAAAAAAGCTTTGTTCCTTTTGCGCAAGCAAAGCGAGCACCCCCCCTCCCCCAAGGCTTTCTCCAAGGCTTACGACTAAGGTGGCGACCAAGGCATAGATCTTGGCATATCTTGTCATCCAAGTCACCGAAGTCACCGTTAGCACTGTTGGCATCGTTGGTTGCGTGCGAGAGAGGACCTCAACTATCAAGGAAGATAGAGGTTCCCGATACTTCCTGGGAGGTCACCCATCCCAGTACTGTTCCCCCCCAGAGCTCCCTTAACTTTGACAATCTCTTGTCACTAAGCTACACTCTTGTGGTGTTTGAAGAAGGGGAAAGACTAAGGTTGATATTACCTTGAAAATGTTTTGGTCCCTCAAAGCTTCATTTTTTGCTTTCAAAGCCTATTTTTGAAGCATTTTTGGGTGTCTTTTGGAGCCATTTTGGAGTACTTTTGCACATAGTTCTCTTCACACAAGTTCCAGAACATCAAGGAGAGTGTTCTTTGTACTTCTCCAACAATAAATATCAACCTTTGGGGCTGTGTTTTTCAGCCACACTCGCAAAATTATAGGTTTCTGGAAAGGTTTTCAGTTTTGGTGGGAGCAGCCGCTTCAAATAATTTATGCAAGTTTTTGAGCCAAAAACATCAGAGTTGACAAACACTTGCCAGAGTTATTGGCTAGTTTTTGGGTTGTGCATTCAGCCTTTTACTGTCATTTTACTAATATATTGAGCACATACACATCATGTATGCTTCTATGGATACTGCTTATGTACGTCCATGTGGTCATTGATATAGTGGTTATGTTCTTTGCATAAAGCCTTTTACGCTTGATAAATAGGGTCGTGGTGAGGCTTTCTTAACTGGGAGACACCCAAATGTCGGGGTCTCTTTGGTGATGCAGGTGGAAGACTTACCCAGCCTCGCCATAGGAGATGTATGATAGCTTCTCATAGGTGCTCGATAAGCCTAGTTGGCTTCTACTGGATAACTGATTATATGCAGTGGAGTCAGTGATTCACTGTGCAGGCAAACATGTCTGTACTTGCAGTTTTATGATATTTTGACATTGTTCATATGCTCATTTTGCAGAGGATACTTTGACAAAATTTTTCCAGATTGTTGGTTTTGTCAACTATATAGTGGTCTATTTACTCCTTGATACACTTATTCGTTGGTGTTTGGACTCTTCTAGCTCCATTATCATTCCATTCAGTTTTGTACCATCATGGCATCAGAGGTCTTAGGCACATCCGATGGATCAGGGTCTAGTGCTAGTGTTCCGAGGAGGAGCTATAACTTGCGGGGCAAAGACCATTTTGAGATCCGAAAATTTGATGGCACAAACTTTGCTCTATGGAAGAATCAGATTACAGATGTGTTGATTCAAAGGAGGCAATGGAAGCCAATAAATGGAATTTCAAAGAAGCCTGTTGACATGGATGAAGATGATTGGAATGAGTTAGATGAAATGGCCAGATCTTCCATTTGCTTGCACCTGGGAGATAATGTTTACTTTATAGTATTAGACTGTGAAAGTGCAGAGGAGCTTTGGAAGAAGTTATGCAATACATATGAAAAAGAGACAGCATCAAATAAAGTCTATCTGATGAGAAAATTATATGACCTTCGTATGAAGGACACAGATAGTGTTGCTGCTCATCTAAATGAGTTTGATGCTATATTCTCCTAGGTACAGGCTCAGAAAATGGATATGGATAACAAAATGAAAGCAGTATTGTTGTTATGCACCCTACCATCATCATGGGATACATTTTGCACAGCTATTAGCAATAGTGCACCTGGCGGTAAACTTATCGATGATGACATATGTGGAGCACTCTTGAGTGAGGAGATTCGTAGAGAATCTATGGTTGGCACTGAGAGTGTAGATGCATATAATGTTCGTGATTCTTACCAAGGAAAGAATCAGCAATGTGGCAGGAGCAAGAACAAGGAAAGAATCAACAAGAACATGGCAGGAAATAAGCAATACCTGAGGTACGTGTGGGTATTTCCATGCTAAAAGACATTTTTGAGTTACTTGTTTCAGAACTTAGCGTGTAGGGATTACCACTAAGTTGTTGTGCCCAAGACCTAGTTGTATGGTTGACACTGGCCTCAGATGATCTAATGCTTTCTCTATCCTTGTCTAGGTGTCTACTAGATCTCAGGCTCATAAGCTTTGTCTTCCAAACCCAAGGTTCTCTTGTATTGATAAAAATCCTTTGGAACTCCTTGGTTTCCTAGTCCACCTGAGGGTCAACGAGCTTTCCAACGAGCTTTCCAACGAACCCAAAATCACAACAAATGGATTTCTTATGAGAAAGTTATGCCAGTTCACGGTTCTGGGAGTTAAAACAGGGAAATATGATCTCTCTAGGACTACCTCAGAACAGGCAATACGATACCTCTTTTTCCATGGTACATGATACCACTACATACGATACCACCTTAGATGATACGATACTATTAAATAGTTGGTTGTCTCTTCCAATGACTCCCCTCACTTTTTGGGGAAGTCTGGGCATAGAATTTGAGGACGCCTCCTCTCTCTCTGAGTGCACGCGTGCCACAACTACACGGAGATGGATGTCTAGACTCACCGCCCAACCACGTGGTGTCCCTCTTTAATACCTCTCAAATAATCTAATATGAGCATGACTCACAGTCCTTCACATGAGTGCCACTTGGTACTCAAGTGAGTACTCTACTCTAAAAGGCTAAGAGGTGGTTCTCACCTCTTACTAAGGACCATGAGTAATGCTCCATGTTACATTTCCTTCCCTTTAACTCCATTGTTGTCCTCAAAAATGGTATTGGAATGTCTGACAGAAGGAGAGAAATAATAGGACACCACTCCCACTATATTCCCATGTATAGCAATACATGGGCATATCTCCGTGTTGTTTCCCCATATCCTTTCCCTTAAGAAGACTCTTGGGAAGGTATTCTAAAGTTTGTAAACCGTCTCTGAAGGGTGCTAACCCGCTCCCATGTGGCACTATCTTTTGAACTATCTTTCCACTTTACTAGACACTCTTTATATAAGTGACTTCTCGTCCGTTTCTCTCGAGGGCGTAGTATGCTCTCTGGCTCATGTGGAATAGATTGAACAGAAATAGGGTCTACTACCTCACCGTCTGGAATGAGGTTGTCAGATTCACCCAACCTTTTCTTAAGCAGGCTAACATGAAAAATTGGATGGATTTGAGGGTCAGCATAGGCTCTAGCTCTATCCTGAGCTCTCCTAATGTTGTCCTTAGCAAGCGTAAGCATATCATTCATCTCTTCCAAGGAGTCCTTTGCAGCTTGAACTTTCTCATTCTGCAAGCCTACTGCATAAGGAGCTCTTGGCTGAAACCCATACATAAACATAAATGGACTATGCCTAGTGGGAGAGTGCTTGGCACTATTATATGCAAACTCTACTATAGGTAAGTACTCTTCCCAATTAGTTTTCCTTTCATTCACATATGCTCGAAGCATATCCTCTAGGATTTGGTTAACTCTCTCTGTTTGCCCATAAGGGGATGCTTGGCCATACTCATGCTAAGTTTCATATCCAACCTTTTGAAGACCTCTCTCCAAAAGTGGCTAGTAAACTTCCTATCCCGATCGAAAACTATGTCTAAAGGAAGACCATATAACTAGTATAGGTTCTCTACAAAGAGTCTAGCCAACTCTGGTGTCTTCACTATAGTACATATCCGAATAAACCTAGCCATTTTGGTTAACCTATCCACAATTATCCAGACCGAGTCGTGCCCTCTCTGTCTCTTAGGTAATCCGACTGGACACACACCTTACCTTTATATAATAGATATCCATCATGGACACAGTAATTCTTCCACTTGAATTCTTCTTGAGTACCTGTCGATACTCCATCCTCACTGGAAACCCGTATATCACAATCCCCATTCTCTATGGCTTCCCAAATCTCGGAATATGCATGATCAAGCCTACATTTTCCTCTAAGGGACTCAAGTAGCTCACTAGTGATTTGAGTAAAACTCAGTCCATTGAGCATAGGCATGCGGCTAAGTGAATCAGCCACTACATTAAACTTTCCCTTCCTATACCTAAGCTCATAATCAAACTCCGGAAGGGTCTCTGCCCATCGGGCCTTATGACCTTTAAGGTATGTCTGATTAGAGAGCCACTTAATAGATGCACCTTTATCATATCATACTCGTTTAGGATCTCATAGTGCTTTTTGCATGAGATTCCTATGCAATGGCTGCCTCTAGTCTGTGTGATGAGAATGAGCTTATTTCTTTTGATAAAGCACAAAATTTAGAAAATTGTTGCTATGTAATCAGAATATGATACTATTATGAAGAATGGTACATGGGCTTTATGTGATTTGCCTCCTAGCAAGAAGGCCATTGGCACTAAGTGGGTATAAAAGCTGAGGCATAAGTGTGATGGAATAGTTGACACTTATAAGCCTAGGCTTGTTGCAAAAAGTTATGCTCAAGAAAGAGGCATTGATTTTTGATGGGACCTTTGCTCCCACATGTCAAATGACTACTGTTTGTAGCATCTACGCACTTGCAACTCATCATGGTTGGAGTGTACATGAGGTGGATATTAAATCAACATTTTTGAATGGTGACTTACATGAAAAAGTGTATGTATTTCAGCCTCGTGGTTTTGTGCAGAAAGGGCATGAAAACAGAGAAGAAGACATTATATGGTTTGAAGCAAGCACCATGTGCTTGGTATGAAAAAATACATGCCTACTTGATTGCACATGGTTTTTAGAATAGTTCCATTGAGAGCACCTTATATGTTAAGCATGCAAATGTACTTCTAATCATTGTTGTGTATGTTGATAACATGCTTACCACTAGTTCTAATGAGAAGCATATTACTCATTTTAAGGCTAATTTGCATGCCTCTTTTGAGATGTCAAATTTGGGGCATTCACATAATTATTTTGGCAAAAAAATATTGACACATTATTGTAGTGTTTTGGCATTGAAGACTGCTGACCTTTTTTTCACTCCTATGGAGAGAGGTTTATGATTGAGTCTTCACGATGCTCGAGATGCATTTGATGTTTTTCTCTATCAGTAGGTTGTTGGATGCTTGATCTACTCATGCATAACTCCACACGATATTTAGTTTTTTGTCTCTCAGATGAGCAAGTGTATGCATTGCCCAGGTATCAAGCATTCATAGGTAGTTAAGCACATCTTTCACTACTTGAGTGGTATCTGGCTACTTGGATTGTTTTATCCCAAGGGGGGATCACTACCGCCACATTTACATGCTTTTTCTAACTCTGATTAGGCTTGTTGCTATGATACTCATGTGTCCACTAGTGGTTTTTGCTTCATGCTTGGTAGTTCATGCATATCTTGGTTGAGCAAGAAGCAACCTATTGTGGCCACTTCTAGTTGTGAGGCTGAGTATAGGGCAACTTTCACAATGAGTGTTGAATGTGTGTGGCTTAGAAACCTTTTGGTTGATTTGGGTGTTGGTCAGTCTTCTGCCATCACCATCTTCACTAATAGTCAGAGCGCATTGGCAATTGCAAGGAACCGTTGTATTCTTTGAGGACTCCCCTCAACGTTTGAGAGCTCTATTGCACAGAATTTGAGGAAGATAAAGCTCGGATGCCAGCTACTTCTCAAGAAGGTGACACGGAGATCCATCATTTTTCTATCCACCCAACCTCGTGAGCTTCTATATATTCTCTCTATCTTTCTCATTGTAATTACCCACAAAGGGTAATTACACATAGCCTTTCACATGAGTGCCACTTGGCACTCATGTGAGTATCCTTCTCTATGTGACTTAGGGGTAGTTCACAACTCTTCCTCAAGGATATCCCATGTCACATTTCCTTCCCCTTAATTCCATTTTTGTCCTCAAAAATGGTATTAGAAGGTCTCTGAGAAAGAGAGAATTTATAGGAGCAACACTCCCACTATATTGCCATGTACCGAAAGTACATGGTCGTATCTCCATGTTGTTTCCCCATATCCTTCCCCTTAAGAAGACTCTTGGGAAGGTAATTTAAAAGTGGGAAACCATCTCTGAAGGGTGCTAACCTGCTCCCATGTAGTACTATCTTCTGAAATATCTTTCCACTTTACTAGACACTCTTTATATAAGTGACTTCTTGTTTGTTTCTCTCAAGCATGTAATATGCTCTTAGGCTCATGTGCAATAGATTGAACAGAAATAGCCTCTACTACCTCACTATCTAGAATGAGGTTGTCAGATTCACTCAGCCTTTTCTTAAGCTGGCTAACATGAAAAACTAGATCGATCTGGCTATTCTATGGAAGTTGGAGTTGGTAATCCATTTTTCCTATTCTCTTAAGTATTGGGAAAAGATCCACAATACCTAGGAGATAATTTTGGACAAGGTCTTGTCTTCATGGTTTCAGATCTACATGGAACTCTTAGATAGACTTGCTCTCCTACCTCAAAGTTGATGTCTCTCCTTTGAGGGTCAACATAGGCTCTAGCCCTGTTCTGAGCTCTCCTAATATTGTCCTTTGCAAACCTAAGGATATCGTTCATCTCTTTGAAGAAGTCCTTTGCAGCTTGAACTTTCTCATTCTGCAATCATACCACATAAGGAGCTCTTGGTTGAAACCCATACATTAGCATAAATGGACTATGTCTAGTCGAAGAGTGCTTGGCACTATTATATGAAAATTCTACTATAGGTAAGTACTCTTCCCAATTAGTTTTCCTTTCATTCACATATGCCTGAAGCATATCCTCTAAGATTTGGTTAACCGTCTCTGTTTACCCATCCAACTGTGGATGCTCGACCATACTCATACTAATTTTTGTATCTAAACTTTTGAAGATTTCTCTCCAAAAGTGACTAATGAATTCTCTATCTGGATCACAAACTATGTCTAAAGGAAGACCATATAACCAGTATAGGTTCTCTACAAATAGCCTAGCCAACTGAGGTGTCTTCACTATAGTATGTGTTAGAATAAAGCTAGCCATTTTGGTTAACATATCCACAATTAACCAGACAAATTTGTGCCCTCTCTGTGTCTTAGGTAATCCAACTATGAAATCCATGGAGATAGTCTCCCACTTCCCATTGGGAATGTCCAATGGGTGGAGTAGTCCTCCAATCCTCAACCTTTTCAGCTTTATTGACCTCGCATTTAGTGCATTTAAGCACATACTCTAGGACATCCTTATGAAGTCCAGGCTAGTAAAACTGTCTCTTAACAAGATCATAAGTCTTGTTAATTCTTGGGAGTCCAACACTAGGTGTGTCATGACACTCATACAAAATGTGCCATCTCATCTCAAGATCTCTAGGGACACACACTTTACCTTTATATAATAGATATCCACCATGGATACTGTAATTCTTCCACTTGAATCCTTCTTGAGTACCTTTCGATACTCCATCCTCACTAGAAATCCGTGTATCATGATCCCCATTCTCTATGGCTTCCCAAATCTCAGAATATGTAGGATCAAGCCTACATTTCCATCTAATGGACTCAAGTAGCTCACTAGTGATGTGAGTAAAACTCAATCCATTGAGCATGGGCATGCAGCTAAGTGAATCAGCCACTACATTAAACTTTCCCTTCCTATAGCTAAGCTCGTAATCAAAATCTAAAGGGTCTCTGCCCATTAGGTCTTACAACCTTTAAGGTGTGTTTGATTAGAGAGCCACTTAATGCTCTCTTGATCAAACACTATCGTGACTTTGGCACCATATAAATAATGACACCACTGCAATTGCATACAACTCCTTCTCATAGATAGAGTAGTTCTTCTAAGAAAAATCTAGTTTATTATTCTCAAAAGCTACTGGTCGACCATCCTGAACTAAAACCTCTCCAATAGCAAACTCAATCACGTGATTATCAACCACAAAGGGTTTATTGGGATATGCTATATGTAAAAGTGGAGTTCTAGCAATTGCTACTTTCAATTTCTCTGTACTTTGCTTTTATTCATCTCCCCAATTAAAGGCTTTCCCTTTCCCTTTAAGTTGTTTCATCATCGATACAAAAATTTTGGCATAATTCTTAATGAATCTTTGATAGAAGCTTAATAAACCTAGGAAGATATGCAGCTCTTCTAGGTTCCTGGGATGTGGTCATTCCATAATAGCCCTTACTTTTTCAAGACACATCTGGATTCTATTTTGGGAGACTATATGCCCAAGGTATCTAACCTTTGTTTTGAAAATTCACACTTTGACTCGTTGGCAAAAAGTGAATTTTACCTTAACACTTGGAATACTTTTCTTAAGTGTTCCAAGTGCTCCTGTTCTGATCCATTATAGATCATAAATTCATCTAAGAAATCTACTACAATCTTCCCTAGATAAGGTCGTAATACTCTATTCATGAGTTTCATGAAAGTGGCAGGAGCATGGCTGAGACCAAAAGGCATCACCAAAAACTCATAGGGAACATATATAGTCCTGAATGCAGTTTTAGGGACATCCTCTACCCGAATCCTAATATGATGATACTCCGATCTAAGGTCAAGCTTGGTAAAACACCTAGCTTGATGTAGCTGATCAAATAGGTCTTCCAACATAGGCATTGGAAACCTATTTTCGATAGTTACCTTATTAAGTGCCCTATAATCTATGCATAATCTCATATATTCATCCTTCTTCTTTTTCAGGAGCATTAGTGATGCCCAAGGTGAGATACTAGGTCTAATGAAGCCCTTTTCTAAATAATCTTGTAATTGCTTCTCAACCTCCTCATGCTGAGAAACACTAAGCCTATAAGGTGGCTTACAAATAGGGTTAGTGTTAGTAACTACCTCAATAGCATGTTCAATGTCCCCTCTCTCAGGTGGTAGCCCTCTAGGTGAGTCAATGGGAAAAAAATCTCTAAATTCAAACATAAAATCTTTAAAACCTTTAACAATGCACTCTTGCAAGAAAAAATAGTAAAAACTCCTATCCATATTTACATTAAAAATAGTAAAAACTCCTATCCATATTTACATTTCTAGCATGAAAATATGCATAAGATGAAATGTCTGTACAATGCTCAAAGTCCTAACTATCCAACAAAAAGATCTCCTGTACATGCTGAAAATGACAAAGACTATACAAGTCTAAAGATGAGACGAGAGGTGCACTAGGGACAGCTCTCTCCCTGTATACAAAATTTACTTCCATTTCTTTCAAACTCAATTGCATTGTTTTGGTAATTGCATTTAAGTGTGTCTCCCAACCCCCATAGCCACTCTCTTCCTAATACTGGGTTTGTCCTCTCCATATTCATGATTTTTTGGAAGTCCATATGGTCAATATAATCCTGCATCTTGACTTCCAAATTGGATACCATAGTATCCCATATCCTCTTGTCATCCCCATTGCATCATAGATACTATGTATTTATGTGCATTGGGCTGTTGGGGAATCTTTGGATTTTTGGCTAGAGCATAGTTTATGAAGTTGTGAGTGGCAGAGTCATCTATCACGACTCACACCCTGGTCCCGTATACACTACCATGACGTTAAACCAAGTTATGTGGTCCAAACTGAAGTGACCACAATGACTGAGTCAAACAATAGGTGTGCTCAATATCCTCATGCATCACCTCCACTCCCTTGTAGTTAGAGCTGCCATGAATAGGAAGTGTTTCCACTAGGTGGACCGCCTTTTTGCCCTTATCAAGGGCCGTACTACTATTTGGTCCTCTCTTCTTTTCTTCCCCCTTCTTGAGTGGAGAGTTCCACTATGAATGGCTAGGAGACAAACAACTAAAGCACAAGTTCTCTCTCTTGGCCCTCTCAAACTGCTCAGTAGGTAATCTAGGCCGTTGAGATATTTGTTTCTTGATAAAGATTTTGTTTTTCCCTATTGGCACTTTCTTCTTGAATTTACTCGTACTAAAAGGTTTGAGGGGCTGACCCATCTCCATAGGAGTATATTGAGCATGTTTATGGTCCTCATAAATCTGAGCGTACTTGATCGCCTCCTCAAATGTCTTAGGTGCATTTCTTCTTACCTCTCTAACAAACCCTAACAAATCCTCTTGTTTTCTAGAATTCATCCAATCCCTTAAGTTTAAAAATGATCTCCCTATAGTGGGATATGTAGATTGTCAAAGGCCTACCTTTCTAAGTGATTCTATCACACTCATCCCAGTTCCCCTCTTCCTCATTCTCAAGGAGAAAATCTTTCAAAAAAAGAGTTTCAAACTAAGCCGAGTCCGTAGGGATAGAATTCTACTCCTTGATACTCATCCACCACTTATAAGCATGTGGGCCAAGTGAGAGACTCGCCTCTAGCACACGATACTCAGGTGGGTGCCCTTTAGTTGATGCAAATCATCCACTTTTGCAAAAAAGTGTAGATTGCATCCTTGTTTCTCTCACGGGCATCCCTTGTAAAGGTAGATAGCTTCAAGTCTTTTAGGAGGGGAGATTTCCTAGAACCCTCTCCTTTATTTTTACTTGGAAAAGAAATATCTTTCCTAGTCATGGCTATAGGAAGAGTAGGCATTTCTCTTTCCTTATTAGCTAGAAAAGAGGTCACGTATGTCTCAAGTGAGATCATCTAAGACTTATGGTGTTCAATGAGAGACATCATGCTACCAATGTCTCTCTCTAACCTAAGGGTCTATTCTTTTAACTCTATGAATTGTTTATGAGTAACAAACTCATCGTAGTGTTCCATATAAGAATATTCTTCTTCTTGTGGCTCTTTTCCCTCTACCATTTGCTCAACTTCTTGATCAAGCTCTAGCTCTTCCATCCTATGGTCAGGGTCCTCTAGTTTTTCTTTAGGTGGAGAAGTGTGGTCTAAGATTTGTTTACCCTTGTAATTCATATTTCACCCCCCAAACCCCCCCCCCCCCGGTTTACTAACTAGAGTATGTAAAAGGAATGGAAATAAACTTATTTAATATGCAAGAAGAAGAGAAAATGGAATACTAGATCACTTCCCTAATACAAAATAAAGCTCCCAAAGCAAAATCAAGGCGATCTTTGAAGTGTGAAGGCACTGATGTGTCGGAGCAAGTGTATGACAAGCCTAAGTATTGGCTTGAGTCTCACAAAGTCATAGGAGAAGCTTTAAAGTGAAGACAATGTATGAAGATTAAAGAGTTCACTTGTGAACTATCTCTTGTAACTCTTTGAATATTTACTTGATGTAAAAGTGAAGAATCAAAAGTGGTTGAATCCATTTGATGATTAGGCAAAGAGAACTCCATGAAATCGTAATTGCGCTAGTTAGAATCTATGGCTAGAAATAAGGAAAAGTGATTTAGGTCAGCTCCAATTCAAATTCAAATATTGGCTCCAACTCCCACTATATACATGTACTTTTTAGTCGCAGTTAGAGAGCCTCAAACTTCAGAGCTAATTGCAAGATCAGTGTGTGATCTCAATATGTACCAGTAAGTCATTTTACTATTCACTCAATATAGAATTGATTTCATGATCATTTATTGCCATATTGTCAAGTCTATTTGTATGAATTGTTCTCTATCACAATCTCTCAGTTTTTAGTCATCTTGTAGAGAATATTTCTCATCTTTGGAGCTCTAACTTGATATTGGTAGCTCCCTAAGCATACTATCATATTCCAGAGTTTCATCTCAATTGAATCTGTGTGTTGTGAGCAATGAACATTTAAGCTTGATTGTGTATAGATGTCTACTGCTTCCTAAAAAGTCGGGTTGACATATGTGAATTGCTAAATTAATTTCTCATCATATGGTTCATCATTTTCAGTGAAATAAGTTGTAATAGGTTGCTTTGCTTCCTAATTAGATTCCTCTAAAAGATCTCTGACCAATTTTGACCAGAGAAGGAGTACTAAGTAAAACACTGAGTGCCATAGTTCAAAAATAGAAGGTTTGAGCTAGCTGAATTTTAGTCAAATTTATATGTCTTGATTCAAATTTTTGCAAGTGATCTTCCAAGGTACATAGGGTCTCAAATATACTCATTGGCAATCAAAAAGGGCCCACAACACGTCTCTGGAGTTTATTTGGTTGGTGTAGTGCAAGGATTTTGCAGCACCACTTCATCTTCAGGAACATATCAATCCATCTCTTCACATGATGTGCAATCCTTGCCATGCCCAAATGAAAATTCAAAATCTCAGGTTGGCCCAAGGAGGTTATAGTCACCAAATACCAGTAAAAACAATGCCAAAAGCATACAACAATGGCCTCAAATAAGCAAACTGAGTCAAACTGAAGCACGTTTGGTTTTGCCAGTCCTTGTCAGTCCAAAGTAAGTGGTGCACCATGTGTACTTCAAAGATATGAAGCTACTTCAAGCCACAAAAGTTGATTCAGACACCAAATGATGTAAATTTGGCCTGAGAGTAGTCACCTACTTTTTGTTGAAGCACTATAGAGGGATTTTGGTTGGGCAAAACTTCTCCAAATCAATCATCAGTTTTTGTTCAGTGACGCTTACGAGTGTAGTCTCATAACATGACAAAGATTGCTCAATTCGAATGTCGGAACCCAAAGCTATGAGTTGAAGAAGATGGATATGTCAAGGGTAGGAAGTGGGAGAGTGATTCTTCATGAGGGGGTGACTTTGGAAGACCAAAACTGAGAGTTCCAAACTTCTTTACCTATTGCAATAACACATACCCCATCTCCACAGCTCAATATACATGTGTGCATCCTTGATCCATAACATGGCTTTTCTTTCCCCAAACTTGAAACAAAACTCAAGTTTAAGTAATTCAATTACCTCCTTGTAGAGCATAACTTTGATTTACTTAGTAGGACTCACGAGCAGCCATCATTCAAATTCGTTTTATCCCACATATGGGAGTGCAACAAAAACTTTGGAGTATAAGAAGTGGGTTAGATGCCTCAGTCTTTCACCCAAGAGGAGAGGAGCTCTTTCATTGTGAGCTATGGCACATGGGAGCATGTTCGTGCATGCAGGCGGCTCTGTCTGGACATCAATCATGTGTTTACGTGCTCTAATACCAGCTGTTGTATTCTCCAAGGACCCCCTCAACTTTTGGAAGCTCTATTGCACAGAATTCGAGGAGGATAAAGCTCCAACGCTGGCTACTTCTCAGGAAGATGACACGGAGATCGATCATTTTTCTATCTGCCCTGCTGTGTGAGCTTCTATATATTCTCTCTTTCTCTCTCATTCTAATTGCCCACAAAGGGTAATTACACATAGCCTTTCACATGAGTGCCACTTGGCATTCATGTGGGTATCCTTCTCTATATGACTTAGGGGTAGTTCATACCTCTTCCACAAGGATATCCCATGTCATAGGAACCCTTTGTTTCATGCTCACATAAAGCACATTGAGGTGCATTATCATTATGTCCGGGAGAGGTTCTCTGTTGTAGAGATAGTTTGGCATATGTGCCCACACAAGATAACATTGAAGATCTTTTCACAACATCACTACCTCGGGAGAAGTTTGAAGCTTTCCGTAAAACTTTGGGCTTACTTCCTTTTGTGGATTGATCTCTTCCCACATAGCTTGGCACTTCCTTATACATGAGTGCTAGCTCCTTGTTCATTGCATCACTCCTAGGGGGGATTTGTTGATATATTTTGGTATTGTTGTGTGCAAACACACGTAGGATTGTCGGGGCACTTGTTTCCCTCTTTAGAAGGTTTTTTCCCCTTGCTTGTATATATGCCTATAACCCTAATGGTTTACTAATTTCTTGTACATTCACTTGATAATACATTTAGTATTGTCTGTTATGCTCCAAGCTTCTTCTTCTTCCTGTTGCATTATTCATTATGTCAAGGAAAGATTTTGCGCTGGAGAAACAGTTTGGCATATGTGCCCACACAAGATAACATTGTAGATCTTTTCACAAGGACGTTGCCTCGAGAGAAGTTTGAAGCTTTTTGCAAAGCTTTGGGCTTACTTCTATTGGTGGATTGATCTCTTTCCACATAGCTTGGCACTTTCTTATACCTGAGTTCCAGCTCCTTGTTCACCGCATCACTCCTAGGGGGGATTTGTTGATATATTTTGGTAGTGATGTATGTGAATACACTTAGGACCGTCAGGGTACTTTTTTCCCTCTTTAGGAGGTTTTGTCGCTCAGCTTGTATATATGCCTTTAACCCTAAAGGGTTACAAATTTCTTGTACAGTCACTTGATAATACATTTAGTATTGTGTGTTGTGCTCAAAGCTTCTTTTTCTTCCTTGTGTTGTTTGCATGATTCCGAAACCTCAAATTCCAACAATTAGAAGCTTGAGGAGCCTACTCCATGATCTTGGCAAGCTCACTCTAATCCATGTGAGTTTTCCCATTTCATGGTCTACTCACTTTGAGTCTCACACATTTTATTTTTGTGAGTACACTCTTCTTTTCATTTTTCTTCTGCATGTGTACTCTCTATAGCCCCCCTAAAAGCAAAGACGCTTGAGCTTGAGGGGGAGTGTTAAAGTTTATGTGTTTTTTAGGGTAAGCTCAAGCTTATGTTGTTCATTAAATAACTTCATTTCAATTCTTTTGAACCTTAGGAAAGTCAAATCACATGTTTGAAAATGCAACCTTACCTAAAAGGAGGCATTGAACCACCAAAAGACACTCCAATGAAGAGAGAAATTCACAAGGTAGCTAAAGAGACAATGTGGCCATGTGAAGAGACATGAAGGACATATAAAGAGTATGGAAGGCTCCCATGGCAATTTAAGCACCATCCAAGCTCTTCTAAGTGTGTGGATGGTAGGAAGTTGAGATGCTACTTTTACATGTGCTATTGAGCTATTTTCTATCATACGAGTTCATATTCTCATGTATATCTCTCCTACCCTTTCCAAAGGGTGCTGAATTTCTATAGTGACCTATCAAGACTTCATTTTCTCTCTGTAGGAAGCTCTATTTTCAGAGTTCTTATAGTTTTTAGAAATATTATAATCAAGGATTTTAGATCCAAAATGGTTTCGGCAAAGTCTTCTTGTACTATGAGTTATAACTGCTTCATTCTTTGCTTGTCTGTCTCGAATCCTCTTAGGGAAAAACTAGTTTGTCTTGTGTGATTGAGTTGACTATTCTACAACTATCCAATTTCAAGGATGATAGCTCATTAGAAAGCTCTTATTCTCCATTTTATGTGGCCAAAAGGATTTGATAATTGAATTCAAGAATTGAGAACTGTACTAGCTTTAGTGAGTATTGGTCTGAGAGCAACTAGGTCTTGGGTGGGATCGAAGCTTCTTGTTGTCCATAGGAGGAGAAATCTTCCATCAGTGAGGAATCAATTCACAAAAGGATAGTGTGGATTGATTGTGAAAAGAGTGGTTCTCCAGTAAAGTTTCTCTTTTGAAGAGTGGTTTAGAGATAAAGGGATTGCGTCCTCAATAACTATATATACAAGGCTTGGTTGGGAGGAGCATTCATACGTTAACTGGCTAGGCAGAGACTTTGTTGCATTATGTATTTGTACTTATTTATGTGTGTATGTATGTATGCTCGTATGTATGTATGCTCGTATGTATGTATGCTCGTATGTATGTATGTATGTATGTATTTAATGCCATATATAATACCATATGGCAAGAAAAACCTTGGCAACATTTCCCCTAGGGTACAAAACTTGGAAAAAATAATGATAAAGCTCGAATGCCATGATAAAAAAAAAGTCTCAAAAGCCATAAGAAAAGAAAATGCTCACAAGCCATAAGAGAAAAAAAAGGAATCCATGCCATAACGCACAAGAATACATTCTACATGCAAAAGACATTCTACCTTCAGAAAAACATATGTTACCTACAAAATAAAAACATTCTATGTGCATTTTTGTGTATGTGTGTGTATGCATACGTGTACATGTATATGTGTGCATGTATGTGTGTGTTTATGTGTGTATGTTTATGTGTGAGTGTATGTATCTATGTATATATGTGTGATTGTTTCTATCCATATGTATGTGTGCATATGCATGTATGTGTGTGTTGTGTTTTTTATGTATGTGTGTATATATGTGTGTAAGTATGTGTGTATGTATGTATGTGTATGTGTGTGTATGTAAGTGTGTATCTATGTATGGGTGTATGTAAGTATGTGTGTATCTATGTATGGGTGTATGTATGTATGTGTGTATCTATGTATATGTGTGTATGTATGGTGTATGTATGTGTGCTTATGTGTGTATGTATGTAAGTATGTTTTTATGTTTATGTGTGTCTGTGTGTTTATGTGTGTATGTATGTGTGCATCTTTATGTTTGTATGTATGTGTGTTTATGTGTGCATGTATGTGTTTATGTGTGTACATGTGTGTGTATGTGTGCATGTACGTGTATCTAAGCATGTTTGTATGTACCATGTGTGTGTGTGTGTTTAGGTGTGTATCTATGTGTGTTTTTATGTGTGTACGTATGTGTGTGTATACATGTGTTTATGTGTGTGTGTATGTATGTGTACATGTATCTATGTGTGTACATATGTATGTGATTGTGTGGGTCTTCATGTGTGCATATTAATGTACATTTGTTTCTTATTAATTGTTTTAACTGATTACTTTTTGCCACTGTAATTCTTTTTTAAAAAATGTTCAATTATCACGATTTTTTTGTAATTGCACTAAATATATAAAAAATTACAGTGAAATAAAAATTTGAAATAGCTGAAGCTCCTTAATTTGTATTGCATAAATGCAAATTTTATAAGCTTTATTGAACAGAGTGAAAGTTAGATAGTTGTTGATATACTTCAAAACATACTAAAAAAAATCTAATAGTACAACAAAGCAATTGAAATATAGTCATAGAACAAGTAAGAGTGGGTGAAAGAGTGAGAAAAGTAAGAGTAATAAGTGGAATACATGAGAAAAGGTATGCATGAGGCAAAACACAGACCTAGAGTTTCTATTGCTATGCATAGATTCTCAAATTTGGTTTCAAGGAATGCCACGCACAACATGTAGGTCTTCTTTTATAAAAAGAGTCACGTTAGCATAGGTGTCAATAGAATGATCCGTACAACCATTTGGAATTATTATTTTTTCGTCGCAATATAGGATACTATGCTGATTGGAAAACCTCATGTACAATAAAATAATACGATAAACAAAAACAATGGGCATCAATATATCCATTGCTATTGTCATTGGTAAACAAAAAAAAAAAAGAATTTATCACACTATAATATATGAGGGGTATACCGATGTTGCCTATACTAATGGTCTCGACATCAGTATAAACGTTGGAAAAAAATACTGACGGTCAAGTGAACGTCGGTATGACCGTTTAAAATGGATTGTCGAGATGTGTCGCGATCGCCGATATATGCTTTGATATACCCATCGGTATAAGCGTCGGTAATTTACTAGATATTACCGATGCACATACCAATGGGTATACCGAGGTTGTGTTTTAAACATACCGAGAACCCAAGAGTGAAACTGAACATTTTGCGCATGTTTTATATTGAGTGCTGCTTGCTTCTATCAAACTTGCACGTGCAAACCAAATTGTGACCTGCATTGTCTTGTGCACACACACACAACCAGAGATCTCTATCTCTACACACACACACTCTCTGTTTAGATCTCACATCTTGGTAAGTGTTGCGCGTGCTCTTAGCCTTTGTCTTTCTCTATGCTTTATGTTTTATAATTTCTCTTTTCTTTGATTTTGCAGAAGATTTTTGGCATCGAATCTTTGGAATTCGATGATAGACGACATACATTACGCTTTGATGACAACGATTCAAAAGAGGGACATACTTGTAAGTGATTGTTTTACTCTCTATTGATAGAGAGAGAAAGAGAGAGAGAAAGAAAGAGGGAGAGAGAGAGAGAGAGAGAGAGAGAGAGAGATGAGAGAGAGATAGAGAGAGAGAGAGAAAAAAAAAAAGAGAGACAGAGAAAGAGAGAGAGAGAGAGAAAAAAATAAAGAGAGAGAGAAAGAGAGAGAGAGAGATAAAGAGAGATAAAGATAGAGATAGGAAGATAGAGCATACATACACACACATATACATACACACACACATCTACACATGCATACATACACACACACATCTACACGCATGCATACATACACACATGCATGCATACATACACACACACATGCATGCATACACACACATACACATATACACATATGCATACACACACATATACATATGCATACACACACATACATACACACATGCATACACACATACATACACACATGCATACACACAGACATATACACACATGCCTGCATACATACACACACATATACACACATGCATGCATACACACATGTACACATATACACACATGGATACATACACACACACATGCATACACAGATACATACACACACACATGTACACACATGCATACACACACATACATACACACATATACACATATGCATGCATACTACACACACATATGCATACATGCATGCATACACACACATACACATATACACACATGCATACATACACACACATGCTGATGGAGAGTGTTAATCCCCAAAAGAACAAGCTATCCTTGATGTTAGAGCACCTCTATATCAAGAATAACCCAAAACCTTTACCAATTTGAAGGACCAATACCATATTATAAAGATTTTGAACTAACTGTGAAGAGAGTCACTCCTCAGGAAAGTTTGCTGCACATATCTTACTCCTTGACTGACCAAATCTATAAGGTTTCTGATGAAACTTTACTGAAGGTGTCCCCTAAAGATTGTGCACCTTCTCCAAGTTAGATTTTCTCAAAAGATTCAGTGAATCTTGAGAAATGTTCCAAACAATCAACCTATGTCTGAAACTATCTTCTTGTAGAGTCAATTTTGACACCTCCAACTTCTAACACATGGTTCTCCCAAATTAGAAGCCGTTTAAGCAAATGCTTATAACCATAGATGTCTTACCTTCCAACTTAGATTTTGACTCCTCATTTCTGCAAAACATTACACTGTGCACTGAGAACTTATCACTTCTTTGACCATAGAGATTGCACCTGTTTCAGAAGACACTCAACACTTCTTCACATACAAATGTTCCTACACATAATTCTCTCAGCCTCTTTACAATTAGGCTCTCAAATCTTAACCATAGAAGCATTAACTATGGAATTAGACATCTAGAAAAGGAATCTTGAAATGATCAAACACAGAAGGAGAACACAACAAAATAGCAGGTGCAACTTTTTCTTCTATTCAGAAAACTTTACATCTGAATGATCAGAGAGCTCTTCCTCACTTCTCTAGTGTCTAATGATCATTATCACTTCTAATTCTTCACATCTCATGCTCTCTAATACTTTCCCCAACTTTCTACTTGTATATATAGACATATATGTACAAGCTCATGACCATACAAAAGGTATAAGTGAGCTAACTACAAATTAATGTACATATGTATACAAGTCTTCATTTTTGAACATGCTCTATCTTCAATCTTCAATTGTTGATCTTTTCTTCATCCTTTGACTTCAAGTCTTTATCCAAAACATCAATTGGTGGTTGAATTCCACCAACAACTCCCCCTCAATCATCAATTGAGGTTTTCTCTATCTTCCTTATTCCTACCATGTCTTCAAATCTTTGTAGCTTTGGTCCATCCAAGCTTTTGGTTAGCATAACTGCAATATGATCTTTTGTTGAAGTATGTATGACTTCAATCTCCTTATCAATCACCTTCTCTCTTAAGAAGTGATACTGAATCTCAATGTGTTTAGTCCTAGCATGAAAAACAGGGTTAGCAGCTAGATACATGAACTTATATTATCTCCATGAATAGTGGATGTACTCTGAATGATGTCAAAACTCTTCATGAAAGTCTTCAACCATATGACTTCCTTTGCAGCTTCAACCATACATTTATACTCTGCCTCTGTAGATGATAGAGCAACTGTATGTTGTTTCTTAGAACACCAAGAGATTAAGTTATCTCCCACATAACATAAGTATCCATATGTTGATCTCCTATCATCAGGATTACCTGCCCAATCTGTATCTCTATATATCTTGATGTTTGTATCTGATGTAAAACCATAATACAAACCTTCCTTGATTGTACCCTTAATGTATCTCAACATTCTTTGTGTTGCAACCCAATGTTCTTTCCTAGGACAATGCATGAATTGAGATAACACTCCAATTTCATATGACAAATCAGGCCTAGTTAATGTAGCATAGATTAGACTACCAACCAGACTTTGATATAGCTTCATATCCTTGAATTCTACTCCTCCATATCTGTTCAATTTGTGATTCACCTCCATTGGAGTAGGTGCCACCCTGCAATCTTCCATTTTAAACTTGATCAATAAGTTCTTCAAATACCTTTCTTGAGTTATATACACTCCATGTTGCGTATATGAGATCTCCATGCCCAAGAAATATGACAAGTCTCGAAAGTCACTAATCTTGAACTCTTTCTCCATTTGTTTCTTGAGGCTTTGAATTCCCTTCTCATCTGTACCTGTAAGAATTATGTCACCAACATATATGCACATGTAAATAAACCCATCATCACTTGCTTTGACAAGCAAGCTACTATCAACTTTAGATACTTGGAAATCAAGTTCCTTCAAGAACTTCTCAAGTCTATAATTCCATGCCCTTGGGGCCTGCTTCAACCCATACAAAGCTCTCTTAAGCTTACATACATATTCTAAATACCTTTTATATCTGAACCCTTGTGGTTGCTCCATGAAAACGTCATCTGAAATATAACCATTAAGAAAAGCATTCTTCACATCTAATTGACATAATCTTCAACCTTTACATGCAGCAATGGCTATGAGTGTCATGATAGTTGTCATCTTTGCGAAAGGACTATAGGTTTCATCATAATCTATACCATATGTCTGAGCAAACCCTTTCACAATAAGTCTAGCTTTATACCTAGACACACTTCCATCTGCATACCTCTTTGTCTTGTAGACCCATTTGCATCCAATGATCTTTTGACTATTTGGTTTAAGAACCAAATCCCATGTCTCAATCTCCATCAATGCATCATACTCTTCTTGCATAGCTTTCTCCCAATTTTCCTTACCTTTTGCCTCTTCATATGTAGAAGGGTCTTCATCTAATTTCACCATGTAAGCATAGTCTTTAGTAGTCAAAAAAGAAGTGCCATAGCTATACCTTGTAGGTTGCCATTTGTGTCTTGATGACCTTCTGAGTGCTCCACTTCTTGAAGTTTCTGGTTCATCACATTCTGGATCAAACCTTGGCACTTCTTCAACTTCAATTTGTACTTCATTATTCTCTTCTTTATCAAATATCTGAACCTTTGATTTACCTTTCTTCTGATTTAAAACTTCTTCATCACCTGCATGATTATTGATTGTACCTGCATACCAAGTACCTTGCTCATCAAATGTAACATCCTTTGATACAAGGAATTGCTTTGTGGATGGACTCCACAACCTATATCCCATATGCTTATCATCATATCCAATGAACACATACTTTTTAGCTTTAGGTTCCAATTTATGCCTTAACTAAGATGGCACATATGCATAAGCCAAGCATCCAAATACTTTGTAATGATCTAAAGTAGGTCTCTTACCCCACCAACCTTCATATGGTGTCATACCCTGCAAAGCTTTACATGGTAACCTATTAACCAAATATGTCGTATTTATAGCCTCAGCCCATAAATAATTTGGACAATTTTTCTCCTTCATCATTGATTTTGCAAACTCAACAAGAGTTCTATTCTCCTCTCTGCTACACCATTTTCTTGAAGAGAGTACATGCAAGTAACTTCCCTTTTTATACCTGCATTCCATAAATAATCACTGAACTCATTAGAGAAATACTCTTCCCCTCCATTTGACCTTAGGCCCTTCAACTTTTGACCTATGATTCTTTCTGCATACACATGATAATGTTTGAATGTATTAAATACCTCTGATTTGTCTTTGATCACATATATAGTGATCCACCTCGTAGCATCATCGACATAAATCACATAGTATCTTGATCCATTAATACTGAAATTCTTTGATGGTCCCCACACATCTCTGTGTACCAATTCAAGCTTCTTTGAATACATAAATCCATGCTTAGAATATGTTTGCTTATGAGCCTTACCTAATTGACATGCCTCACATCTGTATGTCATATGTTGACCTGCAACATTAGGCAATCCAAGTACTGAACCACTATATCCTTAATACCTCTTTCATTGAAATGTCGAAGTCTTTTATGCCAAAGATCTAACTCAGAGATCTTATGTCCTCTCCCATGTAGATAATGCTCCTTGCTTGAGCATCTCTCTTCATCCAAGTCTTCAAATTTGAGAGTTCATCCCTAGTTGGAACACTAGGATCTCTGAATTGTGGTTTTTCTTCTTCACCTGTGATGTAATCTATCAGGTCTTTGCTCATGAGATGAGATTCCATCCTCATTGACCAAGCTGGATAGTTTCCTCTATCCAATTTCTCTATCTGAAGAGAATCTCCCATCCTTTCTTCACTTGTGTATTAAATTCTTCAAGATTTATGAGGAATAAGTGTACCTTTACTTTGAATGAAGTTCCTTTTGATCTTCTTGATAGCTTCAAGCCTCGTTCTTAAGCTTTATCTTTAAACTTCCACCTTTTGAACCTTCAAATGTTGATTTCTATATGACTGCAGCAGTCGGGGTCCTCCTTTCTTCTATTCTGATGATTCCTGATCTGATACCACTGATGGAGAGTGTTAATCTCCAAAAGAACAAGCAATCCTTGATGTTAGAGCACCTCTATATCAAGAATAACTCAAAACCTTTACCAATTTGAAGGACCAATACCAGATTATCAAGATGTTGAACTAACTGTGAAGAGAGTCACTACTCAGGAAAGTCTACTGCACATAACTTACTCATTGACTAACCAAATGTATAAAGTTTCTAATGAAACTTTGTATAAGGTGTCGCCTAAAGATTTTGCACTTTCTCCAAGTTAAATTTTCTCAAAAGATTCAGTAAATCTTGAGAAATTTTCCAAACGATCAACCTATGTCTGAAACTATCTTCTTGTAGAGTCGACTTTGACACTTGCAACTTCTGACACATGGTCTTCCCAGACTAGAACCCATTTAAGCAAATGCTTTTAGCCATATATGGCAACACTTCTTCACATACAAATGTTCCTACACATAATTCTCTCAGCCTCTTTACAATTAGACTCTTAATCTTAACCATAGAAGCATTAACTATGGAATTAGACATCTACAAAAGGATTCTTGAAATGATCAAACACATAAGGAGAACACAACAAAATATCAGGTGCAACTTTTTCTTCTATTCAGAAAACTTTACATCTGAATGATGAGAGAGCTCTTCCTCACTTCTTTGGTGTCTAATGATCATTACCACTTCTAATTCTTCTCATCTCATGCTCTCTAATACTTGCCCCGACTTTCTACTTGTATATATAGGCATATATGTACAAGCTCATGTTGGAAGCAGCCAGAGGCATAGAAGACGCGGAAGCATGTAACGACGGAGCAGGGAGCCAGTCAAATCTTTTTTCAAAGAATTATGTTTTCAAATACTTTCCAAAAACCTCCAACAGTGATTTTTATCACTATTGTAACATATGTAACATAGAAAACCCCATTTTGTAATCCATAGCTCCATTTTGTGCAAGCCGAGGAGTCCTCGAGCTTGAGGAGCTTAGGTAGAACAAGCGTATCAATTTTTGTTATTTTTAGACACCGTTTACCCTTTCAAATAGCATCTAGGACCTATTTTTTAACTATGCCGGTCACTAGATGTGAAACCGGTCAAAACTAGTCTAGAAACTATAAAAAGAGCTATAGAGCTCATTTTTGAGGTTAGCTTGTTTGAGGTTAGAGTTCTTTTGAGCTTGTAATAGTGTTCTTGAGTAATAGAGTTGAGTTCTCACCTTCCATTGTGTCTTGCTTGTCTCTTCGTAGTGTGTGTGTATGTGTGTGTGCATTTCTATGCTTCTCACCTTCACTCTCACTTCATCTCACATTCATGATCTTCATATCACTCCTATCTCTTCCGCGGATTGACATTAAGGAGGTGGAGCTTCTTAACGTGGTTCTCACCATTGTGCTAGAGCAACACCAAATTTGGCGCCGTTGCCGGGGATCGAGTATAGGACGAATGTGTGATGGTAAGAGTATAGCAAGAAGTGGCGTTGGAAGGTAAAAATTTTAATTTTTTTTGTTGTTTTTACTTAGTTTTTAGTGTTTCTCAACTCCCCCACACTCCATCTTCATCACCGCATCATCATCTTCATCTCCAAAAAAATCAAAAAATTCACCATATCCACCCATTCTCCTCATTTCCCCTCATTTGTGCATGCGAGAGAGTGAGAGAGAGCTTTTGTGCTTGCATGTGCTTTTGTTTTCTTGAGTTTTCTTGCAGGTATAGAGCTCTAGAGCATCAGGAAAGCTTGGAAAAGGTAAAATTTTCAATTTCTGTCAGAAATTTCCGACTGTGTCAGACCATCGCGATGGTCTGCAAAGTTCGGATTTTGAGGAAGGCGAGTTCACCACCGTGTAGGCGACCCCTGCGTGTATAGGAATCCATAGCTGCATCTCAAAAAATTGCATTTTGGTGGACCATCGCGACGGTCTCACACCATCGCGATTGTGTCACACCATCGCGATTGGCTCACGCCATCGCGACGGCTCGGTCGGACCATCGCGACGGTCTCACGCCATCGCGACGGTTCATTTGGGCCATCCCGACGGTTCGCGGACCATCGCGACTGTTCGGTTGATCCCACACCATCGCGATTGGCTCACGCCATCGCGCCGACGGTGCCACGTGGCAAGTTGGACCATCGCGACGATACCCTCAGACCATCGCGACAGCTCAAATTTTGGACCATCGCGATTGGATCAAGCCATCGCGCCCTGACCATCGCGATTGGCTCAAGCCATCGCATCTGTGACCATCGCGACGGTTCACTTTGGACCATCGCGATTGTTCACGTTGACCGTTGACTGACGCCATCGCAATTGTCCGCCTGATCGAGCCATCGCGACGGTTCACACTCATGCCACCGCGATTGTCCGCATGTTCGAGACATCATGATTGCTCACTTTTGGACCATCGCGACCGTGCACTTCAGACCATCGCGACGGTTCGCGCATCACGCCATCGCGATTGTTCACCTTCATGCCATCGCGACGGTCCAAGACCATCGCGATTGTCTCACGCCATCGCGATTGTGCACCCCCATCGCAAATTTTAGGGTTTCATTTTTTGGCCTATTTTGGGGCTATTTTTGGGAAATTTTTGGGTGATTAGACTCATAGGAGACCCCTTAGCTCATATTTGGAGAAACACCGGTTTGTCAATTTTTACCCCCCAGGGCCTGAACGGTCATAACTTTTTCATCCGAAGTCCGGTTTTTGAGCTTAATAGCTCATTAGAAAGCTCTCTACGAGTACTACGTGACCTCAACTGTTTTTTCTTAAAGGATACGTCTATTTTTAGATAAGCTATTTTGAGGTTGACCTAGTTTGGGACTAGAAAGCCAGGGGGCAAGCATTAAAAAGTTGGGCAAAAGGGAAGGGACTTAAAAGGTGTATATACTCAAGTGCTTGATCATCCAACTGTGAATTGGTCTAATATTGGATTTTTCCAGGTCTAGCAAGGGCAATCAAAGGCAACCAAAGCAAGGCAGAAGGGGCATAAAGCTTGGGAAGCGTGGCTTCTTGGGCATCAGAGCAACCAGAAAAGCTGACTCGAGGTTGGAAGATTACTCAACCCCCTCAGTCAATTCTTAGCTTAGGATAAACATTAGCATTGTGGATTTAAGACGATAGGAACACCTCAAGTTCAAGAGAATTAAATTTATCAAGTCCAAGACTAAAGATAAAGGTGTGTGACACGAAAACTTAAAGGAAAGAACATAAGTCTGACGGAACGAGAACTCAAAGTACCACAGAAAGTCAAATTCCTGACGCATACATTAAGACAAGAATCTAAAGAAATCTAAAAAGAATCAAGAAAGTAATAACAAAGAATCATTGACGATCTGAGCGTGTACTGAGTGTGCAAGCAAGAAAATTAATGAACCTTAGATCGGGCAAACATATAGGCAAGTCAGATCGGCGAAGCCTTAGATCATCAGAGGCAAGTGTAAGAACTACTGCACGATCGTGGGCTCAGCAATTGAATAGTAATTACCCCTACGAGAGCTTAGACACGAGTGATTCAGAAATGGCATTTAGCGTAGAAAGACCAGAAGAAGGGTCGAATGTAGCCTATTTAGAAAAACCAGAAGGACCCTATAGAACGCAACTAGAGTTTCTCCGAACCAACCGATTAGGTGCTCGCATCTATGAGGATGGTTTGCGAAGGCAAGTGGTGCAAATGCACAACCCCAATCAACCCATTGGATTGGAACGTCCAGTGGTGAAATTTGAGAGAGACGCGTACATAGACAAGGAAGGAACAATGTACATCTTAAGTACGCAGCCAAACAATACGAATGAGTTTGGCGTAATTCAATTAGAGACGAAAGCTAAATCTCAAGGAAAAGAACCATTAGAAGAGCCTAGAACACCTAGAGGGAAATCTGTACTGACACGAGTAGTAATCCCAAAATGGATCCCTCAGGACAACAGAAGCATAGAGTTGTTTATAAATAAAGAAACTGATGAAGCCTTTTGGAGATACAAGACCGAACTACTTAGTGAGGTAGGAATCATCACGATATACGAGTTCAAGGACCCGGATACACCTGGAAAGGTTGTATACCTGGATGAGACTTCAGAAAGAGTCTTTGTGGTGCTTGACCACGCTAAAAACACATACACATGGAGAGGTGAATTGGTATTCCCTCCATCTAGAACGAACATGAATACAAGTCAACAAGGGGCAGGAACATCATCAGCCCATGGAAATCAAAGAGAAAGAAATAAAGAGAGACCCAAAGTAAGCTTCACTCATCCCATAGGGAGAGATAGAACAACCACGGACACTAATAGAGCGGATAGACAAAGAGATCATGGAATACTAGGTGGTGGAGATGATTTTCCTCTACCCAGACCACGTGAACACGCAAGAATATTGAGACCCACTCAGTTAGTGAAATCCATGAAAAATTATTTTGATGGGACAGGAGATCCCTATGACCATGTCGCAGAATTCAAGCAAGTACTAAGAGCAGAACAAGTCGAAGACATGTTCACGCAATACAATGCATTTGGACTAACTTTAAAGAATACAGCTTTAACTTGGTTCCAACCATTGCAACAAAGGCAATTTAGAGACATCCATCACTTTTTAGAGTCATTCATCATGGAATTCTCTAAAAGTGGGATTAGACATGACACATCTTCGTTGATTCATAGCTTTAAACAGACCCCTCAAGAAACAGTTAGACTCGCAGGACGTAGGTTTAGACAATATGTTGAACGATGTCCAATGCAAGAGCTACCCTCACAGGCCAAGCAAGTGTCATTGTTTCTAGATGGCTTGTTGAGCTCTAAACTACGCTCCTATGTGTACCTAAAAGAACCCAGAACACTAGAGCAATGTGTGAGAATATGCATAGACATTGAGGACAACTTAGGAGACGAGTTGGAACTCTCAAAGGTCTACAAGGATTCAGACTGTTCATCTCTAGCATCCACAAAATTGTCTAGCTCGATAGAAGACCTAGCAGAAAAAGTGGCCCAGAAACTAGGAGTTTCTAGCAAACCTAGGGTACTAATGAACAAGCGTTGTTACACCTGTGGTGGTGATCATATGGCAAATGTGTGCCCCAATGCACCACAACCACAAGCCAACCCTAGTGGCCAATACTGTACAATTGAGAGAAGATACACGAATCATACGGCTCAGGACTGCCCATACAACAAACAGACCGTGAGACAGAACTACCCGCAAGCATACCCGCAGCTAGGTAGGTATCAAGGCCAATACAATGCTCATCCTTACTACTATAGGCCTCCTCAAAACTACCCATACCAGGCTCAACAGAGACCTCAACCCGTCTTAGCTCAGCAGCCACCCCCACCAGCGAATGTCATCTCAGTCAAATACGCTGCTGCAGAAGAGAACCTAAGTAGGGCCTTAGTGCCTTCTTCACCTTTGATCACAGAGGGTGACCCGAATTCGAACAGTTTTGACTCTACGCATGTAGATAGTCCACCCGCATATTACACAGAGTCACCAGAACACGTAGAAACATATCATTATGATAGTCCACCAATGGAACCTAGTTGGGAGCCAGACTATGCTAATGTGATGTACACAAACCCAAATCCACGGCCCCAATTAAAACAACAGAGACCACAGGGCCCTAGAGGACCATGCTTTAGGTGCCAAGGAGATCACTTCATAAAGGATTGTCCACATCCTCCGATATCAGGACAATCACAGTACTATAACATACAAGGCTTTTGTGCCGATTGTGGCAAAGAGCACATAATCAAAGATTGCCCTAAGAACCCTGTTAATGCTTCGAATGTGACACCGATCAATGTGATAGGCATTGTGAACAACACAGATGGATCCAACCCCACCTACGTGCCTATCCAAGCTATAACAAGAGCCCAGGCGCTCTTACAGAACCAACAGCTTAATCAAGAGAAAGTAGCCGGAACCAGTGAAGTTGCAGAATCTAGCAGTAAAAAGATGAAATCTTGGAAAGATTCTCGAGAAAGGATTAAGCGAAAATGGAGTAAAAAGATAACTGAGTTGGAAGGAAGTTTAAAGGAATCTAGAGCCAAAATCCTAGAATTGACTTCAGAGGACTTGAATCAAGAGAATCCAGCTCAAATATCAGGATCAGTTTTAGCGGAACCCATACCAGAAAATCTAGACATGATGTTTCGTGCATATCAGGCTAGATTAAAGGAGGGACCTCAAGTAGCTGAAATGAGCAAAAACTACCCACGAGCTGATCTAGAAATTGAGAGAACTAAACTTTGCATGAAGATGGTAGAATTAGCACAAGCTTTGTTTGAAGCCTCTAGATATCTTAATTGGAATAACATGGCAAAACCGGAATTACACTTTCAAGGACTAATGGAGAGGCTAGAATACTTGATAGAGAGCAAAGAGAAAAAGGATCAGCATAGGAACCCTATTGTCCCAGAGACACAGGAAAGGAAGGCACCATCCCAGTCTCAAGTACCCAATACAGAAAGTCAAGACAATTTGTCTTCCATACATAGGTACTCTCATGAATTTTTGAGAGAAATCCAAGAAGAGAAATGGAGAAAAGAACAAGGAACCCATCCTCCTATTCAAGAAATAGATGACTTGCAGGAACAATTTCCCCAAGACATTCCCTCCATTTACAATGATGTAGAGGAAGAACAACTGAGTGAACACACAGGCTTTGAATCTAATTCTTTACAAGAATTACCTCAGTTCACAGGACCTTGGGAAGCAAAGTCTATTAGTATAAGAGCACCCACGATAATAGTGAGGAATGAAGAATCAGTAATCCCTAGAAACACGAAAGTGATCAAGAATACCAAAGTACAATGTAACCTCACTCTAGAGGAGTTGCTGAAGATAAAACCAGAATTGTGGAAACATGTAGCAAATCAATTCCCCGAGCTTGCTACTACTCCCTCACAAATAGGATCACAAAATAAGGTACCAAAGATACCCGTAGAAAAGATTGGAGATGTAAGCGAAGGAGAGGAAGGTAACACTTATCTTCCGATAACCCATCAGGGCTACACCACGAAAGCCATCTTAGATTCAGGAGCCGGAGTAGCCATAGCTACCACCGCTTTATGGAAACATTGGGGTAAGCCAGCACTCAGACCTACCAGGATGAAGCTACAAATGGCTGACGGACACATAGAAAAACCATTAGGCTTACTAGAAGGCATATCTCTCACCACTTGTGGTGTAGAATTTGAGCATACTTTTGCCATTTGTGACTTTGCAAAAAATCATGCTTATGAGATGATATTGGGACGACCATTCATGTGTCAGTTGCAAATTGTACAAGATTGGGGAACTAATTCTTTGTACTTGCAACATTTAGGAGTGACTACCAAAGTCAATCTTAAAGACTATTCACATCGAGATGTACCCCCAATACAATGGAATACCATCCATAAGACTCAGGTAGAGACGGAATCCGTGCACTCATTAGAATCAGATCCTTCTTGGTTGCACGAGGACACTCATTTATGGATGTGTAAAGTTGCAAAACAAGAGGAAGAAAGATTAGAAGCAAGGACCTTAGGTGCAGAACAACATCCACGAACCCTTCAAGATCCAGCCTACGCACCTGTAGTATTCCCTGACGAAGAGTTTGAACCCCATGGTTGGGCAGAAATCCTAGCAACCATGGATGTAGCCATCAATGAAGAACAATGGACTCCCCACTATGACGAGGATGGCTATGACATTTCAGTTTTCACGATAGAGCCAATCATGTGCGATGCAATTTTAGAAGAATGTGAACCTAACACTGATGCATTTGAGGATGCAAGCGATTTTGATTTAGAATCAATTATCATGGACTCTCCATTTGCATCAGAAGAAGAATATTTTTTCGAAGTAGAAACTCACCCCCAGAGACAGGAAGAAATTATGAATGATGTGAGAATCGCCACTCAAGTGACTAACAAGAGTGAAGGCAAGAAAAGAAAGAAGAAAGAAACCATGTCAGAAAAAGAAGAATCTTTGTTTGAAGTACCCGAGAACTTCAAGAAATATGAAATCGAAGATAGAAGAATCATGGTACGAATGCCTAATAGAAAGGCGAATGACGGAGAAGTATATGATAACCCAGAGAAAACCAAGAAAATAATCGTAGCCATAGAAGGAGAAGAAGAAAAATGTACATACATAGGGCATGATTTGACAACTGAAGAAGAAGAAGAGCTAGTTGCCCTATTGCACGAATATAGAGATGTTTTTGCTTGGAGTTACAAAGATTTGAAAGGAGTAGATCCAGATATATGTTCTCATAGAATCCCTATGACTCCAGATGCAAAACCGACAAAACAGAAACCGTACACGTACAATGATAACTACGCTGCGAAGATTAATGAGGAGGTAGATCGCTTGATAGAAGCAGGATTCATTTACGAAATTGAGCATACCGAATGGGTATCCCCCATTGTGGTTGTGCCCAAGAAGAATGGAAAATTGCGTGTGTGTATTAACCTTAAAAAAGTTAATGCCGCCACGATTAGAGATAGTTATCCTCTTCCTATCACAGAACATCTATTGGAAAGAGTTGCGGGCAAGGAAGTGTACAGCTTCCTTGATGGTTTTTCAGGCTATAATCAAGTAGCCATTGCTCCAGAAGACCAACACAAGACGGCATTTGCCACCGAATGGGGTATATTTGCATTTCGTGTGATGCCATTTGGCTTAACAAATGCACCTGCCACTTTCCAGCGACTCATGTGTCATGTTTTCAAGGATATCTTACGCAAGAGTTTGGAAGTTTATGTCGATGACTTATGTGCACATTCAAATGTAAGACAGACACATATCCCAGAGTTAAGACAAATATTTGACAAATGTCGAGAATATCAGGTTTGTTTGAACCCAGAAAAATGCGTTTTCATGGTCAGACAAGGCAAAATTCTAGGACACATTGTGTCAAAAAATGGAATCTCTACGGATGAAGAAAAGGTAAAAGTAATTGCAGAATTACCTAGACCAACTAATGTGAAAGAGGTACAAGCATTTATGGGCCATTGCGGTTATTATAGAAGATTCATACACATGTATGCAATCATAGCCAAGCCTTTGTACTCTCTTTTAACCAACTTTGAATGGACAGATGAATGTGAAAATTTATTCAATGAACTCAAACGACGCTTGTGCTCAGCACCTATATTGACAATCCCGGATTGGAGTAAGCCATTCCATGTACATGTGGATGCATCCAATTACGCCATAGGATGTGTGTTAGCACAACCCACGAAGGAAGGTAACATAGATCTCCCCATAGCTTATGCTAGCAGACAATTGAACGCAGCAGAAAGAAATTACACCACGACGGAACGAGAAGGATTAGGGATGATCTACGCGGTAAAGAAGTTTAGGCACTATTTGTTGGCAAACAAATTCAAGTTCTTTACAGATCATCAAGCCCTATTGTACTTAGTCAACAAGCCATGTAACACAGGACGACTAATACGTTGGTTTCTATTACTCATGGAGTATGATTTTGAAGTCGTAGTCAGGAAAGGAAAGACACATCTTAGAGCTGACCACCTTTCAAGATTAACCTCAGGAGAAGCTCCTCAAGGAGTAGTGGATGAGTTACCAGACGCATATTTGTTTAACCTTGAGATAGCACCAGAATGGGCTAAGCCTATAGTCCCTATTCTCACATACGGACCCAAGAATCCTAGGATAAAGATCAAAGAGGGAGAGATTACCAAGTCTCAGAGATACCAAATAATGGCAGGAAGCATATATAAACAGGATAATCAAAAGATTCTTGCTTGTTGTGTAGATGAATCAGAACATGCGAATTGGTTGCAATTAGCACACATAGGTGCATTAAAGCAACATCATTCAAAACATCGAACATTAGAGACTCTGCATAGATTAGGAGTATATTGGCCTACGATGGAAGCAGAGGTCTACAGGTTGTGTAAGGAATGCAATGTTTGTTGTGAAAGACTACCAGTAGAGCATGCTACATTATATCACGTGTCTCTCACACCAGACTGGAGTGAACAGCTAGTGACATACTTGAGGACGAAGACATTCCCTCAAGGAATGACCTTAGCTCGACAACGCAGTCTAGAGCAGGAAGCTCAAGATTATTCACTTATTGGTGATAACCTATACAAAAGAGGACGAGATGGATATCTAAGACAATGTGTTCATGAGAGCGATTATCTGAGCATACTAGAGACTGCACACCAAGGTGTTGCAGGAGGTCATTTTGGACCCGATAGGATAATCAAAGCCATCCTCTTTGCAGGATTATGGTGGCCCACTCTTCACATGGATGCTCATACCTATGTTAAGAGATGTGATGTGTGCCAAAGAACTCAATTTCCTACTCGCAGAGATGAAATGCCATTGAAACCCATGATGGGAGGACGTGCATTTTCAAAGTGGGGTATAGACTTTGTAGGACCCATTAACCCCCCTGCAAAAGGTACACATGTGGAATACATTATTGTTGCGACAGACTATCTTACCAAATGGGTAGAGGCAAAAGCCACGAAAAAGAATGATGCACACACAATTGCAAAATTCTTATTTGAGAATGTCTTTACAAGATATGGATTGCCTATAGAGTTAGAGAGCGATCGAGGCACTCACTTTCTAAACCAAGTCATTGAATATTTGTTACAGGATTTTATGGTGATTCACAAGAAATCCGCACCATATCATCCTCAGGCCAATGGTCAGGCTGAAAGCACTAATAAGATCCTTTGTAACGTACTGACAAAACTCGTGAACAACAAACGTTCAGATTGGGACAAACAGTTACACCACGCTGTTTGGGCATATCGAGTGGCCTACAAGACCGTACTCAATGCAACTCCCTTTCAGATGGTTTTTGGTCAGAATGCAGTGCTTCCTTTGGACTTCTTGATACCGACCCTTAAGGTTGCACAAGAACATCAGTGGATCGGCCATGAATTATCAACAAGAATAATGGACTTGGAACGATTAGGAGAAACCAGGCTAAAGGCAACAGCAGGAATATATGCAGCGAAGAAGCGGCAGAAAGCATATTTTGATGCACATGTGAAAGATAAAGGCCTAAAAGCAGGAGATTTAGTTCTAGTATATACGCTAAAGCAACACGCACGTAAGTTAGAAAAGCGAGGTTATGGACCTATGATCATTAACAGACTCTCAACAAGTGGAGCAGTACAGTTAGCCACCTTAGAAGGAGACGTAATGCCTAATTATATTAGTGGCTGTAGAGTCAGGCTATATCAGGAACCTCTTACTGAGGATATGCTTAGACGACTCACGTTGGCAAAGAAGCGTAAGGAGGAAGAAAATAGAATACGAGCGGAAGCTCAGGCAGAAGCAATAGAACGCATTAAACGCATGAAGTTAAGAAGACAAGGACTAGGGAGAGAACATTATAACCATCTAGAAACTACACCCAGATATCCCATGGCCATGTGTCAAGTAAAGTCAACCACTCATCCTAGTATAGTGGACAGGAGACCATTCATTACAGTCAGGTTAGAGCACGGAAACCCTTGCCAAGAGCTCAGGGCTCTAATTGACTCAGGTGCTGCGACTAGTGCGATTAGATGGTCCCACTATAAGGATTCAGGAATAAAAATGCGGCCAATTGAGGCATACCTCATAGGGCTAAGAGGCATGGAAACCCCTTGCATGGGTGAGGTGGACCTTCCTATCCTCATTAAGGAAGTGACCATGACAGCGAAGCTACTAGTGTGCCATGATGACGACCTGATAGAACCCCTAATCCTTGGCCAAGATTGGCTATACGATCACTCAGTGGACCTAAATCTTAGACAAGGCTCCTTACAGATTGGAACCTTAGAGCAGAAGCGAGTGATACCGCTTGACTTCCCTACCGGCATTCCAACGGAGGTTTGTCACCCTAGACCCTATGAAATACATGCGACGGAAGACCGGAAGATCTCGGGTCAGATCAGTCACGTTACGTCTACACCAACCCACTCGGGCTTGGCTATGGACAGTTGTCAATCAAAAGGACGACAGGAGATCTTCCTTGGGGCTTCCTGCAAACTAGAAGGGGCAGCTACCCAACCGCTAGGGCAGATGGGCACAATCAGCGGTCAGGTGGGTTGCATCAGCGGCCAAATGAGCACAACACCCTGCGGTGCTCATCCTTCCAAACTTGTTACGGACTGGCCTAGATTAAAGATAAAGAACGAATCACTTCCTAATGGGCAGGTCACGCAAGTGTTGGATCTCCCTTCTTTTCCAAAGCAGAGCGTCCACTGGACCTCTCAAACCCAACCACGAAGGAGTCAATCACAACAGAGGAACCCAGACCAACGACACCACCAGACAAGGCAAAGAAAGCAGCAGTATCAACATCACAGAACAAGTGGCACGAAACAAATATGGGTGCCAAAAGGACAGCAACCACAAGCTATTGGCAACACTGCAGACAAGAACACGACAAAGTTTCAAAAGAAGCAGAGTCAGTATCCAAAGTCCCCTCGATCTTCTTCTACAAGTACAAATACTCGGCAGATTTGGATCGCCAAGAAGTATCTTATCAATCGACCCACACCCATGCAGATTTGGGTACCCAAACAATGTATTATAGCCCAACCCTCAAGCCATGTAATATATACCCCTCAGAAATCTTTCCATCCTTCAATACCACCAAACCCGTTACCACTTTTCGTCCCTCAGCAGAAACACACCACCCACTCAAAGACTCTTAGGAAATGGATACCGAAACGTATCCAGACGTCTTCTTGTACCCCCTTATCTAACAATTCTCCCACCCCGTTTAAACTCCACCCTTGTAATAATTCACCCTCAATGAAACCTTGTATAAATTCATACACCAAAACCCCACATCATGCATAATAAAAGCTCATCAAGAAATGTATGCATAATCTGACAATGTAGGCGTCTAGAGACCTGCATTAGTTTTGCAAATAATCGTTGCATCAATCACTTCATGACACTTGGCTACACGGGTTACACATCGGTTATGGAAAGGGATTGCGGTCTCACCTTAATGGGATCATAATTAATTTCCATACTAATGTGCTAATCTTTTGTAGCAGATCTTTTCCATTAGCTCGTCAGTCATCATGCAAACCGAAGAAGGACCATCAGAAGCTGGCCCAAGCACACCAATGGCCAATATTGGAGAATTACTCGCGGAATCTTATCCTACGATGCAACCACCAGAGTTTCAAGGTTTTCCAGGGCCCATGCCAATAGACGATCCTCCTAGAGGATATACTGAGAAGGTTCATCGTAATTCTCACTGGTTTCAAGGCCTAGCACGACCATTAGCAGACGCTGATTTCATATTTGAGGCCAATTTGGCATTTGATCTTCGCACATGGACCAAGTACCATTTCTTTTCAAGAGAATTTGAAGGACTGCAGAATACACAAGATTTAACGCACGTTTGGGCACGAGCGGGATTTACAGAATACTTTAGTGACCCTCTCCCTAAACCCGATTTTTACAAATGCTTTTACCTAGTAACCACCTTGACGGCTTCAGAGAACAAGGATCTACCTGGCACATTCATGTTACCATCCTTGGTAAATGATCCTCCATTCAGAAGGTTTTATTTGTCTAAAGATTTAATTCGCGCAGCTCTCAAAATACATGGAACGCATACTCCGACGGAGCGAGAACGACTAGTCCCAGAGCAGATGAAACGTGGTGATGTTACTAAGTGGGAGGATATTTCTGCTATAACACCTGAGCTCTCCAAGCCATTGAGGATATGCATGCAGCATTTTGCTTTCCCAGCTCAGGATCGTTTTACCATGCCCCACAAAAGAATCTGGTTTGGCTTATACTTAGCATGTACTGGACCTCAAACGGTTGATCTAGCTAGCTGGATAATTGATCAGCTCTATTTGGCACAACATAGATGGGAACGAAAGAAAGTCATCAATGGATGTTGTGCACTTACAAGGATTATATATATGTGTTTGGCATATGATTTACCCATAGAGCGCGCCATGACCAGTGAGGAACTGAAGGCATTTAAAGGAACCACAAAGAAAGCTAGAAAGGCTAGCAAAGGCAGAGCCGGAAAGTGGATGAGAGGCACTATCCCATGCCTATAAGTCCCAGAATCACCCTCGCCACAACCATCTCCAGAGCAGTCACCGATAGCAGCCACTCCCACGGTACCACCAATTCGTATACGGTTATCAAGACCAGTTACGCCGGAGGGCACCACCAGTACTGTTGCACCCCAAGCAGCCACAACCACAGAACCTATCACCACGACAGCGGAACTTCCCACCACTATTGGTGCGGAAGCTTTCTCTTTTCCAATACCCCATTTAGAAGTAGAACAAGCAGAGCCACTGAACACAACGTTTGATTTTGAGATGCCCGATGCATTCTCCAATGAGTTCTAGTTTTCAGAAGGACAACTGTTTTCTCAAGAATTTGAAAGGCCTAGCTACCCTACCACACCCAGGGATCAGCCACAAGGACAGATCGTGTCGAGCTCTGATGACGAAAGAACAGCAACCGATGACGACGAAGGAGACAACGAAGCTAGCCAGGGAACTCAGGAATCCCAAGAGCATGAACAGACAGATGGCCAAGGCCAACAAACAGACACACATGGTGATACAAGTACCCATGAAGATGAAACTTACGAAGCAGCAGCTTACACACTAGCTATCAAGAAGCTGTATAGAACTATGGAAAAAGTTTGGGCACGCAAAAAGCTGACTGAGGAAGAGAGTCAAGCGATAATAGAGCAAGAACTTGTCACAGGCGGATTCGAAGACGCATACATCAAAGGATTCCGAGAGTTAGTCAAATCAATAGGCTCCAACGAAGCCCTCAGGTACTTGCAAAGAAAGCCACTACCACAGTTTGACCCCTACCGCGTACGACTACTTTCAAAGCCCGGCGAATCCATTCGTGTACCAACAGGAGCACAGTCTTCAGAACAACCCAGGGAGGCACGCCTCATCCCCGAAAGTTCGTTGGCAGCAGAAACCATCCTTGTAGATTCCCCACCCCACGCTACAATTGTACATACCTCAGTAGTCACTGAAGTACTGACCACCCCAACCGCTCCTCCATCACCGCACGTCCATCCAGCCTCCCCTATGCACCCTCCTTCCCCCATACCAACATCTTCATTCGCCGGTGGCGTAGCAGAAATCGTTTTTACGACCACTCACCCCACAATTCCTGCACCCATTAGACCCAGTCTACCCCCTCACACATCCACCTTTCTCTCCAACCCATTCCTCCATCCATCTTTCCCGTCCTTCCCCACACCTCCACGACCCCTTTTCCCATTCCCACCGCCCTTAACCTTCTCCCCTGTCTCACCTCCCCGACCCACTGTAACCCCTATTTCCCCTTTCCACCCAACTGCTCCAGCCAGCCCCCCTATAAATTACTCCTCAACTTTTGTAAATCCCGTATTTACACTAGCACAAGCACCCACAGTCACACCCATATTCACAGTCACCGCACTGGACACGTCCAATGACATGGACATCTCACCACCCACTGCACCATCATTCACTTCACTCACGGCACAAACATATTTAGGCACCTCACAATTTTCCACAATCACCACAGCATCCACCTTCCCACCCCCATTCCCCATTCCCGTTGCATCTACACCCATTGCATCTTCATTTAGCACCCCATTAATACTATCACCCACTGTAGATAATGCATTTCGACAAATGTTCATGTGTATGACGCAAGTCAGAGATGAGTTCACATCTCTTGGCGATAATTACCAGCAGCTGCAGAGGACAACCAATGACTTACAGTCGCAGCTTAATTTATTGTCTATTGAGAATGCCTCACTGAACAGCCGATACCAGGAATTACGAGAGGCCTATCATAAATTAGAACTAGAAAGCGAAGAAAAAACCAAGGAAGCCACTGCTGACCTGGATAACTTATTAAGAGCCCAGACAGTTCGCAATGCAATGCTAACACGAAACATGGGCTTACTCAGAAGACATCTAGCAGCAGCAAAGGAGGAAAACCAGCACTTACAGGACCAGAATCGAGAAAACTTAGAAGCGGCCCTAGACCATCCAGACCAACCACTCAGTCCTAGTCGGTTCAAAGCCATTCCCTCAGACTCCATGAGGATGCTGCTAGAAGATCATGTAAGATTGCTAGATGAATACGACCGCATGAACGAGGAGTTACAGAAACTCAAAGAAGATCACAAATTACTCCAGTTACAAGAACCGGCACACCAAGACATACCAGCACCTGTGGACCCCTCTCCTGACATCTTAGAGGAACTCAACACATTACGGGCCCAGGTATCAAACCTTGAATGAAGGATTGCAGTATATGAATCACCACCAAGGCCAGATTCCCCACCTGAGCTACCAGCTGAGGAAGAAACTGTCACCATCCCGGTGGAGGAAACGTTTAAAGAGGCGTACGAGCCACAACCCATCCCAGGCGGACGCGTCACGGCCGAAGGCCAGATGACGTACGAACTCCGGACTCCCGCGTGGATGAAGACAATTGAGGAACTTGGGACAACACACTCAGCTAGAGTAGAGGCACAATTACATGCCATGGCGATGATAGAAGAAAGAATTTTACAGTCTCCATTCTTTGCTTATTTGGTCCCGCGACGATACATATCTGGGCACGAGCTACAGTATAAACCGTATTTTATGTTAATGGCTGAATACCAGTTAGCCATTGAGAAAGAGACAGGTAAGAAACCATCGCATGCGACTCAATTCGAAGAGGACGATTTGCCACTAGATGCGCAACAAGGAGAGATCTATCAACCAGAGTGGCGCAAAGATTTACTACAGAAGTATCCAGAAATGATGAGTACATGGATAAAGGCACCTTTGCATTTGAAGTACAACCCGTGTTGGGGACCAGTACCACGACGCCGCTCCTGGACTGCCTTTGCTATCAAGGTACAAAACAATAAGCAGTGTCAGGACTGGTTGAATTACCCCTATTTTAAGCCACCCATCGAGTTACCAACTGTAGGCTACATGATGGCTACAATTCGCCACTGGCTCCCTAGATTAAAGCATATGGACGATATAGCGGCGCATATGACTGTCAAAATCTTTGACATGATGCAAATGGTTTTTAAAGTCTTCCGACGCGTCAAGGCACCTCATGTAAACACCCCGGGCTTTGAGCATGGCAATTTCGATCTGGTATATGATATGAGTACAACGCCATCGCTATGGGTGTGTTATGCCTGGCATTGCAGAATAAAGTACTTACCGGCGTGCTACAAGCAGACTTTCGAAGAGATGTTCACAACCGGCTTCTGGGAATACCATTCAGAGGTATTCATACGCAGGCCTACACATTTATTACAATTATTTGCCTGTGAACGAATGGTTTATTCCACACACTATCCGCTCCCACCACCGGAAGAACCGCAACCAATAGACTGGGAGAAACTCGAGGCCGATCTGGGCCGAGGCATTCGTATCTCCGAGCACACCCTCACTCAAGAACTCCTTCAGAACTATATCCGGCAGACCTCACAACAAGGTTCTGTCAGGGACGACAGAAGCGAGAGGGAGGGGGGTGTTGGAAGCAGCCAGAGGCATAGAAGACGCGGAAGCATGTAACGACGGAGCAAGGAGCCAGTCAAATCTTTTTTCAAAGAATTATGTTTTCAAATACTTTCCAAAAACCTCCAACAGTGATTTTTATCACTATTGTAACATATGTAACATAGAAAACCCCATTTTGTAATCCATAGCTCCATTTTGTGCAAGCCGAGGAGTCCTCGAGCTTGAGGAGCTTAGGTAGAATAAGCGTATCAATTTTCGTTATTTTTAGACACCGTTTACCCTTTCAAATAGCATCTAGGACCTATTTTTTAACTATGCCGGTCACTAGATGTGAAACCGGTCAAAACTAGTCTAGAAACTATAAAAAGAGCTAGAGAGCTCATTTTTGAGGTTAGCTTGTTTGAGGTTAGAGTTCTTTTGAGCTTGTAATAGTGTTCTTGAGTAATAGAGTTGAGTTCTCACCTTCCATTGTGTCTTGCTTGTCTCTGCGTAGTGTGTGTGTATGTGTGTGTGCATTTCTATGCTTCTCACCTTCACTCTCACTTCATCTCACATTCACGATCTTCATATCACTCCTATCTCTTCCGCGGATTGACATTAAGGAGGTGGAGCTTCTTAACGTGGTTCTCACCATTGTGCTAGAGCAACAGCTCATGACCATACAAAAGGTATAAGTGAGCTAACTAAAAATTAATGTACATATGTATACAAGTCTTCATTTCCTGAACATGCTCTATCTTCAATCTTCAATTGTTGATCTTTTCTTCATCCTTTGACTTCAATTCTTTATCCAAAACATCAATTGGTGGTTGACTTGCACCAACACATGCATACACACATACATACACACACACATATACACATATGCATACACACACATACACACACATGCATACACACATACATACACACACATATACACATGCATATACACATGCATACATACACACATATACACATGCATGCATACATACACACACATATACACACATGCATGCATACACACACACGCATACATACACACACACATGTACACACATGCATACATACACACACCACATACACACATGCATGCACACACACACACATGCATGAACACAAACACATATACATACACACATGCATACATACAGACACATACACATATACACACACATGCATACATAGACAATACATACACATATACACACATGCATCCATTCACACACACTCATACATACACACATACACACATACACACATATACACACAAATATGCAATTTCAATATAGATAAATAAATATGAAAATAGCTAGTGTTTTAATTAAATATATAAAATTACGATTTTAAAGTTTTTTTTACATCAAATATATAAAAATAGGATTACGGTTTTTATGCTATTTACACATACATACACATATACTTATACACATATATATATACACACATATATACATACACATATATACATGTTCTAGGTCTAGGTCTTTCTGATTAGGGTTTTAAGGTTTTATGGTTTTTACACATGCATAACATATATACACACATACACATACACATATAATACATATATACATGTATATACACATGGATACACAGATATACATATTTTAGGTCTAGATCTTTAGGGTAATTGTATAGATAAATAAATATGAAAAGAGCTAGTGTTTTAAATAAATTAATTAATTATATATAATTAAATATATTAAAATAGGATTAATTTGAAGGTGTTTTATACACATACACATACATATATATATATATATATATATATATATATATATATATATATATATATATATATATATATATATATATATATATATATATATATATATATATATATATATATATATATATATATATATATATACATACACATATATATCACATACATATATATATATATACATGCATACACATATATACATGTTTTAGGTCTAAGTCTTTCGGATTAGGGTTTTAGGGTTTTTACACATGCATAACATATATACACACAAACACATACGCATATAATACATTTATACATGTATATACATATGAGTACACAAATATACATATTTTAGGTGTAGATCGTTAGGATTAGGGTTTTAGGGTTTTTACATACATATAATTCGATTAAGTTTTTATAAAAAATATATATATAAAAAATTAAGAAAAATATGAATATATATATATATATATATATATATATATATATATATATATATATATATATATATATATATATATATATATATATATATATATATATATATATATATATATATATATATATATATATATATATATATATATATATAATATATATATAATAGGATAACTATATAGATAAATAAATATGAAAAAAGCTAGTGTTTTAAATAAATAAATTAATTATATATAATTCAATATATAAAAATAGGATTAATTTTAAGGTTTTTTATCAGAGTAAATATATATACACATACACATACACATATATATCTATCTACCTATCTATCTATATATATATATATATATATATATATATATATATATATATATATATATATATATATATATATATATATATATATATATATATATATATATATATATATATATATATATATATATGTATGTATGTATGTATGTATGTATATATATATATACACACACATAAACATACACATATATATACACATGCATACTGTTAGACGGCCGCCGAACAAAGGACAATTGTACTTAGACAGAGGTTTTAATGTAGAAAGAACCCTTCTGACAGTACGCGATAAAGAAAGATTCGCGTAAAACCTTGTAACAAAACTCTATTTAAAGCCATGAAAAGGGACGAGAGAAGAGAGAGAGGAGGAGAGAGTCCCCGTGTTTTTTGGAAGTTGCGAATACATTGTGAGAGTTCCCGTTTTGGGGTTATTTTACTTCGTCTACTGTGTGCAACGCGTAGCGTGTTTTGGTTCTGTTCTGTCTGTGCCCTTTGTCTGTGTAATCATTCGACTGTGTATGTGTGATACGCGGTATGTTACGAGTCGGTACTGCGATTGTGAGAGTTTGTTCGGTAACGAGCTAAAGAGCCTCCTGTGTTTTGGGAATTGCACGTATAAGTGTTGTATGTGTAGAACAAGAGCAACTTTGCTCTGTTTCGTCTGCTCCCTTCCTTCTCCTGTGTGTGTGCTTGTCTGCGTATGAGCTTTATACGCAGTGTTACGAATTGATACGGTGTTGCAGAGATTTCACCCGGTAATGATTAAAGTAATCCCTAAGTGCTAGTCGACAGGAATGTGTTTGTCTGATCGTTCGTCTGTGGAGCGCGGACGTATAGGGAACGAACATGGTTCGATTGTGAGTTATGAATCTCTGTGAATGACTGAGCAGGTAGTATATCTATGTTCAGATAGTACCAGTAATGTTATGAATACGAGTAGAATGATGATAAAGTGCGCGACAAGTTATAGTCAGTAGGTCTTGCAAATTGAATGTGATACTCGGCAGAGTCGTAAATTGTGCAGAAGGGTTTTGTGGCGTATTCGTGTTAAGTTACCAGCAGTGCGCTTTGTGTATTGATTCTCAGTCCGGATTACTGCTCAACTGTTATAGCAGGAAGATCTTGGAATATGGGATTCTAAGACGTTGATAGCCTTGGTTGATCAGAACAACTACTGAGCTAAGACGCGCTGACCGAGTAACGAGTGAGTGAGAAGTTGGGAAAATAGTATAGGGCCTCTGTCTAACAGACCCCTACCACTCCCAAGAACCCACGTGGCTAGAGTCCGTTTACTTTTACGGGAAGATTAACTACAGAAAGACTCGGATATACATCTTACGCCGTGTTGATTGGATAGAAAGCGATACTGCTATACGTTTAACATTTATAACGTTTAACATTTGGCGCCGTCTGTGGGAAAGTGGCATCCGATTGCCAGTTCTCGGGCCAGTTCTCTGTGGGAAAGTGGCAACTATTTGTCAGTCCCTGCGGTAAAGAAGTATTTGATTGCGAGTCACTTGCGAGACCGTGGCATTAGAACACCAGCGATCTGTAAGAAGTAAACATCCGGTGACAGTGATTCACTGACAGTAGCAACAAACCCAGATTGTTGCAAACTGCTCAGATAATATCACTGGGCAATGATACATGCCGGTCACTCGATCGGGCGAAACATATCCTAAGAATCGTCAAGATGAAGCATGGAAATCACAAAAGATAGCCTCAGGAGAAGTAGGCATAACTAGATCTGACCCAGTGATCAAGAAAAATGGAAACGATACAACCAATTCCGGTCATATTCCGGTAGAACGATCCACGCCTTCGATACATTCTGGCGCTACTTCGACCCCACCTATCGAAGATATAGCAAGTCCAGATTCTATCAAAACGCCGTTGGAACCTAGTTTAACAATATCAGATCAAGATTTAGAGATATCCACGGTCAGAAATACGTTAGGAACATTCGGCAAAAGTAGTAAAACAGGGCGTTCTGGCCCAATTTCGGTTCATTCCGGTGAGATTCCGGTGATAGAATCGCCGATCGCTGGCAAAGGTTTAGCCTTTTTTGCGGAATCATCAGCTCAACCTTCGTGTTTGGAAGAAAGATTTCGAATATTAGATATCCAGAAGGAAGGAAAGCTGTTCGAAACCAAGATCCGAAGCATCCTAAGTCGACACAGTACACCGGAAAACGCACCATCCGGTGATACAAGTCCAGATAGTTTATCCGACACAGAAGGAAACCCTGAACCCTTCACAATGAGCGGGCAACACCAACAACAACAACATCAACACCAACAACTAGGACAGCCAAGGCCGCCGCCAACAGGAGTAACCTACACGAAATTCGGTGGATTCCCAGGAGATGACCCAGACGCCCACGTACGAACTTTCGAGATAAGTTATGCAGTTCTCAACCACCCACCAGATCAGGCGTATAAGGCCATTGTTTTTCAATCGACACTGATCAATGAAGCGGCGAGATGGCTCACGGAATACGATATCAATCATTTCGGTACTTACGAGGCAGTACGAGACGCCTTTTTACAGCGTTTCAGACTAAAGAAGAATCCTGCCGAAATCTTTGAGTATTTACAGAACAACAGACAGAAGGTAAATCAGACCGTCCAGGAGTACGCTACCCTCTTTCGAACACATTTACGGCAGATACCACAGGCTCACGCTAATCTACCTGATGATGTCATCTCTCAATGGTTTATCAATGGATTAACCCCACAACTGAAACAGATCATGATCATAAGATGTGTCGGAGCCATGACCCTGGATGCCGTCATTGCAATGGCTCTACAGCTAGAGTCCAAGGTTGGTGGATTTTCAGAAGACTTGGAATGGTTAAAAACAAACAAAAACATGGCTGAGGATATCACCAGGCAAGTATACTGCACCACATGCAAAAATTCGGGGCACACAAGTGCCAACTGTGCCTTGAATCAAGCGTTTTGCGCTATCTGTAACACTGCCGGACACACCACCGGAAACTGTATCTACAACGGAAGAATACAAGGAACAGCAACCGTCAATGCGGTCATCCAAGAACATGGCCAACCAGTAAATCACTATGTGCCTCCGCAACTGAGAAACAATCAACAACAAGGATATCGGAACTACCGAGGACAGAGAAACAACAATTATAATGCCAACCGATGGCACAACGGACCACCACCGGAAAACCCCGAGTTACCACCGCCACGCTGTCATTTCTGTGGCGAATTCGGCCACATTAGAAGGTTTTGTAAAGATGCAATAGAGTATGATCAAAGAAAGAAGGAACGCCAAAACCCAATGGCCAACATGGTAAAAATTACACCGATCGAGACGCAGACTGCTACCGTCCAGACCCGTTCCGGTAAACAACTTCAGCCGGCAGCAGAAATCTTCGAACCAGGGATACAAGAACAACGAAGGATGTACAACAAAGCTAGTCACTGGACCGCAACCGAACCACCAGTGTTCCCAGAACCCATTCCGGTGACTCAGGCTTCTTCATCAAGGGATGAAACACCACAAAAGGAAGCATCAGCAGAACCATCATCAGTAGAAACAACAGCAGACACTTCTGCGTCGGTAGAAACTCCAAATCTACAAGAACCAGACAGTCAAGCTCAACAGACCTGGGAAATTCTGTCCAAGGCATCCATCACTCTACCTCTAGGCCAACTTCTGGCCTTAGTACCTGGAATCCGACAGCAGTTTCAGCGACAGTTCAGCCCAGTACCTTCCTGCATTCCGACAACAGCCACAGTTCAACCGGAACCTGAGGCAGCAATTGATCATGCAGTGCCCCTGATTACAGTATGGCATAAAAATCAGAAAATCACGCAAGTACTGATTGATGGAGGTTCAGGAGTAAACATTGCGACCGCAGCTTTATGTAAAAAGCTAGGCTGGACCGAAATTGAACCAGTTCAATTCTTTGTTCGAATGGCAGATCAATCAAGAGTACACCCTGTAGGACTTGTACGGAATGTACCTATCACTCTACAAGGTACGACTTTCAAGATGACTTTTGTCATACTAGATCTACCCGAATCCACTTTGGATTACAATCTTCTTTTCGGCCGACCTTGGCTAAAGCATGCGAAGGTAATACAGGATTGGTCCGCACAAGAGCTTACATTTAAGGATGCCCATCGCAAATATGTCGTAAAATTAGACGCTATACAATCGTGTGACCCTCACGCCAGACCATATTTTGCTGAACCAGTGCATATGTTAGATGGACTATCAGATGACGAAGAAGAGCAATTTCTGAAGAGTAATGTCGATTTAATGTCTCTAGGAACTGTTGATCTACAATCCGTCATAGATAATTGGAACACATCAATATGCACAGTAGTAGCTATCACCGAAAAGTCGGTCCGGGAAGATACTTCCTCAACCCATGACGATGAATTACAACCACTGCTCGAGCCAACAGACGATACAGAGAAACCTCAACAATTTTATGTCCCAGAAGACCAGCTGATCACGCACGATCTCGGAGATAGAGATCATCCACGACCAGTGAAAATAAGGCAGAACTTACCGGAACCATTTAAGGAGGATTTGATCGAACTTCTTCGCGAATTCACAGACGTCTTTGCATGGGATTACAAGGACATGAAAGGCTTAGATCCGCGCATCTATCAACACAGAGTCACGTTGAAACCGGAAGCGAAACCAACCAGACAACCCAGCTACAGAATGAACCCCCATTATGCAGCACAGGTAAAAGCCGAAATCGATAGACTGTTAAAAGTCGGATTCATTGTACCAGTAGAACACGCTGAATGGATCTCACCCATTGTGATCGTGCCGAAGAAAAACAAGCAATTACGAATCTGTGTGGATTACCGGAAATTGAATGCAGCAACAGTTCCAGATCCTTTTCCAATCCCCTTTTTGGATACCATGCTGGACAGAGTCGCAGGTCATGAAATGTATTCATTTTTAGATGGATACAGCGGGTACAATCAGGTTAGAATGGCTGAAGAGGATATACCAAAAACCGCCTTCATTACCAATTGGGGTGTCTTTGCCTGCACAGTAATGTGGTTCGGATTGCGAAATGCACCAAGTACATTTCAAAGATGTATGCAGGAGATATTTTCTCCTTATCTCACTTCATTCATGCAAGTATATCTCGACGACTTCTCGATCTTTGGAAAGATGGTAGCACATTTGTTTCATCTACGATGCTGTTTTCAGAAGTGTAGAGAATATAGACTCTGCCTTAACCCCAACAAATCAGTGTTTGCAGTCTCTTGTGGCAAGTTACTTGGGCATATTGTATCTGCTCAAGGTATTCGAGTAGACCCAGATAAGATTTCAGCGATTTTAGAAGCCCCGATACCCACGACTCCGAAAGAAGTGATGCGTTTTATGGGACAAATACGGTGGCATGGCAGACATCTTCGGTGGCTTGCTCACCTAGCAGTACCTCTGAACAAGCTAATCACAAAAACTCCCCGAAAGTTTGAATGGACTGAAGAATGTCAGATTACATTTGATCGACTCAAGTATCTCCTAACGCAAGCCCCGATTTTACAACCACCGGACTGGGACAATCCGTTCCATGTTTTTGTCGATGCTTCAGACACTGCAATTGGCAGTATCCTGATGCAACAAACAGAGAAGTGGTTTCGCCCTGTTTATTACGCCAGTAGAAGGCTTGCACCTGCAGAAAAGAACTATTCCACCACGGAAAGAGAATGTCTAGGATTGATCTATTCCATCAAAAAGTTCAGACATTATCTACTAGGCCGGAAATTTACCTTTCATGTGGATCACGCGGCCCTTGTTTATCTAGTTAGACAGCAGCATTTAGGTGGACGATTAGCACGATGGGTGCTACTTTTACAAGAATTCGACTATGATGTCATTCACCGACCCGGAAATGCACATGCCTTAGCAGATTTCTTATCACGTCTAGATTCCGGTGAAGCTCCGGTAGGCATAGATGATACGACTCCTGCGATTTATAATGCTGAACCACTGCCCGATGAGATTGCCAACTTACAAACACCACATACATACTATGATCAGATTCTAACTTTTCTCACCGAAGGATGCTTTCCAGCTGAGACTGCCAAGGCAGTTCGAAGGAAAATTGCGGTCTTTAGCCGCCGATTTCGGTTAATCGCTGGGCAACTATATTATGCAGATCATACCGGAATACTACTTCGCTGTATTCCTCCACATGAAGTTGACTCAGTTATCGCTTTGGCTCACTCAATTCCTTCCGGTGGCCATTTTGCAGCAGACTTAACTCACCAAAAAATTCTGCAAGGAGGACTCTGGTGGCCAACAATGCACAGGGACATCTCACAGTTTATTAAACAGTGTGATAATTGTCAAAGAACTGGTCAGCCCTTACAAAGGCATCTTTTTCCCCTGCAACCCATCTTACCCTTAGAACCTTTTCAGAAATGGGGTTTAGATTTTATCGGGCCCATTACACCTCCAGCAGTATCCAGTAACAACCGATACATATTGACTTGCACAGACTACGCAACTCGATGGGCAGAAGCTTGGGCTTTGCGATCTGCTACAGCAGTTACGGTAGCAAAATGCCTGCTCACGGATGTCTTTCCACGATTTGGATTACCACTGGAAATTGTCTCAGATCAAGGTACTCATTTTGTAAACAATTTAATGAAGGCTCTCACACAGTCATTCCAGGTCATACATAAATTTAGCTCTCCTTACTACCCACGTGCCAATGGATTGGCCGAAAGTACAAACAAATCACTGTTAAATATCCTCCGGAAATTAATCATGGAAGCACCGGAAAGATGGGATCAATTACTACCTGCGGTTCTATGGGCATACCGAACTACATATAAGGTAACAACAGGCTTAACACCTTTCAAGCTAGCTTACGGCTTAGAAGCCATCGCTCCCATGGAAGTCGTCATCCCAAGTTTGCGGGTAGCAATCGCTCAGAAGATGCTACCGGAATCTTCACTGACAACACGAATGGACGCACTCAGAGAACTCGATGAGCACCGATGGCTCAGTCTTTTAACCATGCGTGAAGTTCAACTAAGGCAGGCTAAGACGCACGATCGATATTTGAAAACGCCAGTCTTTTCGGTAGGACAGCTTGTACTCTTCTATAACGCAAAATCGGATAGAGCAGCTGGAAAATTCAAACTCCGATGGTTCGGCCCTTATAAGATCTCAGCACAAGTAGGTCCGGCAACTTTCCGGTTGACTACGTTGACCGAAATTCCACTTCCAAAGGTAATTAATGGATCGAAGTTGCGGCCGTATTATCCCACTCCCACTACGCATTAAAGCATTCGGCGACGAACCGCGTTTTGTATATATTTTTGCGTTTTTTCTTTTAGCCGTCTTTTGTACAGATCTTTATGATACCAGCCGCCTCTCCCTATCGATCACTCAGTACGAATGCCAGCATGCAACCCATATCGTTCCCGCACCACACAATGATCTTCACCTCCACACCGTGTTCCACATATTTAAACCCCTCAGTTGCGCCAGAACCGCTATTGTGTTTTTGTGATTGTATGTGTTATCCGAGTACTCTGTGTTTTCTGTAACCACCATGGAGGCGCTAGCTAACTACACCGCTTTCAGTGAAGGTATCCCTGCCGACGTAGGTGAATACCTGCGATGCAGAGGGTTGGCCAACTTCGCTGAGTTGCCTTGGCACTCAGTGAAAGCCCATCCCTTCGCTGCACAGATCATCCAAGCCATTGCCCAAAGCCCCCACGCAGACCGACAATGGGTCTTCCTTTCCCTTCCACACAGAATTGTCATCACCTTCCAGGCCTTCGCCGACGCCTACCGCCTCACCCTGCAAGGCCGCGAAAATGGCCCGAGCATCCCTGTTGCTCGTATGACCGAACTTTTTCCTCGCTCCTCATCCAACGAATACGCCATCCTATGCCGCCCAGACCCCGAGCGATCCGCCCTCCAATTCCTTGTAGCAATTCTCAACCTGCAGAAGAGAACATATGGTATCTCTCGCCCCTTCTACTCCGCCTTAGAATTAGCAGCCCGCGAACCTGTAAACTTTGCCTCCTACTTCTTCCTGAGAATCCATAGAGAGTGCGTAGCTATCGTTAAACAGCTTCAAAAGGGATCCACCCCACGCTCTCGCCTTCCCCACATCATCTCCTTCCTCTTTCCCACCATTCTCGCCGCACAACCCCCACCCACAGGCCCCGCAATTAGACACGAGGAATCAGCACAGCCGATCGAAGACACCGACGACGAAGACGAAGAAATTAATCAGCTCTTCCGGACCAAGCGCATTCGAATCAGCTCCTCCGAAAGTGAAGTCCAAGGATCCACCGGAAAAGATCAAGAGACGAAGCCAGACGACCAAGAAGAAACGTACCACAACACCACCACACACATCGAAACCTCGACGGAGCAACCAGACCAGCAGGAGCAAGCCGAAACAGAAATACTATCCACCGAAAAAGAATCTGAGCACCACCAAGATGAACAGGAGTCCGCCACCAAAGCATTAGATCGACTCATCGACGCCATCAACCAGACAGAAACACTCGCCAAGGTAAACCCCTCAGACACCGTCCTCCCTACATCACCTCCTGCTAAACCCCTACCCCCACCGGAACCACCCCTTCCACCCTTCACCGAACCCGCACCATCCTCTTCTTCCTCCCCTAACTACTCTCCACCCAACTCCCAGCAACTACGCTCCGATACATCCTCTCGACTACCACCGCCACCCAACGCATTCTCGGAACTTGCCGCCATGGGGCAGTTCCTCATTCAGTTATCACACCAGCTGCCCGCACAATTTACAGCCGCTACAAACAGCCTGAAGGCTGAATACCAGCACAAAGTAGACACCATAGAAGCCGACATCACCCCCCTCCAGGAAGAGATCGTCGCCGTAAAGGCAGAGAATCATCACCTGCAGACACTGATAGCCGAACTCCAAGCACGGTTTTCAACAGAGCAGACCTTACGACAACAACGAGATGCAGCCCTGGAACAGCTCGCTGCCAAAGACCTGATCATCCAAGATGCCAATGAAGAAATTCAAAACCTAAAGACCGCCCTTCAGGAACAAGAAGACATCAACGCCTCTCTCGAAGATTTGGCCGCAGACTCGAAGAACCAATTACAAGAAGCCACCCAGAAGCTGCAGGAGCAACAGAAAGAAGCTGCCGAAGTCAAAGAGCAGCTACGGCGAGCCGAAGAATGCGCCGACGCGGTCAACAGCATTCTCAAGAAACAACTAATAAAGGAGGGCCAATACCAGAAAGACATCGCCACTACCCGCAGAGAACGAGACGCATTAAGGAGAACGCTGGATTTCCAAACCCAACAATTCGAACGTCACGACAACCAAATACGCAACCAGAAGGAGTGTATCCACGAGCTGCAGAACAAATTAACCGAAATTACGACCGCCCGAGATGCAGCGCTCGCCAACGACTTCTATTTACAGGAGGCTTTCCTTCAAACCCAAGCCGACATTTTGTTAAATCAGGCCATAGCCCTCAGCGCAGTTAGAACCGATGCACAATTATTAGAACCCACCACCTTAGTCCAGATGTTAGAAACCCTTAAAAAGAAAATTACCCGAACATTTAGACTTGCCAGAAGTATGTATTTAGAAGGTATAGTATCCGAACCGTAGATACTTGCGGATACGAGTCCCGAGGACCCGACAATACTAAGTCCGAAAGTTAGTATTAGAAGTCACAATTTTTGTGCATAAGACTTTCACACATGTAAAAGACGTTCCAAGTCCAGCACCACTCTCCAGAATGATGAATTTTGATTCGAGAATCTCGGAAAGCAGCATCAAATGTCATATCAGAATGGAATACCATCATTCTAGCGACTGGCAGCTTAAGGCCTCGCACTTATAAATACGAATACCCGGGAACGCACACTTACACCAAACCGGTGTTGAAGACTACCACCGATACTACATCACAGTGGCTTCGATCGAGCTGGCAAGACACTAAGCGCACGCTGTGTGCCTTAGTGTGGAACGAGACTGAAAGACAACGCTCTTCATGGTGGCCGGAAAGGGTGACGAAGCAAGGTAGCGTCAAGAATGGTGCCGATGCAGACAAAAGCAAGATGGGGAGTGATGAAGTGCGCATACAACTGCGGGGAAGAATTGATCACTTCTAGCGACTCGGGAGAAGTGATCATGGCTAGCGATTCGGAAGACGACAGGCGCAACGAACAGGATAATGACAAGGATTTGATGGAGAATATCAAAGAACTTCGACAACATCACCAGAGGATGGGACTCCTACAGTTTGCTAAGTCACCCTGGGGACAGTGGATTTCTTTCGCCACTAGAACAAGTGCGCTCAGAAAGAATTGGGGAGTTAAATTCCTGGCACGGACCGACAGACAACAGAAATGGATATCTCAGCCAGGTGGTGATAGGATACTGTATGACTACATGACTTCTGCAGAAGACACGGATTCAACAGCACAGAGGGTACTTTGATTCCATCGACGAAGCGATTACAGCACATGACAAGGCCAATTGACAAGGCCAAGTTGTCTGTGCTAACTCACGAACAGCTTCTTTTGCTCTCGATGCAACTAACAATCATATCATTGTCTGGCCTCCTATTGTATGTATATATGGACATGCTTTTCAGGATGACTTAGATGTTCAGAAAACTATTTAAAGGAAGAGCTGCGAGTTTTGAGTCCTTGAGGCAACTAGACCAGCCATACGAGTTTGAAGGAATTCTGGAGAAAGAGACGACCTACCACGTACAGCGACATATTCGGGATTGGAAGATAGTTGCAGAACATATCGATCTATCTATCCATCTATCTGCTGCATAGCCCCAGGCAAAAGGCTATCACCAACAGTACTGCACTTGCGGGTTCGAGTCCACCGTGCGTGCCAGTGTTAGACGGCCGCCGAACAAAGGACAATTGTACTTAGACAGAGGTTTTAATGTAGAAAGAACCCTTCTGACAGTACGCGATAAAGAAAGATTCGCGTAAAACCTTGTAACAAAACTCTATTTAAAGCCATGAAAAGGGACGAGAGAAGAGAGAGAGGAGGAGAGAGTCCCCGTGTTTTTTGGAAGTTGCGAATACATTGTGAGAGTTCCCGTTTTGGGGTTATTTTACTTCGTCTACTGTGTGCAACGCGTAGCGTGTTTTGGTTCTGTTCTGTCTGTGCCCTTTGTCTGTGTAATCATTCGACTGTGTATGTGTGATACGCGGTATGTTACGAGTCGGTACTGCGATTGTGAGAGTTTGTTCGGTAACGAGCTAAAGAGCCTCCTGTGTTTTGGGAATTGCACGTATAAGTGTTGTATGTGTAGAACAAGAGCAACTTTGCTCTGTTTCGTCTGCTCCCTTCCTTCTCCTGTGTGTGTGCTTGTCTGCGTATGAGCTTTATACGCAGTGTTACGAATTGATACGGTGTTGCAGAGATTTCACCCGGTAATGATTAAAGTAATCCCTAAGTGCTAGTCGACAGGAATGTGTTTGTCTGATCGTTCGTCTGTGGAGCGCGGACGTATAGGGAACGAACATGGTTCGATTGTGAGTTATGAATCTCTGTGAATGACTGAGCAGGTAGTATATCTATGTTCAGATAGTACCAGTAATGTTATGAATACGAGTAGAATGATGATAAAGTGCGCGACAAGTTATAGTCAGTAGGTCTTGCAAATTGAATGTGATACTCGGCAGAGTCGTAAATTGTGCAGAAGGGTTTTGTGGCGTATTCGTGTTAAGTTACCAGCAGTGCGCTTTGTGTATTGATTCTCAGTCCGGATTACTGCTCAACTGTTATAGCAGGAAGATCTTGGAATATGGGATTCTAAGACGTTGATAGCCTTGGTTGATCAGAACAACTACTGAGCTAAGACGCGCTGACCGAGTAACGAGTGAGTGAGAAGTTGGGAAAATAGTATAGGGCCTCTGTCTAACAGACCCCTACCACTCCCAAGAACCCACGTGGCTAGAGTCCGTTTACTTTTACGGTAAGATTAACTACAGAAAGACTCGGATATACATCTTACGCCGTGTTGATTGGATAGAAAGCGATACTGCTATACGTTTAACATTTATAACGTTTAACAATACACATATATACATGTTTTGGGGTTTTTACACATGCATATCATATATACACACATACACATACACATATAATACATATATACATGTATATACTGTTGGTGCAAGTCAACCATCAATTGATGTCTTGGATAAAGAATTGAAGTCAAAAGATGAAGAAAAGATCAACAAATGAAGTTTGAAGATAGGGCATATTTAGGAAATGAAGACTTGTATACATATGTACATTAAACTTGTAGTTAGCTCACTTATACCTTTATTATGGTCATGAGCTTGTACATAGATGTCTATATATACAAGTAGAAAGTTGGGGCAAGTATGAGAGAGCATGGAATGAGAAGAATTAGAAATTGTAAGAGTCTTTAGATACTTTAGAAGTGAAGAAGATTTCTCTCATCATTCAGATGTAAAATTTTCAGAGTAGAAGAAAAAGTTGCACCCGATCTTTTACTCACTTCTCCTTCTGTGTTTAATATTTTATGAAATGCTTTTGTATAAGTCTAATTCTATAGTTGATTGACCTCTATACAAGTTTTCAGATCTTAATTGTGATCAGGTTGAGAGAATTGAGAGTAGGAACATTTACATGTGTAAATGTGAAGAAGTGAAGTTTGTAACAGGTGCAAATTCGATGCTAATGTTTTGGTCAGTTCTCCTTCCAGAGTATAAAGTTTTGAGCAAGCAAGCACTCATTCTTTAAGTTGGAAGGTAAGCTACCTATGGCTAAAATCATTTGAATAAACAGGTTGTAGTTTGAGAGAACTATGCATTCAAATTTACAAGTGTCAAAGTCGACTGTAGAGAAGTATAGTTTTAGACATAGGTGAATTGTTTTGATCATTTATCAAGATCTAATGAATCTTTTGAGATGTTATAACTTGGAGAAGGTGCGGAATCTTTAGGCAACACCTTGTACAAAGTTTCATTATAAACTTTACACATTTGATCAATAAATTAATGAGTTAAGTGTAGTAGGCTTTTCTGAGTAGTGACTCTCTTCATAGTTAGTGCAAATTTTGATAATTTGGCATTGATCTTCCAAAATTTTCAAGGTTTTGAGTTATTCTTGATATAGAAGTGTTCTAACATCAAGGATAGCTTTTTCTTTTGGAGATTAGCACTCTCCATCAGTGGTATCAGAGCAGGAATCATCAAAATAGAAGAAAGGAGGATCCCGACTACTACAGTCATACAAAATCAACATTTGAAGGTTCAAAAGGTGAAAGCTTAAAGGGAAATCTTGAGAAGGAGGCCTGAAACTATCAACAAGATTAAAAGGAATTTCATTCGAAGTAAAGGTACACTTATTCCTCATAAAGCTTGAAGAATTTAATACACAACTGAATAAAGGATGGGAGATTCTCTTCAGATAGAGAAATTGGATAGAGAAAACTATCCAACATGGTTAATGAGGATGGAAGCTCATCTCATGATCAAAGACATGATAGGTTATATCACAGGTGAAAAGAAAAACCCAAAATTTAGAGATCCTAGTGTTCCAACTAGGGATGAACTCTTAGATTTGAAGACTTGGATGAAGAAGGATGCTCAAGCAAGAAGCATTATCTACATAGGAGTCAATGACTACTTGCTACCTCATATTAGAGGACTTGAAAGTGCAAGTGACATATGGAATGCTTTGGAGGAGCACTTCCAAAATGCTACAAAGTCAAGGAAGGCATCCTTATGGGCAGAATTCACTACATTTAAAAAGAAAGCTTCTCAATCCATTTCTGATTATGTAACAAGGATGAAGGGCATTGCAAATGCATTAGGAGCAGTTGATGAAGATATTGAGGAGGACAAATTGGTAAGGAAAATTCTCATAGGTTTGAGAGGAGATGAGAAATGGAAGCCATTCATTTTTTCTACTGAATTGTCACTAGATCATTTCACCCCTGATTTAAATCAGTTGCTAGGACATATGCTAACTTTTGAGCAGGATGTCAAAGGTGATGTTGATAAGAGTATAGGTCAACCAGTGTATTCAAAGGACAAGAAGAAGAATAGCAAAGATAAACAACAATTAAATGAAGAAGAAGGTACAACTAGCCAAGCTAACTTCCTAAGAGGAAGAGGAGGTGGCAAAGGTAGAGGAAGATGCAGAAGCAATAAAGATGGAGCCAAAGCTTGCTAGATTTGTTGTAAGACAAATCATTTAGCTCATGATTGTTGGCATAATAATCAGAATAATGGAGGATATAGTCAGAACTTTAATTCAAGAGGAAGTGGTGGTAGAAACCAATGAGCTAAGTTCAGAGGTAGAGGTTACTTTGGAAGAAATGTAGGTAGAGGTTTCCAAAGTCAATCCTACAACAATACCTACTAGAATTATGCTTCAGATCAGAAAGAAGATTTGACCTTAATCATGAATGCAACTTGTGAAAGACAAAGTGAAGACCAAAGAGTCTTTTACATTGACTCAGGGTGTAGCAATCACTTGAGTGGTAATATAGCCTTGATGATTGATTTGGAGAATAAGGTAACTAATCATGTAGTTCAAACAAGTGATAATAAAAAGCACAATGTGAAGTCAATTGGATCAGTGAAGGCCAAGGATGGAAGTACTCTTTTGAGTAAGGTCTTGTATGTTCCTACAATTCCAAAGAATATGATAACTGTAGGGCAAATTGTTGAAAAAGGTTATGAAGTAAGGTTCACTAATGATGGAGTTTTTGTGGAAGACCCTAGCAATTGGTATAAACAAATTGTTTCAGGGAAGAAAGAAGGAAGACTCTTCACATGGAAGATTCAAGGTAATGTTGGTCATGCCTTGTTTACTTATGGAGGACATAAGATCTCTAAGTTAGATCTTTGGCATAAAAGGCTTGGACATTTCAATGAAAGAGGTATTAAGGATATGGTTAACAATGGTTCAATGCTTGGATTGCCTAATGTTGCAGGTCAACACATGACATTCAGATGTGAGGCATATCAATTAGGTAAGGCTCATAAGCAATCATACAATAGCATGGATTTATGTATTCAGAGAAGTTTGAATTGGTACACACAAATGTGTGGGGAACACCAAAGGATTTCAGTATTAATGGTTCAAGATATTATGTGATTTATGTTAATTATGCTACCAGGTGGATCACTATATATGTGATCAAAGATAAATCGTAGATATTCAATACATTTAAACATTATCATGTGTATGCAGAAAGAATCACAGGTCAAAAGTTAAAGAGACTAAGGTCAAATGGAGGGGGAGAGTATTTCTCTAATGAGTTCAATTAGTAATTATGGAATACAGGTATAAAAAGGGAAGTCACTTGCAGTCTCCTCAACAAAATGGTGTAGTAGAAAGGAGAAATAGAACTCTTGTTGTGTTTGCAAGATCAATGATGAAGGAGAAAAATTGTCCAAATTATTTGTGGGTTGAGGCTATAAATACAGCTACATACTTGGTTAATAGGCTACCATGTAAATATTTGAAGGGTATGACACCATATGAAGCTTGGTGGGGTAAGAGACCTACCTTAGATCATTGCAAAGTGTTTGGATGTTTGGCTTATGCATATGTGCCATCTCAGTTGAGGCATAAATTGGAACCTAAACCTAAAAAGTATGTGTTCATTGGATATGATGCTAAACAGATGGATTATAGGTTGTGGAGTCCATCCACAAAGCAATTCCTTGTATCAAAGGATGTTACATTTGATGAACAAGGTACTTGGTATGCAGGTACAATCAATAATCATGCAGGTGATGAAGAAGTTTTGAATCAGAAGAAAGGTAAATCAAAGGTTCAGATATTTGATGAAGAAGAGAACAATGAAGTACAAATTGAATTTGAAGAAGTGCAAAGGTTTGATATAGAATGTGATGAACCATAGACTTCAAGAAGTCGAGAACTCAGAAGGTCATCAAGACATAAATGGCAAACTATAAGGTATAGCTATGGCACTTCTTTTTTTACTACTAGAGATTATGCTTACATGGTGAAAGCAGATGAAGACCCTTCTACATATGAAGAGGCAAAAGGTAAGGAAAATTGGGAGAAAGCTATGCAAGAAGAGTATGATGCATTAATGGAGAATGAGACATGGGATTTGGTTCCTCAACCTAATAGTCAGAAGATCATTTGATGCAAATGGGTCTACAAAACAAAGAGGTATGCAGATAGAAGTGTGTCTAGGTATAAAGCTAGACTTGTTGTGAATGGATATGCTCAGACATATGGTATAGATTATGATGAGACCTATAGTCCTGTGGCAAAGATGACAACCATAAGGACACTCATAGCCATTGTTGCATGTAAAGGTTGGAGATGATGTCAATTAGATGTGAAGAATTCTTTTCTTAATGGCTATATTTCAGATGATGTTTTCATGGATCAACCACAAGGGTTAAGAGATAAAAGGTATTCAGAATATGTATATAAGCTCAAGAGAGCTTTTTATGGATTGAAGCAGGCCCCAAGGGCATGAAATTATAGACTTGCAAAGTTCTTGAAGGAACTTGTTTTCCAAGTATCTAAAGTTGATAGTAGCTTGCTTGTGAAAGCAAGTGATGATGGGTTCATTTACATGTGCATATATGTTGATGATATAATTCTTACATGTACAAATGAGAAGGGCATACAAAGCCTCAAGAAGCAAATGGAGAAAGAGTTCAAGATTAGTGACTTGGGAGACTTGTCATATTTCTTGGGCATGGAAATCTCATATACTCAACATGGAGTGTATGTGACTCAAGAAAGGTATTTGAAGAACTTTTTAACCATTTTTAAAATGGAAGATTGCAGGGTAGCACCTACTCCAATGGAGGTGAATCATAAGTTGAGCAGATATGGAGGAGAAGAATTCAAGGATATGAAGCTATATCAAAGTTTGGTTGTTAGTCTAATCTATGCTACATTAACTAGGCCTCATTTGTCATATGCAGTTGGAGTGCTGTCTCAATTCATGCATTGTCCTAGGAAAGAACATTGGGTTGCACGACAAAGAGTGTTGAGATACATTAAGGGTACACTCAAGAAAGGTTTGTATTATGGTTTTACATCAGATATAAACATCAAGATATATAGTGATACAGATTGGGTAGGTAATCCTGATGATAGGAGATCAACATATGGATACTTGTGTTATGTGGGAGATAAGCTAATCTCTTGGTCTTCTAAGAAGCATCATACAGTTGCTTTATCATCTACAAAGACAGAGTATAAAGGTATGATTGAAGCTGCAAAGGAAGTCATATGGTTGAAGACTCTCATGAAGAGTTTTGACATCATTCAGAGTACACCCACTATTCATGGAGATAATATGAGTTCATTGTACCTAGCTGCTAACACTGTTTTTCATGCCAGGACTAAACTTGAGATTCAGTATCACTTCTTAAGAGAGAAGTTAATTGATAAGGAGATTGAATTCATACATACTTCAACAAAAGATCAGGTTGCAGATATGCTAACCAAAAGCTTGGATGGACCAAAGCTATAGAGATTTAAAGACATGGCAGGTATAAAGAAGATAGAGAAAACCTCAATTGATGATTAAGGGGGAGCTGTTGGTGCAAGTCAACCATCAATTGATGTCTTGGATAAAGACTTGAAGTCAAAAGATGAAGAAAAGATCAGCAAATGAAGTTTGAAGATAGGGCATATTTAGGAAATGAAGACTTGCATACATATGTATATTAAACTTGTAGTTAGCTCACTTATACCTTTATTATGGTCATGAGCTTGTACATATATGCCTATATATACAAGTAGAAAGTTGGGGCAAGTATGAGAGAGCATGGAATAAGAAGAATTAGAAGTTGTAAGAGTCTTTAGACACTTTAGAAGTGAAGAAGGTTTCTCTCATCATTTAGATGTAAAATTTTCAGAGTAGAAGAAAAAGTTGTGCCCGATCTTGTACTGAGTTCTCCTTCTGTGTTTAATCTTTTGTAAAATGCTTTTCTACAAGTCTAAGTCTATAGTTGATTGATCTCTGTACAAGTTTTCATATCCTAAGTGTGATCAAGTTGAGAGAATTGAGAGTAGGAACATTGACATGTGTAAATGTGAAGAAGTGAAGTTTGCAACAGGTGCAAATTCGATGCTAATGTTTTGTTCAGTTCTACTTCCACATTGTAAAGTTTTGAGAAAGCAAGCACTCATTCTTTAAGGTGGAAGGTAAGCTACCTATGGCTAAAATCATTTGAATAAATGAGTTGTACTTTGAGAGAACTATGCATTAAAACTTATAGGTGTCAAAGTCGACTATAAAGAAGTATAGTTTTAGACATAGGTGAATTGTTTGGATCATTTCTCAAGTTCTAATAAATCTTTTGAGATATTTTAACTTGGAGAAGGTGCGTAATTTTTAGATGACACCTTGTACAAAGTTTCATAAGAAACGTTACACATTTGGTCAGTCAATTAATAAGTTAAGTGGAGCAAACTTTTTTGAGTAGTGACTCTCTTTAGAGTTAGTGCAAATTTTGATAGTTTGGCATTGATCTTCCAAAATTGATCAAGGTTTTGAGTTATTCTTGATATAGAAGTGTTCTAACATCAAGGATAGCTTGTTGTTTTGGAGATTAACACTCTCCATCATATACACATGGATACACAAATATACATATTTTAGGTCTAGATCCTTAGGATTAGGGTTTTAGGGTTTTTACATACATATAATTTAATTAAATTTATATAAAGAAAAAATATAGAAAAAATTAAAAAAAAATCTGAATATATAAATAAAAATATATATAAAATAGGATAATTATATAGATAAATAAATATGAAAAAATCTAGAGTTTTAAATAAATAAATTAAACATATATAATTAAATATATAAAAATAGGATTAATTTTAAGGTTTTTAATCAGAGTAAATATATATACACATATAATACATATATACATGTATATACACATGCATACACAAATATACATATTTTAAGTCTAGATCTTTAAGATTAGGATTTTAGGATATTACATACATATAATTCAATTAAATTTATATAAAGAAAAAATATAGAAAAAATTTTGAAGATATAAAAATATATATATATTGAAAATAGGATAATTGTATAGATAAATAAATATGAAAAGAGGTATTGTTTTAAAAAAATAAATTAATTATATATAATTCAATATATAAAAATAGGATTTTAATTATATAAGAAATAGACATATACATATAACACATATACACATATATAGGTCTTTAGAATTAGGTCTTTAGGATTAGGGTTTTAGGATTAAGGTTTTAGGCTTTTTTAGGTCTTTAAGTCTTTAGGTTTTAGTATTTCAGGTTTAATAAAAAAACAAATATTCTAAAATGTCCATATTGTATCAGATGGTTAGTTTGGATCTGAAAGAGAGAATGGCATGTCCTTGCACTCAGTGCAAGTATCAAATTTATTGGAAACGATGTATTTGTACTGCACATGTTAGAGAGTATGGATCCTTTGATAAAAGCCGACTAGAAAACCTATGCTACTATTCGCATGGTCCCCCAAGTGAGCAAATGGACCCGAACGATATTGCACCGATAACCTCTCATGGACAAAAGAGAACAAAAAAGGAGTTAGACGTATAAGCAAGTGCTAATAGCATTACACGGAATGAACATATGAAAGAAATACTCGAAGCATTTTATGAGATGGACGAAGATCATGATGATGGAGAAGATGTCGAGAGTTTCATGGACACAACAAAATTTCCACGATCAAAAGTCGATGAAGAATACAAAACATGTGAAGACTAGCTCCTTTACCACTTTCCAATGGAGCAAAGATATATGTACTACGTGCGTCACTCACGATGCACAATCTATAATCCATTTATGGATGGTTAGATAGTAGTGTCACTGAATTGTTCAGGTAAGTGGATTTGAAATAGACTTTCATCGTTGTATCAAAATAACTTTATTTACTAATATCGTTCTAATTGCTTATTGCAGGTTTTTTAAAGATCAACTTTTGCCAGAGGGCAATGACATGCCTCCAACACATGGAGATGCAAAAAAACTTTTACAGTCCATTGGAATGGATTACGCTAAGATTCATGCTTGTCTGAATGATTGCATCCTCTTTTGGAACAAGTATGAGCATCTCCACGCATGTCCAAAGTGTGGAGCAAATAGATTTAGAGAAGAACTTGTAGGCGAAGCAATCCCCGCGAAGGTTCTTCACCACTTTCCCAGTATTCAACAAATTAAGAACATCTTTAGATGCAAATCTATAGCTGAGTTAATGTCATGGCATGCAAAGAGCAGGTCTAGAGATGGTGTAATGCGAGTGCCTGTTGACTCTGATGCTTGGAAGCACATAGATAGTAAATGGCTAGAGTTTTCTAGTGAGCCTCGACCAATATCTCTAGGCAGGTAAAGAATCTATGATCGCTTTGGTTGTGTAACCTTGATAGGTAATGGGAAGATAAGTATTACCTTCTTCACCTTCACTCATGTCCCCTATTTTTTCTAGAGGTATCTCTGGTACTTTCTACTTAGAGCCTGCTTTTTGCTTGATCAAACACTATCATAACTTTGGCACCATATAAATGTTGATATATTTAGGTAGTGATGTGTGTGAACACTCTAGGACCGTCGGGGCACTTTTTTCCCTCTTTAGGAGGTTTTTTTCACCCAGCTTGTATATACACCAATTGCCCTAATGGGCTACTTATCTTTGTACATTCTCTAGTAATAGATTCAACATTCTGTGTTATGATCCAAGCTTCTTCTTCTTCCTTGTGCTATTCGCGTGCTTCCGCAGACGTCTAACTCCAACAATTGGTATCAGAGCAGGTCGTCGCTTCATTTAGGGTGTTTCAAAGATCAAAAGAGCTTCGTTGTGTGGTGCCAAAATTGCGATCTGAGCTCGTTTCGGCCTCCGAACGCACTATCGTAGTGCTTGTGCAGGCTATTTTGTCTTTTTGTGCCAAAGGTATATACCAGTTTATGTTCGCCAGTAAAAGCATCTCGAAGTCTACCATATAGGTTTAGCAAAATTCGTATGGGCAGTTCTGTTCAACTTTTTGAGATACTGTCAATTTTTTGCATCAAGGTATTTTAGTCACTGGCCATGGCTGAAAGCAGTGATGTATTCCATATGTTGGCTGTTGAGGATAAGTTGGATGGTATCGACTACCCGTTATGGGCTTATATGATGCGACATATGTTGGTTGCAAAACGACTGTGGAACATTGTGCAATGTGTCAAAAAACGTCTTATCACACCTGCAACTGTTACAACTGCAGGTATTGAAGCTGATGCAGAAGGTGTCGAAGATGATGGTATTCTGCATATTCCTATTCATGCTGCATTTTCTGTTGCACCTATTGCAGAGCAGATTTGTTGGGATGGCAGAGATGCACAGGCACATGCATTGATAGCTTTGTCTGTCAAACATGCCATTATTCCTCATATTCGCTCTTGTAGAACAGCTAAGGATGCTTGGGATACACTTACCACATTGTACCAAGCTAGGAATGAGGCTCGTGTTGCTTACCTCCGAAAACAGTTGGAGAGTGAGCACATGAATGAAGGTGATTCTATGGACAGTTTCCTAACAAAGATCAAAGACTTGAAGAAACAGTTGATTTCTACTAATGAGATTATACTAGATAGCCCACTTGTGCAGACCGTTCTGAATGGTCTTCTTGATTCATATCAAAGTTTTGCTTCTACTCTTCGGTTGATGATGAAAGGCAATTCAAATGCCTTGTCATTTGAGGAGTTAGTCTCTATTTTGTTGCAGGAAGATCAGTCCAGGCAGAACAGGTCCATTATGTGTGTCGCAGATCAAGCTTTCCTAGCTAGTCAGAAGAGCAAAGGAAAATGGAGCTCTTATATTAGTAAGCAAAAATCTGCAAATGCTGCACATTCGAAGAACAAAGACAAAGATGAGAAAAAATCAGAAAAGCAAAAATTGTTTTGTAAGTACTGTAAAGGGAATGATCATATCATAAAGAACTGTCCAAAACTGGCTGCAAAAGAGGAAAAGAAGAAAGAGGCTGGAATGGTTGTTGCAGAACCCTCTACACCAAAAACGGAGTCTGCTAATCTTGTGCAGGAAGAAGAATGGGTGTTTACTACTGTTTGCGGTTTCGACCCATCTTCTCATGAGCAGTGCATGTCTACAGTAGACTCAGATGTTTGGTACCTTGACAGTGGGGCGACCAAACATATTACCTCGCAGTGCATTTTCTTCTCTTCACTCGAGCCTGCCCCTACAGGGAATACTGTTACATGCGCCAGCAACTCCTCTTATCTTGTTATGGGAGTTGGTAAGATCATTTTGACTACTGTTGATGGTAGTTCTTTCACTTTGTCAGATGCTTTATTTGTGCCACGGATCAAGAAGAACCTGTTATCAGTTTCTGCATTAGCCAATTATCAGTTTCTGCATTAGCCAATTATCAGTTTCTGCATTAGCCAAGATTGGCTTGGTTATGAAATTTGTTGATGACAGGTGTACATCTCATGATCTGTCAAATGGCGATGTGATTATTGCTTCTAGCATTTTATGTCATTGGTTGTATAAGCTCATAGACTATGAAAAATCTGTAAATGATTTGGCATGTGTAGTAAATGATTCTCAGGCTATGTCAGATGCAAAGCTTTGGCATGCACGCTTTGGTCATCTAAATTTTGCTAGTTTGTTACACCTGCAGAAATATGAAATGGTATCCTCTTTGCCCAAACTTGAGGCACCTGAAAAACATGTTTGTGAAGGCTGTATTTTGGGCAAAATGCAGCGTCCGTCCTTTCCAAAAGATGGTTCAGATCGGGCTACTCAGAAACTGCAGCTTGTACATAGTGATGTCTGTGGTCCTATGCAGACACCTTCTTTTGGGAATTATCTTTACTTCGTGACTTTCAGCGATGATTTTTCCAGGCATGCATGGGTATATCCATTGAAGGCAAAGTCCGAAGTGTTCATGTGCTTCAAACAGTTTTTGGTTTTGGCTGAACATCTATCAGCATGTAAAATGGGCACTCTCCGTTCAGATCAAGGGGGGGAATATATGTCTTCTGATTTTAACGCATTTCTCGCTGAACTTGGGATAAAACACTAGTGTACAATGCCGTAGACACCTCAACAGAATGGAGTTGCTGAACGACAAAACAGGTCACTCATGGAGATCGTGAGGTGTATGTCAAGAGTCAAGCTTTACCACATAGTTTCTGGCTTGAGGTTGTCATGTGCGCAACACATGTACTGAACAGGTGTCCCACTAAAGTGCTGCAGTCTATCACTCCATATGAGGCTTGGCATGACCGCAAGCCATCTGTTGCTCATCTGCGTGTTTTTGGTTGTTTGGCATATGCATTATTGCCTAAACAACATCGCAGAAAATTGGATGATAAAGCAGTAAAATATATTTTTGTTGGGTACAGTTCTGAAAGTAAAGGCTATTGTCTATATCGTTCCACAGACTAAATGCATTCTGGTTAGTCGTGTTGTTGTTTTTGTGGAAGATGCTATTCAGCCATTGCTTTCATGTACTACGGAGACATCTGTTAGCTCCAAAGACATGTATGATACTTTGCTGCATCTTTTTACAGGTGGACAGTCTAGTGCTGGTCCCAATGAGGCAACTTCTCAGCCTTTGCAGGTTTCATGTGATGATGCAGATAATTCCACTTCTGATGCAGATGTACATGATGTACTTATTGATGAGAGAGCTGATATTGAGCAGGCAAGAACTATGCCAAAATGGCTGGTGCAGACCTTGCGTGACAGTTAATTAGATGCACCCTTGTCATATCGTAGTGCCTCTTTTGCATCAGATTGCTATGCTATGGTTGCATCTAGTCTTTGTGATGAGAATGAGCCTGTTTCATTTGATGAAGCAGAAAATTCAGAAAATTGGATGAGCCATTGGCACTAAGTGGGTATACAAGCTGAAGCGTAAACCTGATGGTACAATTGACAGGTATAAGGTTAGGCTTGTTGCAGAGGGTTATGCACAGAAAAGAGGCATTGATTTTGATGAGACCTTTGCACCTACATGCCGTATGACTACTGTTCGGAGCATTTGTGCACTTGCAGCCCATCATGGTTGGAATGTACATCAGTTGGACATTAAAATAGCATTTCTGAATGGTGACTTGTATGAAGAAGTGTATGTCAGCCCCGTGGCTTTGTGCAAAAAGGGCATGAAAACAAGGTTTGCAGGTTAAAGAAGGCATATATGGTTTAAAGTAAACACCACGTGCTTGGTATGAGAAGATACATGCCTATCTCATTGCACATGGTTTTGAGAACAATCCAACTGAAAGCACCTTATATGTTAAGCGTGCTAATGATGTGCTTCTGATCATTGCTGTCTATGTTGACGACATGCTGCTCACTGGTCCTATTGAGAAGCATATTGTTGATTTTAAGGCTGATTTGCATGCCTCATTTGAGATGTCTGATTTGGGGCATTTGCATCACTATTTGGGCATTCAGTTTATGCAAGTTGATGGTGGAATGGCTTTGTGTCAAATGAAATATATTGACACATTATTGCAGCATTTTGGCCTTGAAGACTTTAAGCCTATTGCCAGTCCTATGGAGACAGGTTTACGATTGAGTCTTCATGATGCTGGAGATGCATTTGATGTTGTTCTCTATCAACAGGCTCTTGGATGCTTGATTTACTTATGCATTACTTGGCCAGATATTCAGTTTGTTGTCTCACAAATGAGCAGGTTTATGCATTGCCAGGAGTCAAGCATTGGTAGGCGGTTAAGTGCATCTTACGCTACTTGAGTGGTACTCAGCTACTTGGGTTGTTTTATCCTAAGGGGGGATCACTACCGCCAGATTTTCATGCTTTTCTGACTCTGATTGGGCTAGTTGCTATGACACTCGTGTGTCCACTAGTGGCTTTTGCTTCATGCTTGGTAGCTCATGTATATCTTGGTTGAGCAAGAAGCAGCCTACTGTGGCCACTTCCAGTTGTGAGGCTGAGTATAGGGAAGCTTTCACAGCTACTATTGAGTGTGTGTGGCTCAGACGCCTTATGGTTGATTTGGGTGTTGGTCAGTCTTCTACCACCACCATCTTCACTGACAGTCAGAGCGCATTGGTAGTTGCGAGGAACCTTGTGTTCCATGCTCGCACTAAGCACATTGAGATGCATTATCATTATGTCAGGGAGAGGTTCTCTGCTGGGGAGATCAGCTTGGCATACGTGCCCACGTAGGAGAACATTGCAGACCTTTTCACAAAGGCTCTGCCTAGGGAGAAGTTTGAAGCTTTCCGCAAAGCTTTGGGCTTACTTCCTTTTATGGAGTGATTTCCACATAGCTTGGCACTTCCTTATACATGAGTGCCAGCTACTTGTTCACCGCATCACTCTCAGGGGGGATTTATTGATATATTTAGGTAGTGATGTGTGTGAACACTCTAGGACCGCCGGGGCACTTTTTTCCCTCTTTAGGAGGTTTTTTTCCCCCGGCTTGTATATACGCCTATTTCCCTAATGGGCTACTTATCTTTGTACATTCTCTAGTAATACATTCAGTATTGTGTATTGTGCTCCAAGCTTCTTTTTCTTCCTTGTGCTGTTCGCGTGCTTCCGCAGACGTCTAACTCCAACAATAAATAATGATGCCACTTCTTCATAGCATGGACAATTGCATACAACTCCTTCTCATAGACGGAGTAATTCTTCTGAGCCGGTTCTAGTTTCTTACTCTCAAAAGCTACTGGTCGACCATCTTGAATTAGAACCGCTCCTATGGCAAAATCACTCGCGTCAGTCTCAACCACAAATGGTTTGTTGGGATCTCCTATATGTAAAAGTGGAGTTGTAGCAATTGCTACTTTGAATTTCCCCATACTTTGCTTCTGTTCGTCTCCCCAATAAAAGGTTTTCCCTTTCCCTTTAAGTTGTTCCGTCATCAGGACAGCAATTCTGGCATAATTCTTGATGAATCTTCGATAGAGACCTGATAAACCTAGGAAGATCTGCAGCTCTTCCAAGTTCCTTGGATGTGGCCATTCCATAATAGCCCTTGCTTTTTCAAGATCCATCTAGATTCCGTGCTGGGAGACTATATGCCCAAGGTATCTAACCTCTGTCTTGAAAAATTCACACTTTGATTGCTTAGCAAAGAGTGATATTTCCCTTAGCACTTGAAATACTTTCCTCAAGTGTTTCAAGTGCTCTTCTTCTGATGCACTATAGATCAGAATGTCATCCAAAAAGTCTACTACAAAGTGTCCTAGATAAGGCCGTAAAACACTATTCATGAGTTTCATGAAAGTGGCAGGAGCATTGATGAGCCCAAAAGGCATCACCAAAAACTCATAATGTCCATATCTAGTTCTAAATGCAGTCTTAGGGACATCCTCTACCCTAATTCTAATCTGATGATATCCTGATCTAAGGTCAAGCGTGGTAAAATACCCAGCTTGATGTAACTGACCAAATAGATCTTCCAATCTAGGCATTGGAAACCTATTTTTGATAGTTACCTTATTAGGTGCTCTATAATCTATACATAATCTCATAGAGCCATCTTTCTTTTTTACTAGGAGCATTGGTGATGCCCAAGGTGAGTTACTAAGTTTAATGAAGCCCTTATCTAAATAATCATGCAAGGGTAACTTTGAGAAGCTCAAACTGAGGAACTGACGCTTTTCAAAAAAAAATTCATGACCTATAGCCATTATCCATAGCCCATAGTACATGCTTGAATCATAGTTTTTCCCAAGTCTTCATCTAAATGAGAAATTTTATCTGCCCAAACTCAAGAAAAATTTGAAAAACCACTCTTGTTGTACCTCCTTGTGGTCTCAAAAACGAATTCGGCGTGGAGCAGCCAGAAGAGGTCGCTTACTCCCACATAGGCACAAAGAGAAGCCACTTAGGCGTATATATAGAGAAGAAGATCCTTCACTCCATCACCCAAGAGGAGGGGAGGAGGAAAACTCTGACGGTTGAGCGCCTTCGTCTGCGGGCCTGTTGATGTCTCAGTGGATGTGTCCGTGGGCTGTCCGTCGCCGTCTCCAGTTGGGCTCGGATACCAATATTAAATCATTGGTTGTCTCTTCCAGTGACTCCCCTCACTTTTGGGGAAGTCTGGGCATAGAATTCGAGGACGCCTCCTCTCTCTCTGAGTGCGTGCGTGCCACAACTACACGGAGATCGATATCTAGACTCACCACCGAGCCGCGTGGTGTCCCCTCTTTAATACCTCTCAAATAATCTAATATGAGCATGACTTATGGTCCCTCACATGAGTGCCACTTGGCACTCAAGTGAGTACTCTACTCTAAAAGGCTAAGAGGTGGTTCTCACCTCTTATTAAGGACCATGAGTAATGCTCCATGTTACAAATACCACCAAGGCGATAACAACTTCCAGGATACGATACTGCTATCCAGACGATACAATACTGAAAGTGGCCACGATATGATACTTGATTGGCTCACGATACGATACTAGTGAATTCTCGGGATGACACGATACCAGTCTATAAACGATTTGATACCGCTCAATAGACGATACGATACCACTTAACCTCATGATACGATACCACTAGGCGGACGATACGATACCACCGGGCTCACGATACGATACCACTCCAACCGGGATACGATACTGCTTGTGCTATGTGACACGGTACCACAAGGTGCACGATACGATACCAGAATAATAGACGATACGATACCACTCGGTCAACAATTTGATACTGTGGCCAACACGATACGATACTAGGTGGACCACAATACGATACCACCGGGTGACCGGGAATGCGATACTAGCACTTGACCATACAATACTTGACAAGTATCGCGATACACGGGAGTTCTGGAATCGTAATACCAAAACTCAACCGAACACGATACTTGGAGTTTTTAAGGTCCAAATTCTAAATTTTTTGCAAATATGTGTACCTTAGGTTCTCCTTGTCACTTCTATGTGCTGTAGATGCAAGGTCGCTCTTCAAATCCATGATACTCCACTTGTGATACCAGATGTAGGTCCTCTTACGCCACGTGATTATGAATCAAATTTTTGGTGTTTTGAGAGTTTTTCAAGAGTGTTTCTTCAGCATTTTTAGCTCTCAACTCCCTCTGCCCTTCTTTCACATAGCCACAAGTGAAAAATGAGTGAATGTACTGTCGAAAAATGAAAAAAAAATTAGAGAAGGTGAAGATGGGAGAACACGGTGGTGATGATGGTGATGAAGTTGAATGAAAATGGTGATTTTATTACCTTCCAATGTCGCTACTCTACGTCTTACCATCACACGCTCGTCCTCCAAGCTCTCTCCCCGACAACAACGCCAAATTTGGTCTCTCTAGCACAATGGCAAGTACCAACGTGAGGAGATTCACCTCATAAATGTCCATCCGCGGAGACGTGAAGACCGGTATGAAGATTGTGAGCAAGTGATGGCACAAGTGCATGCGTGAAACCACACAAGCATGCACACACATACACACACATGCACACAAGGTAAGAGCAAAGAGTGGAACAATGTCTTCGATTACAAAAAAACTCTCTTACAAAGCTCAAGTCTACAACAAGCTAACCTCAAAAAATGAGCTCTCCAGCCCTTTTTATAGTTTTTTGAGTGGTTTTGGCTTTGTCTAGACCTAATGTCCGGCCTAGTTAAAAATTAGGTTCGAGGGCTTATTTAAGGGCTCAAACGGAGTCTAAACATTATGAAAATTGGTAGGATGATACTTCTCCTCAAGCTCAAGGACTCCTTGGCTTGAACAAAATGGAGTTGCAAAAATAGAAAATGGTATTTACAATAGTTTTTAATGATAAAAATCACTATTTTTATAGGGATTTCTTCTAAAAATTTGACATGTGGTGCTTCGAGCTCCCTACATGCTCCTTCTTATGTGTCCACTTCCTTGACGTGCTTCCATGCTTGTGCGCGACCTCGAGTGTCAACACTTTCATAAACAGGTAACAATGTGACGACAGAGAGAGCTTGGTTGGGAAGGTAGCATTGAGGTGCACTACTACTCATTATACTTGGGCATAATTTGGCAGTGCAAGACAAACCTCCTAGGCATTGAAATGGCCTGGATAGAAAAATAGGGGTTATGACATTCACCCCCGGCTTGAAGAGCTTGTTGCCTTCAACAAGCAGGTTTGGACTTACAAAATTTTGGGGAACATTACAATGGGCTAAAGGCCCTTAGTTGGCCTAAGGTATGTGATAAAATTTACAAACAAGGGGATGCTCTGGACCGATTGTGTTGGCCGTGATGCAATCCACATCCAGGACGGGGCCATCGCACCATTTGATGAGGAAGTTGGGCCCTTCATGTCCGTGACACTCTCGTAGAATGGCCTCCAGTTCGAGCTGGTTCTCTCCATCCTGCAGCACTAGAACTTTGCGTCCATACTTGGTATCTGGCTTGAACTACTTGAGCAAGCTCATATGGAATGCATTGTGAAACTAGACATTGTTGGGAAGGTCTAATTGATAGGTGACCGAATCAATCTGCTTTTCCACTTTGTATGGGCCATAGTATTGATGGTTGGACTTATATGTGAAATTACAAGGAAGTGTGATGTTGCATGAACTTAAAAGGACTAAGTCCTCGGTCTTTGCTTGTGGTTCACATACTTGGCCATTCGCTATTTGATTTTTTGGAGGCTTGACTTTGTCTCTTCTACTTTCATCTTCCATTGATCCAAGAAAGTCCCGCAATCCAGGTCATTGGTTGAGAGTGTGGAGTCTTGAGTGAGTGCGAGCGGGGTTATGACTTCTTTGCCTATGGCTGGCTCTAACGGGGTCATTTTTTTGCTTGAATGAACCGAGGCATTATAGTGAAACTCGAGAATATCCAAGTGATTGGCCCAACCCTTTTGGTCCATTTGGACATAGCTACAAAGATAATCTTCAATCGTTTGATTGAGTCGCTCACTTCGTCCATTCGTCGGTGGGTGGTAAGCTGATGAAAATTCGAGCTGAGTAACCAAAAATCAATAGAGTTTAGTCCATAACCGACTGAGGAAGCATCCATTGGGATCTCATAGGATAGCCAAAGGTAGGCCGTGGAATTTGACTGTGTGTGTAAAGAACAGATGGACCACTACCTTTGCATTCAAAGGAGGCTTGGCTAGAATGAAGTGAGCCTATTTGGTGAAGTAATCTACTACCACAAAAATGATAGTGTGTCCCTAGGATGGCGGAAGCTCTGTTATGAATTCCATGCTGATCATGTAGCAGGGTTTGTTTGGAATGGGTAGTGGTTGAAGAAGGCATGCCAGCTTGATTAGGTTTTGACACACGAGTTGGCATGTCAGACATGTTTCCACGTACTCCAGAACTTCTGCCTTCATTTTGGGCCAATAAAAGTGCCTATGTAGTAGCTCATAACTTCGGTTTTGACCTCCATGTCTTGCCATTTTGTAGTTTGCCTCCCACACATCTCATTACATATTTGGAAGTCACCTAAGATATAAATGTAGCCTTCACAATAAAGCATGTTGTCTTCAATCCTGCATCGGCCTGAATGAGTGTTGTTTTGAACATCTTGCATGATCTCCATGACTCAAGGATCCCGCTCCTGAACCCACGTGATCTCGCTCTTTAGGTCAGATGAAATAGTTGACATTGCTTGAACTTTGAGCCTTTTGCTCAAGGCGTCTAATCTTTTGCTTCCCTAGCTTATGAATGATGTTAATGTCGAATTCCACAAGGAAGTCCTGCCACCTAGCCTGCTTTGGATTTAACTTTGGTTGGGAGGTGAAATACTTAGGGGAGATGTTGTCTTTGAAGACCTTGGTGTGTTTGTCTTGGACATAGTGTCGCCATTTGTGGAGGCAGTCCCCTACTGCCAGCATCTCCTTCTTGTGCATGCTCCACCTCAATTCAGTTTTGGTAAATTTATGTGACTCGTAGGCAAGCATTTGGCCATCTCGCATCAACACACCTCCGATTGCCATGCCTCATGCATCTGTATGAACCTCAAAGGATTTATCAAATTCTGGAAGCTTAAGGAGGGGATCTTTGCACATCGTGACTTTAAGCGCTTCAAATGCCTCTTCTTTTGCTTGCCCCCACTTGAAGTTCTCTTTCTCTTCGATCAGCTCGAGTAGCAGGGCCGCTAACTTGCTGAAGCGGCTTCCCGCTAACTTGTTGAAGCCTTAGATGAAGCAATGGGGAAATTGGCGAAACCGATAAATTCCCACACTTCTTTGACCAAGGTTAGGAGGCACGCTTGACTATAGCTTCCACTTTCTTGGGGTTGATGTGGAGCCCAAGCTCTGAGTCAATGAACCCCAAAAAGAGGACTCACGAACTTGTTCATAGTATTCTTCTAATGTGTGGCTATAGATGAGTAGGTCATTGATGTAGATGATGAGAAAAAGGTCCAGCATATTCCAAAAGCCATCGTTCATCTCGCGACAGAAGCTTAAGGGGGAACCTATTAGACCGATTGACATAATTAGCCATTCATAGGTGTCATAGCGTGTGTGAAAAGCTATCTTTTCCATGTGCTCTTGAGTCACCCTCATCTGATGGTATCCTGAAGGGAGGTCTATGCACATGAAGTATTTGGACTTCCCAAGGGGATCTAGAAGCTCCTCCATGATTGGCACCGGATACTTACTCTTGATCGTGTTTTTAGTGAGGGCCCGATAATCGATGCAGAGGTGAAGTGATCCCTCTTTCTTCTCGACAAAGAGAACAAGGACCCCATATGGAGAATTGCTTGGCCGAATGTAACCTTGTTCTTCTAGTTCATGTAAATATTCTTTGAGTTCTTTGAGGTTTGTCTCATTCATCTTCTATGGTGCTCGTGAAGGGGATGGTTGGTCTGGGAGGGAGTGTGTTGATGAGGACATCTTCATATTCCTCGAGAAGGAAGTGGAAGCTTGGATGGCCAATCTTCGACTTGTTGATCTAGGCCAGTTCCTCTGCCTGCTCCACAAGGCGTACGATGCCTAAGTGTGCGATCCCCCCTTGATAGAACACCTTGTTGAACTGTTTATGTGAAAGTGGCTTTGATGCATGGTTTGATGAAGAGGCACGTGCCTCAGCCTCTAGTTCACGCTTGTGTTTATGAGAGTGCTTGTTGTGGCCGCCCTTGTGTTGATGCCCATGATTGTGTCTCTGCATTGGCTCCAGTTCCTCTCTGGGTGGGTTGATCTCATGACAATCGACCACAATGGCCTATCCATTTTGATTTAGTAGCACACTATCTGCTCCTTTCCCAAAATAATTGATCGTGTGTTGATCCATGAAGGATGGATCGATGAAGCCTCAAAGGAATCCATGGGAATGATGAGGAAATTGAGGTACCCAAACCATTGACCCAAGTAAATTGGTACCCCCTTACCATGGCGGACATGGTTGTCCTGACCTTGAGTGAACACAATGGAAATTCTAAGTGGTTTGTTTAGTTCCAACCCGAGGCGTCTGGCACAGTTGGGGGTCATGAAGTTATGTGTTTCTCAGGTGTGAAGCATCATAGGGACGTTGAGGGCTCTGATTTTGCTCACAATAAATAATTGGTGCACAATCGGTAGTGCAACCAGGTTGCGCTTGGCCTTGCCTTGTGGGGATGCCATTTGAGGTGGACCCTCATCGTCCGAATTGTTGCTATTAATCTTTGTGGTCCTCAGTCTGGATGATGATGCCTCTTCATGTGAAGGACCTCCTGTGGACTGAACCCTTGTGTCCTAAGGTTGGCGTCGACACGTGAGAAGGGTGCGTGTATCCACAGAAGCGGCATATGGGTCAAGGATCTCGATGAGCCTGGTTGATCCTAGTTGAAGAGCTTTGTCTCACAACTTGAGGTGCAGAGAGGGAACGTTGTCCGGTGCTCTGTGTCTAACCCCCGCCCCCTCCCCCCCAAGGATACTCGATTGGTTTGGATTGCGGTTGGCTTTGACTAGACAAGGGATTGGAGTCACGTTTGCTCGCTTGCCCTTGGTCGTTGGATTTGGAATGCCAGTTTGAACAGGCATTATTCAGGCATTCACCTATGTAGGTGGCTTCCTCCCAGTTCTGAGGGTTTTGCTTCTCGACCTCCTTGCGATAGTAAGGGAAGCACCCGTAAAGGAACCCGTGAAGTTGGTCCATCTTTGACATGTCGGAAATGTGGAGCATGATCTTTTGGTACTGTGAGATGCATGGTCCGATTTATCTATCTTAGCCTGGTCAGCAGACCGGTTAGGAATGCCCCCAACATCCGGGCGACGAAGCACCGTGGGCGTAAGTGTTGAGCCTTCCCTTCCTCACGTTTCTTGTGAACGTGGATTATCCCTTGCATCATTAGTAGATTCCCAATAATGGGAATGCCCCCCGTCCATCCTTGGCGGATCTTGTACCTTGACGGCAGGAAGGGCCAGCACTGGGTCCAGGCCAGCCCGTCCATCTTGCACGCTCACTCAAAGGGGCTTTGAACCTGTGTGGCAAAGGAGAGCCACTATGCCTCTTGGCAAAGGGCAACCATGGACTTGAAGGCTACGTCCTGTCGGGCCAGCCCACCTTCGACGGTCGCCCCTCTCATCTTTCAGGTTAAGTCCCGCTTCCATTGCAACCAGCCTCCGAGCCACCCAACATCTCGTCCCGCTTCGGCTTTCGAGTTACTTAAGGGGATTGCCCCTTTAACTCGTGGCCGTCCTTCTCCTTGTGGGCACAAGTGAAAACCTCTCTCTCTCTCTCTCTCTCTCTCTCTCTCTCTCTCTCTCTCTCTCTCTCTCTCTCTCTCTCTCTCTCTCTCTCTCTCTCTCTCTCTCTCTCTCTCTCTCTCTCTCTCTCTCTCTCTCTCTCTCTCTCTCTCTTTGTGTGTGTGTGTGTGTGTGTGTCAAGGACTTGAACCTTAAGAGTCTTCATGAGGCATTGCATATGCATGGGGCTCTCTCCGCCAAGAGTTTGAGCATCATGGAGAAGGGTCAAAACATTTTCTTTAAACACTTGAACCTTAAACAGAAAGACAATCAAAATCCACTGACATTAAGAAGATCTAAATAAATCAGTCAAAATTTTTTACATCTGATATGAAAATTGCAATTAAAAGCCAGTAAATGGATAAAAATCTGATTTTTCCTTTCAACTCACATAAACGTCCATCACACATGTTATGCTTGATAAACTATTTTTACTTCAAACCACCAAAAATTAAACGTCCATCACACATGTTATGCTTGATAAACTATTTTTACTTCAAACAGAAAGACAATCAAAATCCACTGATATTAAGAAGACCTAAATAAATCAGTCAAAATTTTTTACATCTGATATGAAAATTGCAATTAAAAGCCAGTAAATGGATAAAAATCTGATTTTTTCTTTCAACTCACATAAACGTCCATCACACATGTTATGCTTGATAAACTATTTTTACTTCAAACCACCAAAAATCTAACCTGATAATAGGAAAAGGAGAGAGAAACAAAGAAGGTATAGAGTCACAGAATAGACATGAACTAAAAGCCACTAAATGGATAAAACTCAGACCTTTTCTTTCATACTTCTCACATATACGTCCATCACAAATGTGATGTTTGATACACTATTTCTACTTCAAACCACCAAAAAACCAACCTGATATTAGGAAAAGGGGAGAGAAACAAAGAAGGTATGAAATTACAGAATACATATGAAAATAATCAACTGTCTTCCGATTGAAATGTTTCTTCAGCACAAGGATCTTTGGCAGTTGCTTGTGCTTCTTTGTAGCTTCCTCCTGTAGATCTCTCTAACTCTCCAAGAAAGGATAGCACTCAACAGCATACCGCAGGCACAAACACCTACCATAATCCAACATGTAAGGAAAAAGCATACTTGCCCTGCACATTCAGAGGCTTTCTGCTTCTCTGCCTCTTTGTCATATATTGCTCCTGCAACAAAGCCAGCTAGGATAGTAGAGCTTGCAGGTGCAGAGAGGGTTAGAAAGCCAAAAATCGGTCCAAAACTCTTAAAGCCAAATAGCTCAGAAGAAACTGCCGGGTTAACAGAAGAAAATGATCCGTATGATAAACCCAAGAATATGGTAGCGAAATGAAGTGAACCCTTCCAAGCCATAGCGAACAAAAACTGTGAGAGAAGCATAAGCCCTTCAACCATGATTAGTGTAGCTGGCCTTGGTATGCCTTTCCTGTTACATACAAGAAGCATAAGCCCTTCAACCATGATTACTGTAGCTGGCCTTGGTATGCCTGCTCTCCCCCTCTCTCTCTCTCTCTCTCTCTCTCTCTCTCTCTCTCTCTCTCTCTCTCTCTCTCTCTCTCTCTCTCTCTCTCTCTCTCTCTCTCTCTCTCTCTCTCTCTCTCTCTCTCTCTCTCTCTCTCTCTCTCTCTCTCTCTCTCTCTCTCTCTCTCTCTCTCTCTCTCTCTCTCTCTCTCTCTCTCTCTCTCACACACACACACGGTTTCCCATTTCCTACTGTTTCCATACACACACAGGCACACACACACACGGTTTCCCATTTCCTACCGTTTCCAAAATTTTGAAATGCAGGAACTAGGTTTTTTTTCTTAATTACTTTCTGATGACTTCTATTTATTTTAATTGCTTTCCTTTGTTTTCTGCAGATATTGTTCTGGTTCCATGTAACCATTTTGGGCTCATACAGCATGTTAGGCTTTCAAAGGCATAAATATACAAATTTTTTCCATCTCCTCTGATCCCCTGTACAGCCTGGACACACAAGGTGATGCAAAAAGAAGGGAAAAATCATTCTTGAAGCTCACAGAATTCAAAAAAAACACATTTCTTGGTTGGTGTTCAACACAAGGAAAAAAGAGAAATCATTCTGAAAGGAAAGGACAACATAAGTGTATAACTAAAAATTCATCTGTCATCATGCCCAAGTATTATTGTTCTCTTAGTCAACCACAGCAGAAACCAATAATTTACCCTATTTTTATTAGAGTACGACAGTAGACGCACCTTGTTATCACCTCCGACATATGACCACTGATCAGGTGGCCCAGGTAGCTTGAAATGCTGAAGATTGATACAAAAATATGTGTGTTCTCATAACCTTGAGCTTGTGCCATTTGTCCTAAGTTGTCAAGAGCAGTAGAGCCTGAACCCAAGCCACAGTAAAGAGCGAAAAACAAGAGCCAAAGCTCAGGAGTTCGTAAGGCTTGCAAAAAAGTTACCTCATCCCCTAACTGGAAAGCTTGATGATCACATTTCCAGAAAGGAGATCGAGTAACATGAGAGTTGACTGCTTCTGATGCTACTATTTTCTCCTTTTGCTGTGAACCATTTTGGCATTCATCTTCACTGTCTCGTGCCATTCTTGATTTTCGAGACTCATTATCAATCAAAGCTTCGTTCAAAGGGCCCTCCAAAATCGTTCCTACTCTTTTTTCTTGGACTGTCACATTGACCAGTGCAGGAACTAGTGGGCTAAGAATAAGTAACAGCAAACCTAATCGTGTGAGAATATTCCTGTAGTCACCTGCAGGTAAATCATTCTCGAAAAAGAGAAGGAAAACCATATATCCAGCAATAATGAAGCAAATAATGTATAAGACTGCATATGTCCAGTTCTCCATCCTCTTATCTTCTGTGTATGCACGTCCAACCCGACGAATGACTGGGCTTGTTATAAAGGAAATCATAGCTGGTCCAATGGCAACTATTAAAAGAGCTGCTGAACGGACTGGAGAAAAAAAGGCACTGTAAATGTGCGAGAAGATTGCCCCAGAAAGTCCTTTGAAGGCCTTCAAAACGCCTAACAATGATCCTCTACTGTCTGGAAAACTTGGTAGACTCGAGACCACTGCAGCCATATCCAAATACTTCTGTGCATTTGCTCCTATGAAGATAAGAACGAAAACCTGTCGAAAAGAAAAAGGAGAAAAAGAACAAAAACCTTCACAAAATCTGTTTTTCGCTTTTCATATATGGACTTGCAAGAAAAGAGAAAAGGCAGCAGTCCAATCATATTTTCACAGTTAAACACACCCATTAGTTAATGGAGCTGCAAATATTCAAAATGGAGCTGCAAATATTCACAATAGTATGAAGCAAAATGATAACTTGCCGCAAAAGTAAGAGTGCAGTTCCATACTCAATACATACACCGTAGCTTCTCCATAAGTTTCCATACAGCAAACACATGAAAATGCAAGAGTATAGAAAAGTATGTTTAAGTCCATCAATAAACGCCATTCCTCATAACACGAATACAGAAAACTTAATTTTTATTTCCTTCACACATATAATAGAATCAGATGATAACATGAAGGATAAACAGTAAGGGTGAGACAACAAAAAAAAATCACAATTTGGAGGATTGACAGTTCAGAATTTCTGACGATTTGGCAGTCTTTTTGAGGTTCACTGAAACTATGAAGGATCCTGGCAGTCTTTTTGAGGTTCACTGAAACTATGAAGGATCCTGAAACAATCAATATCAAATGCAGCGCACATGGACCCAAGAAACCTGGAAAGATTTTCATATGTTTAAGCTTGATTTTTCCTTTTTTTCCGGCTTGAGCTCATATCACATGCTCTGTGAGCATACAAAGCATGCAACTAAAGACCTGAGCCTGATAGAATAATTTATTTCTTCGGCAAAGCCCTCGAATAATCAATATCAATGCAGTGAACATGAGCTAAAATAGAAGGCTGGAAAGATTTTTGCATGCTCTAAGCATGAAAATCTCCTTGTTTTTGGCCTGAGCTCATATTATAGCTCTGATAGGAAAGAGTTTTTCCTCATTTGTGAAACATGGCACTGTGGGCTTCACTTTGCACGTGGAAGGGAAATTCCTTCACAAATTCCCACACCTCTAACACCTGCGAACCTACCACTTCTACAACCATATGGCCACAGAGAGCTTACCTTAGCCTTTACTTCTTGTCCAGATACCAGTTTGATCTCTGGACCAGCAGATAGGATGCCTATTAACACACGCAGGCTACATCCTGAAGGGGTTCTTCCTCTTCACTTGAGTTGCACCAGGGGCATCTGGTAGCACCACAATAGGATCCTCCCTGCTAACAAGACAAAACACAAGTCATACTCACAAAACATAAAGAGAGGAAATCAGGCTCATCTCCCAGCCATAGGTCCATTATGACCTACCCCCGAGCCTAGAATCGTATTGACTACAGTGGTGGTCATCACCTCAAAGGCTGGCATCTCATAGCATTGCACACACATCGCACAGTGTACAAAGGGCCAAGAGCCAAGAGTCCATGTGCATCATAAGAGGAACGAATAAAAAAAATTAGCCAAGGGTCCTATTTATAGACTCATTTAAGGAGGTGGCCTATTTTACATTGGCCAAACATTCCACACTTGGCTCAATACTTTAGGGCCCATCTAGATGTCCTTTGGATTTACAGAAGTAACATCTCAGTTGTTGTCCTCAACAATTTTCCCAATCACAAACTCCTTCCCTCCTAAGTCATACAAGCATGTGCTTCCACTCGATCAAATATCTGGATAAAAAGCCCTTAGAACTTCTTGACCCCCCGACCCAAAACAATCACAAGCTCTAGTGGAACATACCAATCCAAAACAATCACAAGCTCTAGTGGAACATACCGGGTAGAGTCCTTCATCAAGCTTCTGATATCCTCCTCAGGTTCTACCAAAGTAGAATCCATTTTTCCTAGTGACTCAAATGCTATAGAGGCTTTATATTTCCTCGAGGAAATCTAGCCCTACGACAACCAAGTGACCAGGTCCATGCAGGACCACAATCCCTTGAATATAATTGCTCAGCTCTAGATCATTGCAGAATCCCTATGTATACTAAGGTACCACCCACCTATCACCCTAGAGATCACCAAACCAACCGAGTAGGAAAATATTGACATAACATGGTGCTAGGTTGTCTTCTACTCTCCTCTCTTCCTCTATACAATTCCTACCCCCATGGCAAAAATCTGGTAGAGAACTCAAATGCATTCTTGTAAGTCCAGCAGCAACTAGTGTGAATGGCTGCGTGTACATTGCTAACTTAATGGCTATACCATCCATGATCACTTTGCCTCAAAGAAGCACATGATTATTTCACTTCCAATATATGCTCCATAGTCTCCAATGTGTACTGGTCTATCCTTTGATCTCAAAATGATCTTAGGATGACATGTACACTTGGGTCTACTACACATAGAAACTCCCCTGCTCAGAGTTAATAGGGCACTAACAAATCCTCTCGAATAAAGCATACAGGGTATGCAACAATTCCACGAGGTGTGCAGTTGGCTCATGACTTCTCATCTGAAGCTAATAACCACGACTCTCATCATCAACCAAAATCAACAAATGACGAATAAAATAGAAATGTGACCTAAATGGGGTCAAAAACTACCTCATGATATGTTACATAGTTGTGCTAACTCTGCACTATCCAAAATCTGCATCTGAGATAGTACACATGCACACACCCTGTGCTTTGCCTCATCGGGCATAGCACCATGCACATCCTAATGGAAACCAGCTACTCAAAGTTACAATTATATGCATGCACCTTGTAACTAGCCTCAACTAGCATAGCACTAAGGACATCCGAATAGACACCTCCTACTAAAGGTTCCACCTTGAAATCATGCAGAAATATGACATGTCAAGGCTGAGATACAATACAAATAGGGATGAGATATATCTGCCAGCACAAACCTCATCCTATCATGTACTAACCTGCCCTACCCTAAAAGTAATCCAGTGGTGGTGGAATACTTTACCACTTTCCTATCATCTTCCTCTAACAATAGCCTCTAATGTTGGTACTTCGATTGAGACCTCTATGGAACCAAAGAGCCTCGAATGCACCCAACTGCCGTGGACTATGGGATCTTTCCATCAAGATTCAAAAGCTCATGGCTTGTTCTAATAATATAAGTCATATGCCGTCTCAATGTCAAAAAACACTGATGGACTCCTCAGTTAACTATGCATGGACTAGAATCATGCTTGCTATCCAATATAAGGAGCTGATAGTCAAACTGTTGGTTATCAAGAAGTTGTTGATATTGTGGGGTGGTACTTGAGATTTGCAGTGGAGGGAGTGTAGAGATGATAGATCTGTCAACTAAGAGTCAGCAAGACAAAAGAATCAAATAGATTCTAAATATTACAACAGGCAAGACAAAAGAATCAACTAGATTCTAAATATTACAACAGGACATAAAGACCAGCTGTAGTTGGAAATGGAGGGGGAAGGGAGCCAATTACAAGAGGGGGGTTCTGTTGCATCTTCTCCTTAGGCTTCTGCTCAAATTGACATATAGGTATCATCAAACAACATTCCTTGTACATAAAATTTATTACAGGACACCCCCCCCCCCCCCAAAAAAAAAAAGAAAAAAAAGAAGTGTACATATGTATGTATGTATGTATGTATGTATGTGTGTGTGTGTGTGTGTGTGTGTGTGTGTGTGTGTGTGTGTGTATGTATGTATGTATGTGTGTATGTGTGTGTGTGTGTGTGTGTGTGTGTGTGTGTGTGTGTGTGAGTACATATATATGCATGTATGTATACACATCCATACATCCACAGGATGAACCCAAGCATGTATGCTTTCTTCAGCTCCATTATTTATAGTATCAACTAAATACTATGATGTCATTGTTCACATCATCAATGGCCAAGAGTGTGTGTAGAACTAAAAAACAATACATGCTCAGACACAAACATACACACGCACACACCCAAAAAACAGGCCACATACCATGTGCATTAAGTAATAGAAATCTCTACAATCTGAGTTTCTATGATGCCAAGAAGCGATGGGCAAACTCAGAGTCATAAAAAGCCGTATGTATGTATGTATGTATGTATGTATGTATGTATGTATGTATGTATGTATGTATGTAAGTATGTGTGTGTGTGTGTGTGTGTGTGTGTGTGTGTATGTATGTATGTATGTATGTGTGGATGGATGTATGTATGTATGGATGTATGTATGGATGTATGTATGTATGCATGGATGCATGCATGCATGGATGCATGCATGCATGCATGTATGTATGTATGCATGCATTAGATATCTATGTATGTATGTATGTTTGCATACACATGTGCGTGCATATTATTATACAACTTCAATCATTAAGGATTCTAGCAAAAGTTCGTCATATCACCCTATAATGTTGCAACTCCCATGTGGACTAGATTTACTACAGTAATGCCTAATGAATTGCGAGGTTTCCCAACCAAGTTGGCATAGTAATGTATCCTCGTTGCTCTCAAGAACACAATAAAGTAGAAGTTCGTTCAATTATTGAGAGGCACGCTTGTTACCATCCAGAAAGGTGGGGCTGGAATAATGTTCTTCACGATCAGCCAAAGTATGCCATAGCCAAGTAGAAACTGAAAGCCTCCGAGAAAGAGAAGAGCCCTTGAAGAGATGACCTGTCCATGAAAGAAAGGAATTCAGTCTTAGCGTCCACAAGTTATGCTGAGAATCCAAGTGTTTCTGTGCTATGAATTTCTGAAAGAAACAAAATCCCAGCACATTTTCGTGATGCTTTTCATGTTTTCTACTTCAATAACATAGAATGGAAATCACTTTCACTTGATGAACTGTTAGAATTGTTGACATTATTCCAATACTCCAGCTTGATAAGACATGATTTTTATTTTCTGTCAGATGAAACAATATTCATGCAGTTTGATCTGCTTTCACAGTTCATAAATACCGTGTCAAATGCTTTATTTTGGTATCGACCAAAGAAGTATGCTTGCGTTCTACTGTAAGTTGAACTTGGACTCCAGAAAATCGAAATTCTTAAGTTCAAGGTAATCCAGAGAATCGATATTTCAAGAGATGATGACTTGCATTCCTTATCAGTTAACAATCAATACGAAATAATATCATCCGATCTTTGTCGATAGGCAACAAAATAACTCAAGGAAAAATCAATCACCAGGCAGCTCTCATTGAAAGTAAACAAAGAAGTGCATCTTCATGAAGGAACAAATCAGTAGACAAAACTTGTGAGTGAGTACATCAGAAACTATCTGATACACATCTTCAAAGCTTAACGCTCTTCAGTAACTATTTTCAATACAATAATAAGTGCATCATTCAGTCCTACTTAGCTCAAAGATGAACCTAATATGGGTTATACCTGGCTGAGGAAACCTGCAATTATTTCCGCGGCATTTCCAAAATCCTTAGCAACGCCAAGTCTACTAATTTGCTTCTGATTGTAGGAAAGTGAGGACTTAATAGCCGGTGAGAAAGTGGCATACATAACATTAAGCCCGGTGCATGTCTCAACCCATGAGGCGGCCACTAGCAACAACCACCTACTGCGCCACAGGCGTCGCGCCCATGAATATGCCGAAGATGTAGAGGAGCGAGACGTAGAAGCTGCCATTCTCCGTCCCTTGTGAGTCGCGTGATGATAAAAACGAATACGATAGCTACTGATGCAGCCGCGGATAGTCTTAGTACGTCCTTCACACTTAGCGCATACGGCAAAGGGCAACCTGAGCTAACATGGCAGATTGCTATATACATGAATCGCGCACCAGCCCCTACCATTTTACCGCCAGCGAAAAAATTAACAGTTTACTGATAGAGCTAGGAAGGGTGGCGATGCGTGTGTTACGTCCTCGCGCCTGTGCATAACACGAGCGTAAACACACCGATTGCTCTAATTTTTGCATGGGTTTGAGCGAGTCACGAAATTTCACGTGGAGACAAGAAGTTTTCATCTCGAGTACTCACACCATTGTTTGGAACAAAAATTTAATCAAGCAAAAATTGTGTCCATACAAGAGACAATATTCTTACCGGTCCAACTCTACATAGTACTCTCAAGGATTTGTTATATGTGTGTGTGCCCGTGTGCAAGCATGGGAATGTGTACAAAAAGTCATGTGTCAAGATATAGTGATTTTCGTTTTAAAATGAAAGTTCAGCCGAAGTCTACGCCTCCGAGGTATAACTTTGAAATTGCAATTGTACAAGTGAACATGTATAGTACCCATGAGACTCCCATGTCTCACAAAGCAAGGATTCGACTGCCCGAAGGCGACACAAAAGAGAACTGTCCGAAAGAAAACTACATAACATTAGTGCAATGGATTTGTATAGCAATGGAATAAAAATATATGTGTTGTGTTATAGTGGTATCGGTGTTGAAATCTATGCACTTAAGATCCAACTCATTCATCTTATGAACATCTTTAATTTCCTTCCCACCCATTGTGTGTACCTAAGGACAACCCTAGGGACTTGTGGAGAAAGAGACTATACCTCGATCCCCCTCAAGTGCATATAGTGGGGATTCATGCTTTATTTATCAATCCGAGGAGTATCAAAACCTAGCCGAGTGTATGAAGACATGCATTCAAGCGACGTTCAATGCAAATGAGCTTCCCAAAGAGTGCAAACAAGGTTAAGACTATTCCAAACAAGCTTCAACTGTCAGTTATGGTGTCACGATACTTGGAGCAGAAGCCAACAGTAAATTGAGCTTTTCTCTCAGCTCCGAACTCCGAATATAGCAAATAGCATGGATCGAAGCTCTCGTGAAGACGCATCCAATGGTACAGTATTTTCACTCAATTCTGATGCTTCTACTTCAAGTTATGAGCGAATATATGCGTTTCGAAGCTCTCGTGAAGATGCATCCAATGGTACAGTATTTTCACTCAATTCTGATGCTTCTACTTCAAGTTATGAGCAAAATACTAAGTCGTAGGAATGACCTTCCTACACTTCAGCACTTCCTACACTTCACACACACCTGAACCACATCAAACAAACACTTTCATGGATAGACAACACTTCCTAACACTCTTTTCAAGCAACACACATGCATACAAGCTCACAAAGAAGAAGATACAGAGAGGAGAAGACACAAATTCGAAATTTTGTGCTCTTGATTCTCACAATGGCAAAAAGTCTTTACAACGAGTCACAATTTGACTTATATACATGTGCCCTAAAAATGGTCCTTTCACACAAGAGACCGGCACTTTATTCACTATAAGGTTAATTTTCCTACTAATTTACATGGGTAAGCACTAATCTCCATGGGTATGCATCTAGAGGACTCCTCTAGTGCATTAACAACGGAAAATATGTTACAAAAATGGTTATAATACAAAAATAGAGTGTCCAAATTGGAAAAATTTTGGGGCCCTTCTTTTTCTCTGCCTTTTGCTCTTCTTAGCTCTGCAACACTCTCCCCCTCTTTGTCTCTGCCATCCCTTGATAGGCTTTACTTCTTGTCTTCAGCTTGTTTAAGAGGTCTGAATACATGCACCCAGCGGTCAAAGCGGCAACAAGGACTGTCAAACAATTGGTTATCTTATCCGAGGTATGTCCTTTGCTTCTGTTTGCCCCTTGGTATTCCTTATATCACATATTTGGGTTGTTGTATTTAGTTGGGCTGCCACACACACCACTAGTGACTAGGAATGTGCTGTTCTTAGTCACTCTCTTCAACTTTTCAGCCTCTACCTCTTTCTAACTTTTGGTCTTCTGATTTGTCTTTGTCTTCACATATCTGACCCGTTGTATTGCTTTGAGCATGTTTACTTTGTTGACAACGCACGCTATCAGCGGGAGGATTATTACCTACCAAGTATTCTCTTGCACTTCTTCATAGATACTTCCTGGTCTTGGTTCCTTCTTCCCACCTACGTGCTTTTCCTTGATGTGTGCCCCTACGGGCTCTGTGCAGAGATGGGTGTTGGGCCCTTGTGGGGCTTTTTGCAGAGATATATCTTCACATGTCATCTTTTAGTGAAGCTTCTTTCTTTGTCTTTTTCTTTTCTTCTTTTTGTTGGACTCTCCCGCAACACTGCCCCCCTCCTTGACTCTGTCATCCCCAACAGGATTTGGAAGTCGACGAGAGTATGTTCTATACACTTTTTGCTCTGTTTCATTAAGCAGATTAGCTTCACGTATCATGAGTTGCTTCCACTGTTCTGCTTTTACACCCTCATGTGGTGGCTGTCTGTGGTCAGCGAAGAAGCTTAGCTCATATGCCACTAATCGGGCATTCAAGTTGGATGACATCTTTAAGAAGATTTTTGAATCAATTTCAAAAAACCCTGTGAAAAAGGCTTCTTCGAATGTTTGCATATATGTACTCGATAAAAACATAAGCCTAGAATAGTATGCCATTATTGTGGGTCGGCTAGGCATAATAGATAGATAAAAAATGAGGATATCTGTTCCTTGATTAATACCAATGAAATTTAAAAAGGTATACGCCGCGTGCTTGAACACCTTCAAAACTGTAAGAATCATGCTTAGGATTTTATTTGTCATCTTGATTGTTAAATCGGGGACTGTTGCGTAACAGTGTAGCCAAAATTCGATGGTTTTTACCATGTAATCCTTTGTCGGTAGATAGTTATGAGGTGGACTTGGAAGTAGCGGATAATTCAACCACTGTTTATTGATCACACCATTCTTTTGCATATCCAAAAATTCTCTTGCTTCTCTGTGACGTGGTGTTGGGCAAAATGAAGGATATACCTGTAATAAGTATGGTGCTGCTTGCCAGTGCACCCGCAATGTAGGATTTTTCTCCAAAAATTTTCTTCTCCATACAGGCTGTGCAGCTTCAAATTCTTCTTGAGTATAATTGAATGTGTCATCTTTAAAATGCAACTGCTCGTCTGGATTTCTCTGTGTGATCTTCTTTATGTATTGCCTTGTTTTCTCTTTCAATAATCCGTACAGAATGTTGAAAGGCTTCATTATGGTATCCAAGTCTTTGCCCTTTATTTTTGCTTCCTTCATTACTTTGATCACTTCATTTTCAAAATTCTCTGTCAGCCGGGAAACCAATAGTGCCCGTTCCTTCTGACCTATTTCTTTAGTGTATGGCATGGGATGATCATCACATGGATCCGCCGTCTACTCTTTTATTGGAGAATTATAAATCGGGGGTGATAGAGGACGTACCTCTACCTCGTCAGTAGGATTCTATTGTGTTGGCTCTACTAGTGTCCCGATGGATACTTTTTGCTCTGCTTTAATTTCCCATTGGGCAAGGCATTCATTCTTCTCTTTAACTTCTTGCATAGCGGCCCTGAGTGCCTCTTTTGTTGTAAGCAGTTCATTACCGATTTCTGCGACCTGGTCTATGTTTTCACTGTAACTCACTGCAAGTTTTCCGTTGGCAATGTTCAGAAGCTCATTGGTTTCTTGAATGTACCTACATTCCCATTCTTCTCTTAGGGCTTGCTCTTGTTTCAGCAAATCCGCATATTTCTCAATCTGATCTCTTAGTTCCTTCTGGTCAGTAGCAGAAGTCTCTTTTTTTCTATAGGTTGTTCATATAGTAATGCCTTCATCAGCTCTTTATTTCGATTGCGTAAATTATCATTTTCCTCCATGTATACTTTCAATTGTGTTTCCAGTAGATTACTTCGAGCTTTCATCCTCTCTTTGTCAGCTTCACTGGCGTCATGTAATCTTTGTAAATTCGTCAGTTGTGTCTGTAGCTGATGATGTTGTTTCATCAATGTATTACATTGTTCCTTGATTGCGGTTATCTCCCTATCCTTAGCTAAAATTTCTTGTTGGGCCTGGATGAGTTGTGCAGACAATTGCTCACTCATGACTTGAAACTGATTCTTTTCCCGCATGGCCTTGTCGTAATCCGCGTCTGTTTCCATCATTTGCTGTTGCGTTTCCATGGCCGTTTGTATCATTTGCTTGACAACAGGTTTCAATTGAGTTACATCAACATTTAACTATGTGGTAGGGATGCTAGGTTCTTCACCTGTTGTGACATCTTTTCCTTTTGCTACATGTAAAGTAGTATCATGGGGCTACCGAATATGGAGTTGTATCCGTGGCTCAGCCTCCCTATGGTCACTCTTGCCTTGTGGCATATCGTCTGGTACTGCAATCACAATTGGTTCCTTATTTTGAGGGAAATTGTCTGCTTTATCCATGCATGTCTGTACTTCTTCTTTTATAGGTGGCACTACATCTTGAGTTGTGATTGGAGCTTCCTTGATGCTGATCTTGGACGTATCATTCAATTGAATAACATGCACTGATTCAGTGGATTCTTCTATGCTCTTTGCCTGTGCCTGTTGGTTGTCCGGTGTAACTTCGACCTGATTGATCTCTATCCATTCTTCATTGTGTGTTTCTGTTCTTATGTCAGTATCCAATGTGTCTTTCTCGGGGCTAGATTCTTCATTAGAGCTCGAATCTTCTAATCCAAGTTCTTTATATCTGGCAGTTTGTTCTGGGGTCTGTTCTTTATCTTTTTGTTGCTTTATTTGGCTTGCTTGTCTGTACTGATGACCTTGAACATTCACATTCACTTGCCCCTGCATGTACGTGTGTGTCTCTTCTAGAGCTGCAGAGAGGTCCCTTTTTGTAATTGGCTGCTGTGTCAAAGGAATTTTTGGCAATGTGTGTGTCCTCTTCGATTGTGGTGTCTCTTGAGCTTCTTCCTCCCTAAGGCGTTTAGTCCCTCTCATGGGTTTCTTTGAACTGATTCCTACTTCTTCAATAGAGATGACTGTTTTCTTTTTCTTTGGAACCGTTGCTGACTTTGCATATTTTGCAATCTCTATGGAATTTGGCATCAAACGTAAACAATTTTTCATTTCAAGTGCCTCATAAATGAGCAATGTCAATGTTGAACTTCCATTCAAGAACTTTTTCTAACCCCACTTTTTCTTTGCTTCAAATAGGCGGTCCTGAATATATGGAGTCATGTTTACTTGATTTCCCACTTGCCTCACTGCATGTGAGAGTATTTGCACAACAATTTTTGAGGTGTTGTGTATTGTTGATATATTTAGGTAGTGATGTGTGTGAACACTCTAGGACCGTCGGGGCACTTTTTTCCCTCTTTAGGAGGTTTTTTTCCCCCGGCTTGTATATACGCCTATTGCCCTAATGGACTACTTATCTTTGTACATTCTCTAGTAATACATTCAGTCTTGTGTGTTGTGCTCCAAGCTTCTTCCTCTTCCTTGTGCTGTTCGCGTGCTTCCGCAGACGTCTAACTCCAACAATTGGTATCAGAGCAGGTCGTTGATTCTTCTAGGGTGCCGTCGACACTCCTCCGTTTGCAGTCTTAGATTCGCACAAAATTTGGTGAGCATACTCAGGGTGTTTTCGAGATCAAAACTGCTTCGCTTTGTGGTGCCGAAATCGCGATCTGAGCTCGTTTCGGCCTCCAAACGCACTATCGCAGTGCTTGTGCAGGCTATTTCATCCTTTTGTGCCAAAGGTATATACCAGTTTCTGTTCGCCAGTTTAAGCGTCTCGAAGTCTGCTACAGGTCTAGCAGAACTCGTTTGGGCAGTTCTGTTCAACTTTTTGAGATACAGTCAATTTTCTGCATCAAGGTATTTTAGTCACCGGCCATGGCTGAAAGCAGTGATGTATTCCGTATGTTGGCTGTTGAGGATAAGTTGGATGGTACCAACTACCCATTATGGGCTTATATGATGCGACATGTACTGGTTGCAAAAGGATTGTGGAACATTGTGCAGGGTGTTGAAAGACGTCCTGTTACACCTGTAACGACAGGTACTGCAAATACAGGTGTTGAAGCTGATGAAGATGGTGTCGAAGATGATATTCCGCAGATTCCTGTTCGTGCTGTTGTTTCTGTTGCACCTACTGCAGAGCAGATTCGTTGGGATGGCAGAGATGCCCAGGCACATGCATTGATAGCTTTGTCTGTCAAACGTGCCATTATTCCTCACATTCGCTCTTGCAGAACAGCAAAGGATGCTTGGGATACACTTACCACTTTGTACCAGGCTAGGAATGAGGCTCGTGTTGCTTACCTCCGAAAACAGTTGGAGAGTGAGCACATGAATGAAGGTGATTCGATGGACAATTTTCTTACAAAGATCAAAGACCTGAAGGAACAATTGATTTCTGCTGATGAGGTTATACCAGATAGCTCACTTGTGCAGACCGTTCTGAATGGCCTTCCTGATTCATATCAGAGTTTTGCCTCTACTCTTCGATTGATGATGAAAGGCAATCCGAATGCCTTGTCATTTGAGGAATTAGTCTCCGTTCTGTTGCAGGAAGATCAGTCCAGGCAGAACAGGTCCATTATGCGTGTTGCAGATCAAGCTTTCCTGGCTAGTCAGAAGGGCAAAGGAAAATGGAGCTCTTCTACTAGTAAGCAGAAATCTGCAAATGCTGCACAATCGAAGAACCAGGATAAAGATGAGAAGAAATCAGAAAAGCAGAAATTGTTCTGCAAGTACTGTAAAGGAAATGATCATATTATAAAGAACTGTCCAAAACTGGCTGCTAAAGAGGCAAAGAAGAAAGAGGCTGGAATGGTTGTTGCAGAGGCCTCTACACCAAAAACAGAGTCTGCAAATCTTGTGCAGGAAGAAGAATGGGCGTTTACTACTGTTTGCAGTTTTGACCCATCTTCTCATGATCAGTGCATGTCTGCAGTAGACTCAGATGTTTGCCAGTACTTTGACAGTGGGGCAACCAAACATATTACCTCGCAGCGCAGTTTCTTCTCTTCACTCGAGCCTGCCCCTACAGGGAATACTGTCACATGCGCCAATAACTCCTCTTATCCTGTTATGGGAGTTGGTAAGATCATTCTGACTACTGCTGATGGTAGTTCTTTCACTTTGTCAGATGCTTTATTTGTGCCAGGGATCAAAAAGAACCTGTTATCAGTTTCTGCATTAGCCAAGATTGGCTTGGTTGTGAAATTCGTTGATGACAGGTGTACAGTCCATGATCTCTCAAATGGCGATGTGATTATTGCTTCTGGCATTTTATGTCGTGGGCTGTATAAGCTCATAGACTATGAAAAATCTGTGAATGATTCGGCATGTGCAGTTCATGATTCTCAGGCTATGTCAGATGCAAAGCTTTGGCATGCACGCTTTGGTCATCTGAATTTTGCTAGTTTGTTACGCCTGTAGAAATCTGAAATGGTGTCCTCTTTGCCCAAACTTGAGGCACCTGGAAAACATGTTTGTGAAGGCTGTATTTTGGGCAAAATGCAGCGTTCTTCCTTTCCAAAAGATGGTTCAGTTCGGGCTATGCAGAAATTGCAGCTTGTACATAGTGATGTCTGTGGTCCTATGCAGACACCCTCTTTTGGAAATTACCTTTACTTCGTGACTTTCATTGATGATTTTTCCACGCATGCATGGGTATATCCACTCAAAGCAAAGTCCGAAGTGTTCATGTGCTTCAAACAGTTTTTGGTTTTGGCTGAAAATCTGTCAGCATGTAAAATGGGCACCCTCCGTTCTGATCGAGGGGGGGAATATATGTCTTCAGATTTTAATGCATTTCTGGCTGAACGTGGGATAAAACACTAGTGTACAGTGCCATATACACCTCAACAGAATGGAGTTGCTGAACGAAAGAACAGGTCACTCATGGAGATGGCGAGGTGCATGGTCAAAAGTCAGGCTTTACCACATAGTTTCTGGCTTGAGGCTGTCATGTGTGCAGCATATGTACTGAACAGGTGTCCCACGAAAGCGTTGCAGTCTATCACTCCATATGAGGCTTGGCATGACCGCAAGCCATCTGTTGCTCATCTGCGTGTTTTTGGTTGTTTGGCATATGCATTAGTGCCTGAACAACATCGCAGAAAATTGGATGATAAGGCAGTAAAATGTATTTTTGTGGGTACAGTTCTGAAAGTAAAGGCTATCGTCTGTATCATCCACAGACTAAACGCATTCTGGTTAGCCGTGATGTTGTCTTTGTGGAAGATGCTATTCAGCCATTGCTTTCATGTACTAAGGAGACATCTGTTAGCTCCAAAGACATGTATGATACTTTGATGCCTCTTTTTACAGGTGGACAGGCTAGCGCTGGTCCTAATGAGGCAACTTCTCAGCCTTTGCAGGTTTCATATGATGATGTAGATCATGCCATTTCTGATGCAGATTTACATGATGCACTTGTTGATGAGAGAGCTGATATTGAACAGGCAAAAACTATGCCAAAATGGCTGGTGCAGACTTTGCGTGACAGCAAATTAGATGCACCTTTGTCATATCGTACTCGTTCAGGCTCTCATAGTACCTCCTTTGCATCAGATTGCTATGCTATGGCTGCATCTAGTCTCTGTGATGAGAATGAGCCTGTTTCTTTTGATGAAGCACAAAATTCAGAAAATTGGATGGCTGCTATGCAATCTGAATATGATGCTATAATGAAGAATGGTACATGGTCTTTATGTGACTTGCCTCCTGGCAAGAAGGCCATTGGCACTAAGTGGGTATACAAGCTGAAGCGTAAACCTGATGGTACAGTTGACAGGTATAAGGCTAGGCTTGTTGCAAAGGGTTATGCGCAGGAAAGAGGCATTGATTTTGATGAGACCTTTGCACCTACATGCCGTATGACTACTGTTCGGAGCATTTGTGCACTTGCAGCCCATCATGGTTGGAATGTACATCAGTTGGACATTAAAACAGCATTTCTGAATGGTGACTTGCATGAAGAAGTGTATGTTTTTCAGCCCCGTGGCTTTGTGCAGAAAGGGCATGAAAACCAGGTGTGCAGGTTAAAGAAGGCGTTATATGGTTTAAAGCAAGCACCACGTGCTTGGTATGAGAAAATACATGCCTATCTGATTGCACATGGTTTTGAGAACAGTCCAACTGAAAGCACCTTATATGTTAAGCGTGCTAATGATGTGCTTTTGATCATTGTTATCTATGTAGACGACATGCTACTCATTGGTCCTCTTGAGAAGCATATTGCTGATTTCAAGGCTGATTTGCATGCCTCATTTGAGATGTCTGATTTGGGGCATTTGCATCACTATTTGGGCATTCAGTTTATGCAAGTTGATGGTGGAATGGCTTTGTGTCAAACGAAATATATTGACATATTATTGCAGCGTTTTGGCCTTGAAGACTGTAAGCCTATTGCCACTCCTATGGAGACAGGTTTACGATTGAGTCTTCATGATGCTGGAGATGCATTTGATGTTGTTCTCTATCAGCAGGCTGTTGGATGCTTGATTTACTTATGCATTACTCGGCCAGATATTCAGTTTGCTGTCTCACAGATGAGCAGGTTTATGCATTGCCCAAGAGTCACGCATTGGAAAGCGGTTAAGCGCATCTTTCGCTACTTGAGTGGTACTCGGCTACTTGGGTTGTTTTATCCCAAGGGGGGATCACTACCGCCAGGTTTGCATGCTTTTTCTGACTCAGATTGGGCTGGTTGCTATGACACTCGTGTGTCCACCAGTGGTTTTTGCTTCATGCTTGGTAGCTCATGTATATCTTGGTTGAGCAAGAAGCAGCCTACTGTGGCCACTTCCAGTTGTGAGGCTGAGTATAGGGCAGCTTTCACAGCGACTGTTGAGTGTGTGTGGCTCAGACGCCTTATGGCTGATTTGGGTGTTGGCCAGTCTTCTGCCACCACCATCTTCACTGACAGTCAGAGCGCATTGGCAGTTGCGAGGAACCCTGTGTTCCATGCTCGCACTAAGCACATTGAGGTGCATTATCACTATGTCAGGGAGAGGTTCTCTGCTGGGGAGATCAGCTTGGCATATGTGCCCACGCAAGAGAACATTGCAGACCTTTTCACGAAGGCTATGCCTAGGGAGAAGTTTGAAGCTTTCCGCAAAGCTTTGGGCTTACTTCCTTTTGTGGAGTGATTTCCACATAGCTCGGCACTTCCTTATACATGAGTGCCAGCTCCTTGTTCACCGCATCACTCCCAGGGGGGATTTGTTGATATATTTAGGTAGTGATGTGTGTGAACACTCTAGGACCGCCGGGGCACTTTTTTCCCTCTTTAGGAGGTTTTTTTCCCCCGGCTTGTATATACGCCTATTGCCCTAATGGACTACTTATCTTTGTACATTCTCTAGTAATACATTCAGTCTTGTGTGTTGTGCTCCAAGCTTCTTCCTCTTCCTTGTGTTGTTCGCGTGCTTCCGCAGACGTCTAACTCCAACATGTATCTATGCATACTCAGGAAACAAAAATGTTGGTGCACTAAACGAACCGAGTCTTCAATATCTATTCTATTGATTTCCAAAAATGTTCTCTTTTTGAGATCATGACATTCATCCTTGACATTGGTTAAACCATTTTGATTCCATCCAAAAGCTCTATTGATTAACTCATGAGTGAATTGAATTGTTTTCCACATACCAACTTTGTCAAGCACTCTGGCTTCAGGGACTGATGGCTTATCTGATGCCGATTGTAGAGTATTCATCACTTGCGTACATCTCTGAAAATCTGGCAGGTACATGGGCAGCCTGAGGAATGCATCAATGCCTGCTCGTGTCCATATATCTTTCATGCGCGGTAATCCTTGTACTATAGTCTGAAAATCTTGTGACATGATAGGAAAATAGTGATCCCTATCCATGATCTTTATAGTAGCCATAAAAAGAAGCTCGGACACTGGTTGATCGTCCAGAAACCAATGACATCTAGCTTTCGTGATTGATTCCAAGGGAACAAGAAGGATATCTTCCTCTTGCGTAGCCTCAAAATTAGAAGATGCCATCTGCACTCAATGTATAGGAGTAATTAGTGGCAAGCCTGTATGAAGAATCATCCTTCACTTATCCTTCATTAGTTTGGAAACTCTCCGAGTGTATTGTGTCGTCCCTTCCCCATGGGTGTGAGAAAGGTAATACCTGGGATTTTTGATACTTTTCTATGTTTTATGTTTTTGTCTGAAAGAAAACAATAAAGTTAGTTCATAGTCGAAGCGGTTATTGAATCTTGAGTTATTCCCTGGATTATGTACAAGTGCTCTCCTACTCCCCGAGAGGAAATGTGCTTCACTATCCACAAGTAGAAGAAGAATGTGCCGAATGCTTGGCCTTGCAATGTAGCCCTATCATGCATACTTTGGATTCTGGTGACTCCAAATGTGTGCAACTCGAATTACTTGGTTGAGGCATACAGATTGTCTTGCCTTTTGGCATCTAACTCTGCTTTACTCCATTGGGATAGTCTGTATTCCTAGCATTCCTAGAGAATGTAGTGTTTTTCATGTAGTGCTTTTGTTTCGTCCGCCTTTTGAAACTTTGAGTGAATTTTGTTGCATGGTGGGGTTCTTGTTGTATCCTGTAGTGGTGTATCTTCTGTCGTCTTGCCTTTAGATCACATTGATTCTCCTTGTGCCTTGGCTTGTCCTTTTTGATGTTTGTCATTTGAGCACATGACTTGGGAATCCATATTTGCGTTTGGGCCGGCTGGGCAGCTATCACCTTCTTCGGAATCCATACTCTAGCAATTCTTTGTGGACCTAGGTGTCCAGAGCGATTTGCCTGCTTGTTCTATGGTTTCTTCTGATGTCATGAGTAGTTCTTTTGTTGAAGATATGCAGTCACTTGATCTTTTCTTATCCAAGCTTGTCTGGTGTAAGGAATTGGGTATATTCCAATGTGTGCAGATTCGTAGTAGTCTTGCTGACTCGTCTCTCTTGGGCTCCGTTCCACACTGAGGCTGTTATTGGATAGAACACTAATCATGTGATTGACTGGATTAGAAGATTGTGTGCAAGCGAGATTCAGTGTATCCTCAGATGGGGTTTTCGTAGTGTGAGTGATCATACATTCATCATAGTGTTTGTTTGAGTGAGTTCTCGGTTCTATACATTTGGCTTTGATCGGTCGTTCATCTAACATGCTGAATACCTCACGATGTTCTATCTTGGCCGAGATGTATCCTAGGGCCAACTGAACAATCACTTCATATTCGTATATCCAATCTTGACCCAATACGAGCTCTTCTAATAAGTCCTAATCGTGGCATACTAAGAGTTTCTATTCCATTGTGTTGTTTCCAAGATGTAGAGGTAAGGTAATCTCGCCTATACATTTGGTAATTTTTCCTCCTATTCCAATCAGCTGTGCCTTAGATGGGCGTAATTCTTCCTTGAGTTTCTGAGTCAATGAAAATTTGATACAGCTTATAGCAGCTCCTGTGTCAATGAGAGCATCCACCAAGTGGTACTCTTTTGTTCCAGCACCCAAATTTAAATAAGGTTGTGTTATGTGTTGAGCTAGGTTTTCAGTGGCTCTAAGATTAGCCATTGGAATGAGTTCCTCTCCTAGTCGATATCTCTCACCTGTGTGTCTCATCCACTCTTTTCGTTTCCTGATTCGTTCTAGTGCTTCTTGCCTAGCTTCTTCTCGTATTCTTTCTTCCTCTATGCGCCTATTTTTACCCATTATTGGTCGCGACATTATCTCTTCAATCAATGGATCTAGATACTTTTTCACTCGACATCCACTGATATAGTTTGGTAATACTTCTCCATCTAGGGTTGCTAAACTGATGGCTCCACTGGTAGATATACGATTGATGATCAACGGGCCATATCCTCTTTTCTGCAGTTTCTTTGCGTGTTGTTTCAAAGTATAAACCAAAACTAAATCTCCTTCCTTCAAATTTTTATCTTTAATATGAGCATCAAAATATGCCTTCTGTCGCCTTTTAGCAGCATAAATCCCTGCTACGGCTTGTAACCTAGTTTCGTGTAACTTTTCTATTTGATCCAATTGAGCTGATAGTTCATGTCCAGTCCACTCATAAGTTGTTGGTACTCTGAGAGTGGGTATTAAGAAATCAATTGGCAAAATAGCATTTTGTCCATACACTAAGTTAAAAGGAGTAGTTCCTATGGCACTTTTGTAGGCCACTCAGAATGCCCATAAAGCATGATGTAATTGTTTATCCCAATCAGATATACCATTGTTCATAATTTTCGTGAGGCCTGTACATAAGATTTTATTTGAACTTTCGGCCTGTCCATTGGCTTGTGGGTGATATGGGGCTGATTTCTTATGAATTACTAAGAATTCATTTAGTAGGGATTCTATCACTTCATTCACAAAGTGCGTGCCTCTATCACTCACAATTTCTATAGGTAATCCAAATCTAGTGAAGATGTTCTCAAAAAGAAACTTCGTCGTAGTCCTTGCATCGTTCTTCTTGGTTGCTTTGGCTTCAACCCATTTGGTCAGATAGTCTGTGGCTATGATTATGTACTCGGCATGGGATCCTTTAGCTGGTGGACTAATAGGTCCTATAAAGTCTATTCCCCATTTAGTAAAGGCTCTTAAAACTCATCATGGGTTTTAGTGGCATTTCATCTCTTCTAATTGGATATTTCATTCGTTGACAGGTATCACAACGTTGAACGTATGTGGCTGCATCTTGATGTAGAGTTGGCCACCACATTCCTGCAAAAAGAATCATTTTTGCAGTTTTATCTGCAGAAAAATGTCCTCCTGCAGCTCCTGTATGTGCCATCTCTAAAACAGTAAGATACTCGTCTTCATGAATGCACATTCGTAAATGATTGTCTCTTCCTCACTTAAAGAGTTATTTTCCTATGAGAGCGTATTCCTTGCTTTGTTCTGTGAGCGCACGTTTCCTTGCTAGAGTGGCTCCTTCCGGGTATTCCTGGGTCTTCAAGAATTTCACCAGAGGCATGCTCCACCTTGGTGCTACTGTGGAGTAGCATAATGTAGATTTCTCTTCTGGATTTCTTTCTTGATAATTTTGGCAGGCTGATACATAGTTATATGTATCTCTCTGCATGGTTGGCCAATATATGCCTAATCTCTTCAGTGTTTGCCATGTTCCATTCGCATTTAAATGAGTTTTCCATTGATTTACATGTGCCTTTTGAAGCCACATTCTTGTTCCTCTTCTTCCACACATCTCATGAGTAATCCACTTGAGTCTTGGTGATATAGGCTTCTAGCAATGATATGAAGGTTTTTGGTCTTCCATAGATCTTGGTTTCAGTTTAGTGTGATCCCATGTTTAGGTCCATATGTGAGTATAGGGATCAATTTTTCTGCCCATTGGGGACATACTTCGAGATTAAAAAGGTACGTATCAGGCAGATCATCCGGTACTCCTATGGGTGGTTCTCCATGTGTCATTCTTGATAAGTGATCTGCTCTAATGTGGGTATTCCCTTTCTTGACTACTACTTCAAAGTCAAATTCCATCAACAGTAGAAACCATCATACTAGTCATCCCATATTACAAGGCTTATTGACTAAGTACAGTAGAGCTTGACGATCGATGAAGAATTTGAATTTATTTGCCAATAATTAGTGTCGAAACTTCTTCATAGCGTACACCATCCCTAGGCCTTCGCTCTCAGTTGTGGTATAATTGTGTTCTGCTTGATTTAATTGTCTACTGGCATAGGCTATAGGGTGATCTAACTTTCCTGTATCTGCGGGTTGAGCTAAGATGCAACCAATGGCAAACTTGGAAGCATCCACGTGAATGTGAAATGGCTTGTTCCAATTAGGTACTCGAAGGATTGGTGCTGAACTCAATCGAATCTTTAATTCGTTAAAGGCTTTTTCACATTCTTCTATCCAATTAAATTGAGACAATAATGCATAAAGAGGTCTAGCAATTATGGCATACATATGTATAAATCTTTGGTACTATCCGCAATGTCCCATAAATGCTTGTACTTCTTTCGCAGTCTTTGGTCTCGGTAAATCCAAAATCACTTTGATTTTGTCTTCATCATTTGAGATTCCATTCTTAGAGACAATATGTCCTAATAACTTTCCTTGTCGAACCATGAAGACGCACTTTTCTGAGTTGAGGCATACTCTATATTGTCGGCATTTGGCAAAGATCTTTCCTAGTTCCGGGATATGTTCTAATCCTATAGTTGAATAAGTACATAAATCATCCACGTATACCTCCATACTCTTTCTCAGGAACTCCTTGAATACATGGCACATCAATCTTTGGAATGTGGTTGGGGCATAGGTTATACCAAAAGGCATAACCCTAAAAGCGTATACTCCCCATTCAGTTGCAAAGGTTGTTTTATGTTGGTCCTCAAGAGCAATGGCTACCTGATTATACCCTGAAAAGCCATCTAAAAAACTATAAACTTCTTTCCCTGCCACTCTTTCCAAAAGATGATCCGTGATGGGTAATGGGTAACTATCTCTTATGGTGGCAGCATTTACTTTTTCCATATTAATGCATACCCTTAACTTGCCATTCTTTTTCGGTACGACCACTAATGGTGACACCCATTCCGTGTGTTCGATCTCATAAATGAACCCAGCATCTAACAACTTATCTATTTCCTCTTTGATTTAGCTGAGTAAACATCGGTATATGTGTATGGTCTTTGTTTGGAAGGTTTAGCTTCAGAGGTCATAGGGATTCTATGTGCACAAATAGAAGGATCTACTCCTTTCAAATCCTTATATGTCCAAGCAAAGACATCCCTGTATTCCCGAATGAGTCGTACCAACTCTTGCTCTTCATCTTCCCTTTCGATACCTCTGTCCTATAAAAATGCATCAAAATCATTGGAGAAGTATTCACCTCCTCCATCTGACCTTATCCTCTTTAGACTTCTTCCTGTTTGATTTTCCACAAGTGGAAGATATTTTTTGAAAGAACTAAATACTTCATCTTTGTGCTTCATGAAATACAAGATAGTCCACCTACTCAAATCATCAATGAACAACACATAGTACCTTGAGCCTAAAATTGAAGGATCCCTGCTTGATCCCCACACATCTGTGTGGACAAGTTCCAAGTCATCCTCATGCATATAGCCTTTCTTTGTAAAGGATAACCTTTGTGATTTACCAAACTGACAAGCACCACATTTATAGATCATATGTTGTTTGGATACATTAGGTATCCCAAGCACACATTGATCCCTACATATCTACTTCAAGGTTCTCTCACCAATGTGCCCTAATCTTTTATGCCAAATCTCTAACTCAGACAATGTTTGATCCTAATAATTGTAAAGTGCAATGTTTCTAGTGTCCTCAAGCTCAAATGTAAATAATCTACCTGTTTTTTCTCCCTTGGAAATTCTCTTGACTCCATGTTGGGAGTCCTCCACAAAAGCTTGTGATAGTAGGTACATAAAGAACCTTACTCAACAGATTTCTATTCCCATCAGAAGTTTTGACATTTCCTACCTTGACCACTGAATGCTTGGTGTCATCACCTATCTGCACTTGGTGCTTTCCCTTGGGCTCCTCAAGATCAAAAAGGAGAGCTACATTGCTTGCTACATGGTTTGAACAACCTGAGTCAATATAGAAGAGGTGCTCATCATTCATACCTTGTTTTGAAGTCATGCTCATAATGAGAAGCGAATCCCCTTGATCCTCTATATAATTGTTGAATTCTTTTCTTGATTTGTATCTTCCTGATAATTTTTATTGTAATTGTTGTTATAGCTATGGTTGCAGCTTTGATTATGGTTGAATCTTCCTCTTGATTGTGAGTAGCCACCTCTTTGAAATCCTCTTCCTCTTTGATTCTTCAAGTTCCTATAGCACTCATATGTTGTGTGATTAGACAATCCACATATGTGGCATGGGGAAGAGTTGAAAGGTCTCCCCCTACCTTGCTTACCTCGTCTGCCCCTTCCTCTTGAGTTACTACCTCTCCCTACATAGTTAGCTTGAGAAGTAATACCTTCATCTTCTACTTTCTTTCTCTTTCCTTTATCTATATAGAGGGAAGAAGAATTGTTACCTCTTGAGGGTTCTCCATTTTTGTTGAGCTTGGTTGCATGAGTAAAGAGTTTTCCCATGAGTGTGGTAAGATCTAGAATTTGCATGTCCATGTAAAGGTCCATAGCAGTTGTGAAAGCTTCCCACTTATCATCTGCCTTGATGCCATTGATTGTTTGTCCCACTATTTGCTCCTCTTCAATCTCCTCTCCTATGCTTGCCAATTGATCAGCTACATATTTAACCTTGGTCACATACTCTGAAACATTCTACTTGGTTGCTTCTTTTGAGTGGTAAATTCAATCCACAATTGATTTTTTCTAGCTCTCGTGTTGGAAGAAAAATATGAAGATAATGTATCCCAAGTCTCTTGGGATGTTTTACAATTGCTAATGTGAAGAAGAAGGAATTCAAAAATAGAGTTAAGTGGATATGACCTTGCTAAAGCATCTTTGGCACACCATGAGTTGAGTCTTTCTAGCTCCTCTCTTGTAGCTTGACCTTTGCTTCTAAAAATGGGCATCTCCTCATCTCCTGATATGTATCCATAGAGACTCCTTCCTTGTAGATAGGTCTTCATCCTCAAGGACCATGCTCGATAGTAATTCATGTCCAATTTATCAATAAAAGAAGGGAAACCATCTCCCATTTCACCTTAACTTGCTCTGATACCACAACTAGAAGAGATGGATGGATACCTCAAGGAAGTGAGGTGGTACTGCCAAAACCTACTTTGTACCTATCCTATTTCACTTCAAATTTTGATATTAGGCCCTTTTATCTTGCAAATGACACCAATAAAGTACATATGTGTTTTGCAGTTGATCCTTCAAACAATTGAATCAAAACAAACTATTTCACAAATAGCTAGTATCCCAAAACTTGCTATTTTGGTCCACACACCTGCTGGTTCTTTTGCTCAGTGCTCACAGTACAGTAACAATTGCTTAAATTCCTTTTGAGGGAGTTTAACTAGCTTAGATAGCTAATGATTACAATTGGAAGCATTTAAAATAACAAACCATACACTGAGAAATCAATTTAGCAATCCATGGCTTACCCCCGACTTTTTAGGGACTGAGTAGTAATTGACCAGAGAGCACTTCGATGTTGTTTTCTCCCAATTGACTGAAACAAAAGCTTTGAAATTTGGATAGCATAAAATAGACTTTGAGTTGGTTCCAACAAGCTATAGAACATGAAAAATGATGGAGAAATCACTCAGATATGGTCATGCAAAGTTCACTGTTCTAAGTAGTCATAGCAGAGAAGTAGACAAAGATTATGAATGAAGTATATCTATTATAGTACATGATTTTACAAGATCATTGGCATTATGATGATGCCCAATGATAGTGGAATGAGTAGGCTATGGAGTGAGCTACTCAAACCCTACTAATGATCAATGAAAGAGCTCTCTAAGAGGCCACTCAATCGTGACTTTTACAAGCTCCTTTTATAAGGATTTTCTTCAATTTGAATTTGAATTCCAAATTAGGCTCCAGTTAAAAGTGATTCCTCTAAATGAGGAGATATTCTCTCATGAAACACATGTAGCTCATACTTCTCCTAACTCCACGAATTTTTTGGCTTTACAAGATTCTTGATTATTTAATCATTTACAAATGGTAAATGATCCAATGTTACAAGCAATGATTCACATGCTTTATCAAATTGTTGCACATTTTTCCTTCCATGCCTAGCCAAGTGTGAAGGCTTGGACATTTGCACCAACACACACTAGTTAGAGATTGAGTGCAGACGAGCCAATGGGATACCCAAATAGGAGTGCATGTTTCAAGCATGTCAGATTGAGGTTGAGAGTGAGGAGCACTTTGTGGTACAATGTCAACTATATTCAGACCTTAGAATACAGTTGAATTAGTGAGCTCATTACAACACTGCATGAGGAGTGAGAATCAAGGTTGACTCGGATGCTTTCACATAGCCAAATATCATACACATGATCATTTGCTACAACCTAGATAGATCGAGAGCACATGTATAACATAGATTATCACACAATTCTTCTAGAGAGTAGAGGCATATGCAATTGTGTAGTCCCCCTAATATAGGACTCACTTGAGAAGGTCCAAGCATAGCCGACGAGACAATGACCCATGTTCCTCAGTACCAGATACCACAACTCTACGATAACACGATCATGAAGTTATGTTTACGACGTGACCAATAGAGGGGGTACCCTTCTTCTCCCTCTCTCCCCCTCTTCCCTCTCTCTCTCTCTCTCTCTCTCTCTCCTCACCCTTCCCTCTCTCTCTCATCCCACTTCTCTCGCTCTCCCTCCCTCCCCCTCCCCCTCCCTACCTCTCTCTCTCTCTCTATCTCTCTCTATCTCTCTCTCTCTCTCTCTCTCTCTCTCTCTCTCTCTCTCTCTCTCTCTCTCTCTCTCCCCTCCCCCTCCCCCTCCCCCTCTTCCCCTCCCTCCCCCCCCCCCCTCCAACCCTCCCTCCCTCTCTCTCTCTCTCTCTCTCTCTCTCTCTCTCTCTCTCTCTCTCTCTCTCCCCTCTCTCCCTCTCCTCTCTCTCCCTCCCTCCCCCACCCTCCCTACTGAGATGTCTTAAGAACGATGTACTTTTATAGGTCAAGATGTCTCATTGACATGATGCAGACTACCTTCAAAATCTTTAGATGCATCAGACCACCCCATGTGTCCACACCGATATTTGAGAACAACACTGGCGATCTTGTCTATGACATGAGTACAATGTTGTCACTCCAGGTGTGCTACACATGGCATTGCCGGATCAAATACCTACCTATATGTTATAAATTGACCTTTGAAGAAATGTTTACTACATGTTTTTGGGAGTATCACTGGGAGGTATTCATTGGCCAACCTACACATCTGTTACAACTATTCGCTTGTGAATAAATCATGTACTCTAGACATTATCGCCTCCAACCACATGATGAACCTTAGGTTGTTGACTAGGAAAACTTAGAAGCAGATCTAGCAAGAGTTATTCATGTCAGCAAACAAACACGCGCCCATGATCTCTTGCATACATACATCACCAATACGTTGCAACAAGGATCTATCGAGGATGACAGACATGACAGGGAGGGGGTATTGGCAGTGCAACTGAGAGTGGCCACAAGCATCTGCATATAGAAAATATGTGAAAGAAGAATGCAGTAATCTTGGGGGGCCATACATCATTTTTTTCAAGAAATATGTTTTACAGTACTTTATTCAAAACTTCAAACAATGCTTTTCATCACTCTTGTAACATATGTATCATAGAATACCCAATTTTGTATCAAGCAACTCTATTTTGTGCAAGCTGAGGAGTCCTCAAGCTTGATGAGCTTAAGTAGAATGCTCACACCAATTTAAACTTCATTTGGATCTCCAAATGACCATTAGAACCTAATTTTTAACTATGCCAAACACTAGGTTCAAAACCAGTCAAAACTCGTCTAGGAACTATAAAAAGAGCTAGAGAGCTCATTTTTTAGGTTGGCTTGTTAGAGCTTGCAGGTTGTTTGTGAACTTGTAAGAGTGTTCTTAAGTAATAGAGCTTAATCTTCACCTTCTATTGCTTCTCTCTTGTCTCTACTGTGTGTGTGTTTGTGTATGTGTTTATGGATTTGCATGCTTCTAACCTTCACCCTCACTCACCTCACTCGCTCACGATCTTCATATCAAACTATCTCTTCCATGGATTGACAATTAAAGAGGTGGAGTTTCTTGATGTGGTACCTACACTCATCTAGAAAAACACATAGGATCATAAAAGATTGGAGTGGCCCAAGCGGTAGCCAAAAGTGGACACCAGGACATCCATAAAACAAATTACCACTTTGTGCCAAAACAAGCCAACCTCCAAGCGAGGACCGATAGCAATGTATATCATGTATAAATAATAATAATAATAATAATAATAATAATAATAATAATAATAATAGTAATAAATACATAAATATTTCCCTTTGCTAATGGATTGACGATCGATCCTGCCGACGATCGATGTGCAAACTAATCGAGAGCTGAAGCTCTCATACCAAATGTGATGGTCCGCTCCAAGGGAAGTCCTTCTTTACCTAACCCACAAGGAGACGGATGGCTATGAAGTTGAAGGGGCAATCCCCTTGACTTCTCCGAGAGCAAGTTGGACTTAACCCGAAAGCAAAAAGGGGCAACCATCGAAAGCGGGCCGGCCTCGTAGTAGATTGTCGTAAAGTCCAAGGTTGTCCATTTCCAAGAGGCATAGTGGCTCTCCATTGCCACACACATCCATAGCCCATTAGAGTGAGCAGACAAGATTAGGGACGAGCCGGTCCACTGTTTATTTGGGGAGATAATGGATAGATTCCAGAAATGAAGTGGTTTGCAAATCTCTGCTTCAAACCAGCCAAATACAAGTATAGGAGTGTAAAGTGGACCCATTGAGCTTCCCAAAAATCACAAATAATCTGCTAAGTGCTTTGGCGTATGATCCTCTAATTAATGGATCAAATCAAATACCAAGTAATTTGAGATTTGATTCCTCCTAACTCTACGTGAGAGTAGTGCAATTAACATATGCACTTTTACAAGGATAAAAGTAAATTGCTTTTTACAGGGGATAGTCATATGTGACTTCAAATGATTATATGAGTACTAGTTGTCCAAGTATGTAGACTTGGACTCATTTGCACCAATAGCTCTCCCTCATTCCTAACATGCATGGTCTTCATTTTTCCTTGATTTCCTACAATCCAATCATCATCTTGAAATTGTTCATCTTAGTTCCATCCAAGGATTTTGTTAGCATATTTTCACATTGCAAATTGGTTGATACATAGGACAATTGGATGTCCTTGCTAAGTAGCTTCTCTCTCACATAATGATAGTGCACTTCATTGTGCTTAGTCCTTGCATGATACATAGGATTAGCAGCCAAATGAAGTGAGCTAGTATTATCTCCAAAGATCATTGGAGTATAGGAATGTAATCTAAAATTTGTATAAAGTAGCTTAAGTCACATAGCCTTTTATGTTGCATTTGCTAAGCCTCTATATTCTGCTTCAGTTGATGACAATGCCACAATTGGTTATTTCTCTCATGACCATGAAATTTGGTTTGAACCTGCAAAAGATAAGTAGCCAGAAGTGCTCCTCCTATCATCTTTTGAGCCAACCCAATCTGCATCAGAATATATCTTGATATCTAGGTTAGATGTGAATGGATAAAATAGTCCTTTATTTATGGTACCCTTTAGATACTTTAAGATCCTCTTGACGGCTTCCATGTGAGGTTTTTTTGGTGTATGCATAAATTGTCTTAATGTACTTACTCCATAGCATATGTCCACTCTTGTTAGGGTTGCATAATTGAGACTCCCAACAAGCCTTTGATAACCTGTAATATCTTCAAGTAGTTCTCCCTCATGAGAAATAAGTTTGTGATTGAGTTCCATAGGTGTACCTACAACTTTAGTGTTCTCCATCTTGAATTTAACCAACATATCATGAATGAACTTCCTCTGAGTAATAAAGATACCAAAATCTGAATATACAAGTTCTAATCCAAGAAAGTATGTTAACAAACCAAGGTCACCAATTTTAAACTCTTCCATCATCTGAGCTTTGATTTGCTTGATGCCATTGGCATCATTCCCTGTAATGATAATTTCATCCACATAAACACATCGATAAATAACTTCTGAGTTAGTCTTCTTAATGAACAAACAAGAATATACTTTGCTAGCAACAAAACATTGGTCCTACAAATATGTGACAAGCCTATTGTTCCAAGCTCTAGGAGCTTTCTTTAAACCATCAAGTGCTTTTCTTAATTTGCATACATATTCTGGTTTGTCCTTGTCTTCATATCTTGGTGGTTGAGCCATGTAGACTTCTTCATAGATCCATCCATTAAGAAATACATTTTTGACATCTAATTGATACAAGTTCCAATTCTTTGAAGCAGCAATACTCACTAAAACCCTAATTGTTGGAATCTTAGCCATAGGTAAGAAGGCATCCTCATAATCCACTCCATGGATTTGAGCAAACTGATTTGCTACTAGCCTTTTTTTATACCTGTTTCTCGAACCATTTGAATTCTTCTTTACTTTGTAAATCCACCTAGATCCTATTACCTTCATGCTTGGTTTCTTGGGGACCAAATCCCAAGTATTGTTCTCTTGAAGTTCTTTAATTTCATCATGCATAGCTTGTCTCTATTCTTCCTTCTTATTTGCTTCTTCAGATGAACAAGGCTCCTCTGACATAGAATCTTTAGTCATGTATATAGATCCCTGGTTACTAGTGATGTATCATAGCTATATCTTATGGGTTTCTTACTCTCCCTTTGAGATCTTCTAAGTGCTTGATTGGATGACTCTGGAATGTCTTCCAATTGTTTGAATTTTATCTTGCCCTTGGACTTCCAAGCTTTTTTAGTCCATCTTTTCTTCATCTTCTTCTCATATTTGTGGTTCTTCTTGAGTTAGGGTTAGAAAATCACTTTCCAAGTCATAAGGTAGCTTTATTTTCCTGCAATCATCTTCAAAACAAGAATTATTTTCATCAAACACCGTATCCTTACTAACTGAGAATCCTTTATTAATGGGATTATACAACCTATATCCTTTCTTATTTTGATCATAGCCAATGAAAATACACCTTTCAATTTTTGGATCAAGCTTTCTTGTAATCTGTGAGGGTATATCTGCATAAGCAATGCATCCAAAGATTTTATAATGATCTAGGGAAGGTCTTCTACCATTCCATACCTCATAAGGTATTATTCCGTCCAAGGACTTGGATGGAAGCCTATTAATTAAGTATGTGGCTATAATAACAGCCTCTACCCATAAGTAATTTGGAAGTTTCTTTTCATTCAACATTGATCTTGCAGTCTCTACTATTATTCTATTCCTTCTCTCTACCACTCCATTTTATTCAGGAGTGTACCTTGTTGTAACCTCTCTTTTTATGGCTTTTTCTTGTAAGAAGGAGTCAAATTAATGTGAAAAATACTCACCACCTCCATCAGATCTAAGCCTCTTCAAGCTTCTACCTATTTGGTTCTCAACCAATGCCAAATACTTCTTGAAACAAGTGAAGACCATCTTTATGCTTCATGAAGTAAAGAGTTGTCCATCTACTATAGTCATCTATGAATGAAACATAGTACCTTGATCGTGAGATTGATGGCTCTCTACTAGGACCCCACATATCTATGTGCACCAACTCCAAGTAGTCTTCATACATGTATCCTTTTTTGTTGAATGGTTTCCTGTGTGATTTGCCAAATTGGAATGCTCCACATTTGTAAATCATGTGTTTCTTGGATACATTTGGAATGCCAAGCACACTCTAATCCCTACATATTTGCTTTAGTGTCATTTCACCTGTATGACCTAGTCTCTTATGGCATATCTCTAGTTCAGGTAGGGTTTGATATTTGTAATTGAAGAGAGCAATATTTCGATATCTTCAACTTCAAATGTAAAGAGTCTCCCAAATTTCTCACCTTTTGCAATCCTCTTGAAGCCTTGTTGAGCATCCTCCACATATGCTCCATGCCTTGTGAATCTAACTTGTAAGCCCTTCTCAACAATCTGCCCAACATTGATTAGGTTTTTTGTTATGCTTTTCACATATAATACTTTACTTAAGAGGTTCATGTTACCATCAGATGCTTTAACATTTCTAATCTTCTTAACAGAGTGCCTAGTGCCATCACCTGTCTGGACTTCATGCTTCCCTTTAGGTTCTTCAAATCAGATAGCAATGCTACATTTCTAGCCACATGTTTGGAACAACCAGAATCAATATAGAATAGATGCTCATCATCTTTACCTTGCTTGATAGATCATGTTCATGATTAATAGAGAATCCTCTTGATCTTTTGTATAGTTGTTGTAGTCTCTTCTATCTCTGAAGCCTCCTTGATAGTTGTTGTTGTTGTTGTAGCGTTGATTGTAATTATAATGGTAATTATTTCCTCTATTATTGAACATGCCTTTGGATTGTCCATAGCCTCATCTATGGAAGCCTCTTCCTCTCTGATTCTTTGTGTTCTTGAAGCACTCATATGTGGTATGATTGGTTAAGCCATAGATGTTGCAAGCTAAATATTTGTATGATCTCCCCCTCCCTTGCTTTCCTCATCTGCCCCTTCTTCTAGTACCTCTTCTTCTACCTGTGAAATTTACTTGAGAGGTACTTGCCTCTTCTTCATTCCTTTTACCTTTGCCTTTATCCTTACTCTTATTTCTATCTATGTACATGGCAGAAGATTGATTACCTCTAGAGTTATCTCCATTCTTATTGATCTTTGTCTCATGTGTGAAGAGTTGCCCCATCAATGTGTTGAGGTTACGTATCTACATGTCCACATATAGGTCCATTGCTATGGTGAAGGACTCTCATTTTTCATCAGGCTTGATGCCATTTATGATATGCCTTACTATCTGCTCCTCTTATATTTCTTCTCCAATGCTCCCAAGTTGGTCAGCCACATCCTTCATCCTCGTCACATAGTCAGCTACACTTTGCTTTGGTTGCTTCTTCAAAGGTTCTTTCTAGCCCTTGTATTTGATGAGAATTATGAAGAAAGTTGATGAGAAGTATGAAGAAAGTACTTCCCAAGTCTCTTGGGAAGTTTCACAATTCCTAATATAAGATAATAAGAAATCAGATATTGAGCTAAGTATATAAGACCTAGCTAGAGCATCCTTTGCACAACATGTAGCTAGAGCATCCTTTGCACAACATGTGTGAAATTGGGTCTAGGAATCTCTCAATGATTGGGAACTTGAGCTTGTAGCTCCAACATACGTAATTCCTCACGTACTTAGTGCATGCAAGCAAACATTTGGTGAAATGCATTATCTACAATGGATGATGATAACAACGATGGTGTGTTAAACAATGAGGTTTGTGCAGTGGTTGATGTAGGGGGAAAGGGAGATGGGGTTGGGATTGTGGATGCTATGGTGATAGTTGAAAAATGTGTGGTCATGAGAGAGTGTAGTGGGGTGGTGGATGTGAGTGTTAGTGTTTTGGGTGGTGAGATGTCCATGTCACCTAGAAGTGTGATCAAGTGAGCTAATGGTGAAGAGTGGCGTGGCTGTGGGTGGGTCGCTGGGTGTAAACATAGGATTTACAAACATGGATGAATACATTACATGGGGAGCTTCATGGAGTGATTGGTGTCGGGGGAAGATAATGGCAATGGACTAGGTCTAGAGGTGTCACATGTGAAAAATTCATGGGATGTTGTAGGGGAAACAATGGTTGTTCTGAAAAGTGAATGGAAGAAATAGAAGGGGTGAGGAAAGGATTAGGGGGAATGGAGGAAACTATCATCGAGGTAATGGGTGTAGGGGGTTCAGTGGGAGAACTAGAAATTGGATGTATTATGGCTTCTACAAAAGTGCTTGGGATAGGTGGAGTTAGCGAGAGTAAGGTAGCATATACAGGGGAAGTGGGAGGTATCGGACAAGGGAGGGTTCCTACTAATGTAGAGGTGATTTCCAAATGGTGGTGGGTATCGATGTAGAGGATCAGGGAGGAGATTCGAGAGTTGTGCTTCTTTGTGGTGATGGGAAGATCGGGTGTTGGTTGAAACATGGATATATTCACTAGGTCTTAACATCAAGCCGATATGTCTAAGGTCAAATTGTGGCAAGGGTTTTCTCTTTAAGAAATGGAGTGCTTCTACTATACTCATTGACTGGACTAATTCATTAAAAACTTTGACAAAGGAAGCTTCAAATGCTTCACTGACCAGTTCTTGTTGTAGAATTTCCTTAATCTGTTGTTCTCAAATCCATTTGGTTGCCCACACAACTTGCATATTGTGATACAGATTTTGAATGGCAATCGTGTATGCAGCCACCTCTCATGTATCCTCTTCTCTTATACTTGTATCACTGTGAGCCTCAATGTGTTTTTGTTCTTCGTGTTCGTGTTTGTCGTCATCTTGCGAGTCTTGACAATGTTGGCTCTCTTCATCATGGCCTTCATCATCAGTTACTGTGTTGTCTTCCTTGTCTGAACTTGGTACTACTTATTCACATCCTTGTTCAAGTTGAGAGCTAGGGTAGCTCAGTTGTTCATATTCTTGAGAGAAAAATTGTGTGTCTGAAAACTGGAACTCACTTGAAAATGAATCTTGCATCTCAAAATCAAAGTTGGTATTGGGAGGTTGTGCTTCTAGGTTGGGTATTGGGAATGTAAATGCTTTCACACCAATGGTGGTGGAAGCATCTCTTACGTCAGTAGTTGGGGCATGAGTGGTGGTGGTAGGGATAGCTTCTGAGGTGAGTGATGCACTCATGGTACCTTCAGTTGTGATGGGGCATGATAGGCGAATAGGAATAGGTGGTACGGGTACTTGATGCTTTCTGGGGGACTGTTGTGGGGAAGGTTAAGGTGATGGAAATTATGGGACCTATAAGCATGGTATCGTACCTCTCATATGATTTCTTTCTCTTGCCTTCATTGACTTGCGGGCTTTCTTGGAAGTTCTTTTAAACTGCTTGAACTGAGCTCACTAGTCATAGTGTGCTCAATGGGGATATCGTATGCTAGACACATATATAAAATCCTAGTAATGGCACAATAGCCATGAATGACCCTTTTTTGTGCCCATCTTTGTTGTTCCAAATATAATTGTTCCTGAATCCAACTGGCAAGATCAATTGTTTGGGACCCCATATATGCCAAGTATAAGCCAAACCAAATTCATTTGTGTGGCAGTGTAAAATCATCTTGGGCGGGGAAGGCAAAGTGTTTCATACATACTCGTAACGATGTTGACAACTCAGGTGTTATGGCTGAAATATCTACCCATTTGAGTACATCATCTTTCTTCATTGGCTTTGGGATGAGCCTTTCCTTTTCCGTTGGTGTATGCGTGCCATGGATCTTGAGTGCAGAGATGAAAATTCTTAGAAGGGGGATTTGTAACTAATGAGGACAAAAAGAACATGCCGGGTAACTCTTTCCTGACAGGTTGTTGCAGTATGGCAACCGAATAGAAACAACGATAAAAGTCATGTTTGGGGAGCGGAGCACTATTCTGTAAACCTTGCTCTTGCCTAGATTGATTATACCTCTTTTGAATTTTGAAGGGTCTAGAAATCCTGAGAGAAGAATTGGTATCTGCCCCAAGTATCTCCACTGAAGCATAGCATTGCATCGTAAATGTCACTCCACCAAAAGGGCCACCCATGGTTGGGTATATGGTCTCTATGATATGCCACTAGACACCAAGACTAAAGAATTTCCTAGACATTGTCACCAAAATGTGCATGAACATCTTTGAAGTAATGACAATGGTGTTCAAAACATTTTGAAATGTCAAAGCGCCATACATCTCTGGACCAAGGTTTAATGAAGGAAAATTTGACCTCGTATATGACATGAGCAAAACCCCATCAATCAACACCATCTATGCTTGGAATACGAGAATTAAATATATGACTCCTTGTTACAAGTAGACATTTGAAAAGACATTCTCCACCAATTTCTGGGAATATCACTCTGAAATCTTCATTCCTAGACCCATGCATCTATTTGCAATGGAACAGGCTCTGCATGTAGATCAACTGAGTATGCCTCATCTAGACATTCCAAGTCTTGTAGATTAGGATCATCTGATGACAGACTTAGCAGGAGGTCTTCACCTGAAGGAATAGGACTCAGTAGCAGATGCGGTGCAATACTATATCTCACACCCTAATGGGAAAAAAGAAAGCTAAAGAGAGAATGAAACGGGAAAAAAAGAACAAAGGGGTGGAGGAAAAGAGCTTAGAAAAGAGAAAACAAAGAATTAGAAATCACAACCTCTCCTAAATAGAAATCAAATGGGATTGAAGTTGAGAAATCCCAACTTATATCTATGGATGCTCAACTAGAAGATTGTTATAGGGTGGTTTATACTGCAAATAACTTAAGAAGTGAATGGAATTTTGTGAGTATTGATGTCGTGCTTCACATTAGTGAACATATTCTTCCAACCAATGTATCTTCATTGAATTTCATAGGTATGATAGAAAAAAAGTGGTTGTCAATGAGCTATGCTATATAGAAAGGTTTTATGTTTCGGATTTTATGAATGAAGATGTCATGTTAGGTTCCATATGGCTCAGAAAACATAGGGAAGAGGAAAGAGCCTTCATTTATGAAAACTTTGAAACCCTTCCTATAGTTTATGTACTTGATGATCCTAATATGCATCCTCATTATAAACAATGTGGGCATGAGCATTTGTCTATTGATTGTCCATATCATCCAAATAAACTCTCCCACATAAGTGAAAGCAACATCCATAATTATTCACATGTTGAATTAAAATAAAATTTCTCATCTCACTTTGATTTACTTGAGTCACAAGAATCTTTGGAGAAGGGAGCAATGGAGGAATTCAAGTGCTTGGAGGATATAGAAGGGCCCTCTCTTCCTCTAATTTTGGATTTCTCTCATGAATCCATGAGCAAGGATGGTCTACACATTTATTATCAAGAGGGGGATAAGCAATTACTTTGTACCAATTCTATGGAAGATACTATGGTTTCTATGGTCTATCATGAAGATCCACCATTTGTAGCTCTAGTGATTCTACATGTAATAAGAATGAATGTATTGATGCATCTCTAGATCAATCCCAAACCACACAACCTAATGATCTATCAAATAAAGAATTTTTATGTATAGAAGATCACTTAGACCTTACCTCACCCATATTTCATCCCTTGAACAATACTAATCTATCTTTTGAGGAGAAAATCAATCTAAGGGATAGGAACACTTTGTTGAATTCTACATGTAAGGATGAGTTTTCCCTAGAGAATCACATAGAAGGAACAAAATGACCTTACATTAAGAACAAGAATACCCATTTCCATTGTAATGTCAAGAAAATTTGGGTGGCCAAGCAATTACTTATAGCCCAACCAAATTGAATTGTGATACGGGTACCAAAAACATCCCTTTTACAAAATCAATGAGTTCACAAAAAAAGCTCTATAATTCATGGTCTAGACCCATCACACATTATCATGAAGAAAGAACAAAATTTAAAAGAAATCCAAAGAAGAATTTCAAGGCTAGGACAAGCAAAGCCTAAAACCTCTTCGTGCGGCATCCATGGGTGTCAAACCAAACCTTGCCCAATGCACAATATATGTTCAAGATACACATCAAGCATGCATTGACCAGGGCCTTATCCAAATGCCAAGCATTAGGCACTTTAAGTTTAAACCATGCACCAAGAGGGCACACGTACATACATTGTAAAAAATTTCTTTTCATTTTTTTTTCTTTTGGGATGGTGGACAAAGGTATCATCCATTGCAATGGTTGATGAAAAGGAGAAGACTCTTGGAGTTGGACGATTGGAGAAAACCTCAACATCTCCTCACCCTTGAGCACTTCACCAAAGATCCATTCTATTTTGCACCATTTTTTTTAATGCATTTTTAGAGTATGTATAAGATAGGGTCTCATCATAAGACGTGCATAGGCACTTTTTTGGCTTACCACTTATGCATCCTTATGCATGGACTAAGAACAGATGAATTAATTTCACCTATATGACATTCTCATACATCATCCATATTTCATCTTTACATTCCCATTCTAAAAAAAAAAACATTATAGCACATTTTTCTCACCTATAGGAGGCAAAAGACCAAAGATAAAAGGTGGTCGACTCCAAAAACATGCAAAAAGCAAGATGAAGGAAAGAAACAAAGTGACACACTCCAATGACATAGGATCATGCACTCAAAGGGGGAACTTCACACTCTTCCACAAAAAGCTCCACACTTGCAAAGGCTTTTTCAGGGACCACAACGTCAAGGAGGAGGGAGTGTGTTAGGCCATCGGATTGGAATATGTAATTTTATTTTTCATAGTCGCACGCACCAAAAAGGCGTAGCGAACAGATGTAACTCTTTATTCATTAATGAAAAGGAAGTCACGATGTTCTTCGGTGAGAGATGGGAATCGCCAGTCTGTCTGTCTGGGCGACCGCGCTGGAGTGCTGTGTTGCAGAGTTGCATCAAGCTTGAGTATTGTATTCTGTTTATTGAGTTACACTAGTTAATCATTAACACAGTATTGCTCCGGGTAATATTAATAAGTTTGTGCGAAGTTGTGATTGTTAATTCGCGTGATAAGCATAGTGTGTAGTGATAATCCGTGAATTGAAGACGGTTAACTATTTAGTGAATGATGAATTGGGAAAATTAAACAAAGGGCCTCTGCACTGTCAGACCCCTATCCATTCCCAAGAACCCAGAAATAAGATTAAAAGTGGCTTAATGAAAAGCACTTTTAACACTGGCACCGTCTATGGGAAGATGGAAACAGATTTGGAATAACCACTAAGGGCAGAGCAGTACTCAAGATGAGCAATGGAGAATAGTAACTGCTAGTTGAAGAAGTGATATATGCCGGTTACTCGTTTCGGTGAGTCCTATCCGAAGTATAGAAGCGACCAACATCCGTGGACAATTCCTAGTGTATTAGGAACACCCCTCGGTAGCAGAAGTGAAGGACAAGCAAGTACAGAAGAAGATAGTGCGCGGTAGGAAACAGGTACACCTTTTGGTGCAATTCCGGTGTGTTCCGGTACCACTCCGGTCTATTCCGATGATACTTCCTTACGTTCAGAAGACAATTCACTAGTGACTGGGTGTACATCGACCCAGTGTGGAGATAGGCCAGTACCTATTAGCGATCATTTGTGGCTTTTCGGTGAGCATTCGGGTCTCTCCGGTGGAAGTTCATTGCTTTCCGGTGCACATCCGGTGCTTTACGGTGAAGGATCCATGCTCTTTGGTGCGGGATCCACGTTTCTTGGTAAAGGGTCCACGTTTTTGGGTGAAGGCTCCACGCTCCTGGGTAAGGGATCCACGTTTTTTGATGAAGAATCAACGCTTTTCAATGAAACCTCAGCGTCATCCGGTGGTACTGCGGTTGAATTGGGTGCTAGTTTGGGCATCTTCGACGAGCATTCAATAGCAGAAAGTGGTCAACCACAAGGGATAGTACTTCCACAGATAGGAACCATGAGTACTTCTGGCCAACAACAACAACAACAACAACAACAATAGTAGCAGCAACAACAACAGCAACAACAACAACAGCAGCCACATCCACCTCAACCGGTCCCAACATGAGTGACTTATACAAAATTTGGTGGATTTTTGGGGGATGACCCCGACGCACATGTTCGCACATTCGAAATCAGTTATGCAGTGTTGAACCACCCACTAGATCCGAAATACAAGGCCATCGTGTTTCAGGCCACACTGGTTAATGAAGCAGCAAGGTGGCTGACAGAATATGATATTAATCATTTCAGTAATTATGATGATGTGAGGGATGCGTTCTTGAAGAGATTTCATTTGAAAAAGAACCCTGCAAAATTTTTTGACTATTTGTAGAACAATCAGTAGAAACCATACCAGAGTGTCTAGGAATATGCAACACTTTTCAGAACTCATTTGCGGCAGCTGCCACCGGTGCATGCCAACCTGCCAGATGACGTCATAACACAATGGTTTATCAACGGCTTAAATCCACAATTAAAACAAATCATGATCATTCACTGTGTGGGCGGAATGACATTGGATGCTGTCATTGCAATGGCTTTATAGTTGGAGCACAAGGTTGGAGGGTTTATAGAGGATCTGGAATGGTTGAAAGCAAGTAAGAAGGTGACCGAGGATCCGTCCAAACAAATGTATTGTACTAAGTGTAAGAATCCGGGTCACACTAGTTCCACATGTGCTCTCAACCAAATGTATTGTGCCATTTGTAATACGATGGGTGACTCAGCAGAAACTTGTGCATACAATGCAAAGGTGCAGGGTAGAACGGCAGTAAATGCCATAATACAAGAGCAAGGCCAGCCAGCCACCCATTATATACCGCCACAATTACGAACTAACCAGCAGCAAGGATATAGGAACTATCAAGGTCAGTGTAACAACAATTTCAATCAAAATTGATGGCATACGGGTACATCGGTTGAAGGCACCTCTCTCCCATCCCCTCGTTGTCATTTTTGTGGTGAGGTTGGGCATGTTCGTAGATTTTGCAAAGAGGCCGCAAAGTACGATAAAAGAAAGAAAGAAAGACAAAATCTGATGACAAATATGGTTTATATTTCCCCAGTCAAGTCACAAGTAGCCGTAGTACAGACAAGATCGGGAAAACAGTTGCAACCAGAAGCTGAGGTTTTCGAGCCCGGCATTCGTGAGCAACAGTGGATGTTTTCAAAGGCCACTCAATGGAAAACTAAGGAGCCGAAGGTGTTCCCTTACCCAGTTCCGGTAACTCAACCTCCTTTGCCAAATGTAAGACCGCATGCACAGAATTCCGCTCCGGCAACATAAGAATCACAACCAGAATCGGTAATGACCACGGCACAAACAGACTAGGTCTGGGATGTTATATCTAAGGCCTCAATCACACTCCCTCTAGGACAGTTGCTCACCCTAGTTCCTAGTGTCAGACAGCAATTTCACCAGTAGGTTAGCCCCCGACCTTCATGTACTCCGGCGACTACGACCATACAACCCAAGATGGATCCTACGGTGGATCATACGATACCGCTGAGCACCGTTTGGTATAAGAACCAGAAGATTACACAAGTTTTAATTGATGGAGGGTCTGGCATGAAAATTGCGACAGCTGCACTTTGTAAGAAACTGGGATGGACCCAAATTGAACCAGTGCACTTCTTTGTGCGAATGGCGGACAAATCCAGAGTCCATCCGGTGGGACTAGTACGTAATATTCCTATAACCCTACAGGGAACTACATTTAAAATGACTTTTGTATGTAGTTACATTGGATGCTATGCATCTACATGCACGACCATATGTAACAGAGCCAGTCCATATGTTGGATGGGCTATCTTATGATGAGGAGGAGGCTTTCCTTAAGACCAATAAGGACCTTATCCCATTAGGTATTGTAGACTTATAGGCGGTAGCAGATAATTGGAGTCCTGTGGAGAAGCAGAAGCAGATGATGACATAACCATGGATGAATCAACACTACAACAACTGTTGCAGCCCGCTCATGACTTGGCCAAGCCTCGACAATTTTATGTACCGGAGGATCAATTGGTAACATACAACTTAGGTGACACAGTCACCCCGAAGCCAATTAAAATTAAGGCAGGATTAGCAGACAAATTCCAGGATGATTTGGTACAACTCTTGTGTGAATTCTCAGATGTTTTCGCTTGGGATTACAGAGACATGAAGGGTCTTGACCCAAGGATTTATCACCATAGAGTGGTACTAAAACCGGATGCGATACCCATCAAACAACCTAATTACAGGATGAATCCTAATTATGCAGCACAGGTTAAGGCCGAACTTGATCGATTGTTGAAAGTGGGATTTATTGTGCCAATTGAGCATGCGGAGTGGATCTCGCCAATAGTGATCGTGACGAAGAAAAATAAACAGTTACGTATCTATGTCGACTACCGGAAGCTTACTGCAGCCACCGTACCGGATCCGTTCCCTCTTCCTTTTTTGGATACCATGCTCGATAGGGTCGTAGGTCACGAAATGTATTCTTTCTTGGATGGCTACAGTGGATATAATCAAGTGAGGATGGCGGAACAGGATATACTGAAGACCGCATTCATCACCAATTGGGGTGTCTATGATTGCACCGTAATGTGGTTCGGTTTACGGAATGCCTCGAGTACATTCCAAAGATGCATGCAGGAAGTGTTCTCACCTTACTTGACAACATTTATGCAAGTCTATTTGGATGATTTTTCATGGTTTGGCGACACTTCAACACACTTGTATCATTTACGGTGTTGCTTTGAAAAGTGTCGGGAGTACCGATGATGTTTGAATCCTACCAAATCAGTTTTTGCGGTCTCCTGTGGCAAGCTGCTCGGTCATATCATCTCCAAACAAAGAATACAGGTAGATCCTGATAAAGTAGCAACCGTGTTGGAGGCACCGGTCCCAAAGACACCGAAAGAAGTTATGCGGTTCCTTGGCCAGATCCGGTGGCATGTCAGACATTTACAGTGGTTGGCTCATCTAGCGACACCACTTAACGGACTTATGATCAGCACTCCGTGGAAGTATGAATGGACTAATGAGTATCAAATGGCATTTGATCGTTTGAAGGTCTTACTGACTCAGGCTCCGATTCTGCAACCGCCTGATTGGGAACGACCATTCCACATATTTGTGGATGCGTCGGACATAGCGATTGGCAGTGTGCTGATGCAAAAAACCGACAAATGGTTTCGGCCTGTGTATTATGCGAGTCGCTGATTAGCTCCGGCAGAGAGAAATTACTCTGTGACAGAACGAGAGTGTCTTGGTTTGGCGTACTATGTTAAGAAGTTCAGGCATTACTTGCTAGGACGAAAATTCACTTTCCATGTAAATCATGCCACCCTCGTGTATTTGGTTTGCCAACAACATTTAGGCGGCAGATTGGCAGGATGGGTTTTACTATTGCAGGAGTTTGATTATGAAGTTATTCACCGACCAAGTATGGCACATGTCTTGGCCGACTTTTTATCTCGATTGGATTTCGGTGAGTTTTCGGTAGGTGTTGATGATACGACACCGGCTATTTATGTCACCGAGCCATCTCCTGAAGAATCTGCAGAACTTCCTGTTGCCCCTACATATTATGATATGTTAATGACTTTTCTTACTGATGGTTGTTTATCTCATATCCTCACCTTCCTCTTTTCGGTGATACAAGCCGCCCAACCACCTCCGACTACCATGCTATTACATGAAGACTCTACTCGAATGATTGACGATGATGACGATGAAGATTTGCTTCAATTCTTTTGACACAAACGCAGATGTGTTAGTCCTTCCCAGAGTCAGGTACAGGGTTCCACTGCGGGCCACAAAGTTGAGGTCTTCCATGACACCACCACCTCTCTCCAAGTAGAATCCTCCGTTCCATCTTCTCCTCTCAAGCAGCCGGAACAAGACGCACGCATGGAAGATGTCGAGGAAGTCTCTTCACGGGAAGAATCTCATCAGCCGGATGAGAACGATGTGAAAGAAATCAAAGCCGTTACTAGAGGTACGGGTTGTCGATCCCCCTCATCACCTACCACTGTAGCCAAAGTAGATGTAGTCCTTACCGATGCTACTGAAGGAATGGAAGGCCAAACTCCTTCATCCCCAACCACTGAGGTCCATGCCGATACAATCAAGGAAGTAACTGGCACTGCTGAGGATGTTACTGAAGCTGCTGAGGAGATAAATCAGCATGAGACCGGAATTGTTTTGGTTCCCCATGCCCTTATTCCTCTTCCTCCGCCAATTACCAGTTCTGAGAATGTAGAACTTCTTCCTGGTACAACCTCCATTGCCATTCGAGAGGCATCAGCAGCTCAATTATCTTCTCTTGATTACTCTCCACCACCCTCCCCTCATCTCCTCTTTGCCTCGTCGTCACAACCTACTTCTCTTCCTCCTCCAGCAGTCATGTTCACTGAATTGGAGTCGATGGGTCGCCTCCTTATACAATTTTCTCAGCAATTACCCCTCCAGATGAAGTTAGCGACTCAGAGCATTCAAAAGGAGTTGCAGAGTAAAGTGGATTTGCTCGAAGCAGACATTGCTCCCCTCCAAGAAGAATCCATTGTAGTCAAAGATGAGAATCATGCATTGCAGACTCAGTTGCAACAACTTCAATATCAATTGAAGGAAAAGGATAACCTACTTGCTCAGCGCGACACCGAAATCACTAATCTGCAGCAAGCCCTTACCGACAAGACAGATGCCATGAATGCTTTAGGGAATGAGCTTCATAGTACAAGGGATTCCCTCAGCGTGTTAGAAGAAGCTTCTCAATCCCTTGCGGCCAATGTGCTTAAAGCAGAAGCTGAGTTACATAATGTCACTAAAAGATTGTTTCAGCGCGATCAAAAGTTCATAGAGGAGATCGCTAAGTATGTACGCTTGAAGAAAGAACTTGAAGGTGTGCAGAAGGAGAGAGAAGCTTACTATAAGACGATGCAGTTTCAAACTCAATAGTTGGAAAGACGTGAAAAGCAGTTAGGCATTCAACCAGACAAGTTGTCAAGAATTGATGCAGAGATCGCTAATATGAAGCAGGAAAGAGATGTTGCACTAGCCAACGATTTTTATCTTCAAGAAGCATCTTTGCAGACACAGATAGAACTGCTGACGAGTCAAGTAATTGCTGCTAGTTCGGTTCGAACTGATGCACAATTGGTCGAGCCGGACATTTTGAAGACTATGTTGGATTCCTTAAAGCAAAAGATCACAAGAACTTTTAAACTAGCCAGATCTCTATATATTCAAGGCATTATTGATGAGCCTTAGTTATATTCTTCTTTTTTGGGTTCGAGTCCACCGTGCGTGCCAGTGTTAGGCCACCGGATTGGAATATGTAATTTTATTTGTCATAGTCGCACGCATCGAAAAGGTGTAGCAAACAGATGTAACTCTCTATTCATTAATGAAAAGGTAGTCAGGGTTCTTCGGCGAGAGACGAGAATCGCCAGATTGTCTGTCTGGGCGACCGTGCTGGAGTGCTATGTTGCAAAGTTGCATCAATCTTGAGTATTGTATTCTGTTTATTGAGTTACAGTAGTTAATCATTAACACAGTATTGCTTCGGGTAATATTAATAAGTCTGTGCAAAGTCGTGATTGTTAATTCGCATGATAAACGTACTGCGTAGTGATAATCCGTGAATTGAAGATGGTTAACTATTTAGTGAATGCTGAATTGGGAAAATTAAACAAAGGGCCTCTGCACTGTCAGACCCCTATCCATCCCCAAGAACCCAGAAATGAGATTAAAAGTGGCTTAATGAAAAGCACAGTGTTAGGCCGCCGGATTGGAATATGTAATTTTATTTGTCATAGTCGCACACAGCGAAAAGGCATAGCGAACAGATGTAACTCTTTATTCATTAATGAAAAGGTAGTCACGGTGTTCTTCGGCGAGAGACGGGAATCGCCAGACTGTCTGTCTGGGCAATCGCGCTGGAGTGCTGTGTTGCAGAGTTGCATCAATCTTGAGTATTGTATTCTGTTTATTGAGTTATAGTAGTTAATCATTAACACAGTATTGCTCCGATTAATATTAATAAGTCTGTGCGAAGTGGTGATTGTTAATTCGCGTGATAAGCGTACTGCGTAATGATAATCCGTGAATTGAATACGGTTAACTATTTAGTGAATTCTGAATTGGGAAAATTAAGCAAAGGGCCTCTGCACTGTCAGACCCCTATCCATTCCCAAGAACCCAAAAATGAGATTAAAAGTGGCTTAATGAAAAGTACTTTTAACAGAGTGTTGACAGCACAGTTGTACTTTTTGGATTGTACTCTTATTCATCATCATTTTTACCTTTTTCTCCTTTTTAAATTAGTTTAATCAACACTCTTTTATAGGTGTGTGTGAGTGCCACACTAACCAATAAGTGAGATTCATTCTCCTTTTAGTTGAGAAATCCCACATAGCATGGTTTTTCCCATTTTGTATATAAAGAGGTCACTAAATCTTATTTTGGAGATCATTCATGGAGGTAATGAAATCATGCTAGTTTGTGGAATGCTTGGAGAGCTCTTGTTGTCTTTTCATGTGCTTGTGTACTTGTTCCTTTCTTGTCTAATACTTGTGACATATTATTTTGTTCATTAGTGATGTGATTATGCATGTGTGTAAGCTTGTGTGTGTCTTTAATGATGCTTTCATCTTATTCCTTGCGTACCTTGTTGTTAACCCTGTGCTAACGAAGCACCATTGTGTCGCTTGAATGCCTCTATGCAACATTTGGGTCTAGTGAGATGCTTCATGGTTTGACAAATATGAGTTGTGATGCTACAATGTCAACACATACATACATACATATATCCTTTACATATGTACATACATACATACATACATACATACATACATACATTCATGCATACATACATACATACATACATACATACATACATACATACATACATAAATACATGCATGCATACATACACATGTGCATATGCATATATGTACATACCTATACACATACACTAATATTGCACTAGTAGGATATATAAGAGGTTGTACATGTTAGTTTCTCTCACTTGAATTGAGATGTTATTGCATTCCATGTAAGTTAGGGTTATGATATTGAATTTGTTATGATTATGGTTATGTAGTTTCATGTTGTATACACTAGTGCCTACATAGGCCTTGATAAACCTGTACGAGCCTAGAAGCCTCTTTATTTTCTTTTCTCAATATTGATGCATATATCAATGGACATATCAACATGTATATCCTCCACTATATCAATGTGTATATGGACACCTTTTTGTTTTTTCAATAATTATTTCATGTCTTGGTTTTAGACATGCTTATAGATACTATGCTGAAAAATTATGTACATACTATTGGACACGATGACAAACACAACAAATACAAACATACCTTTAGATGTGTATTGCAATGCACACACGTTTTTTGAAGTTTTCATAGCAACATATATTTAGATGTGAATAATGACCATTGCAGTCAAAATGTGCATCGAGAAACCTAATTTTCTTGTAGTGAGAAACCCATTCGTAATATGAGCTCCTAGATCTTTTCTTCATGCTCAAACTAAAAATATCTGCAAGAACCCGAAGAATCAAAGGTCATAGCTACACAACCAATCTTAGCCTTGATGAATGAAGAAGCAATTGATTGCCCACCAAGTTTCACTAAATAATGGGTACTTCGAATTCTAAATAGCCACCAAAGGAAGCAAAAAATGCATCCTATGTGGGCCACAAAGAGATGTACCATTCCTCTTCTCATTCCCATTATTCAACCATAACTTATAAGACAAAACACTCACCATTAGAGAGTGTGCACACCAACTACAAACATCACTTTTTTTATCCTCATAATCCATGTGCACCTCACTCTCTTGTGTTTCATGCCTATGTATTACAAAGGTCACCCAATCCCATTATTCACATATTAATGATTATCCTTTCCGAAAAATATAAGATATTTGTAGGACAACTAGGCCATAAAGAAAGGGAATCACATGGTTTTTTAGAAGGGTTATAGCCTACGGAGAGTACATTCTTGGAGCAATAGGTAATTTTCTACAAAGTTTATTTGGTGATGTTGGTGTTATATGTCCACATTTTACATTAACAAAGCATAGGCACAATTCATGGCTCTAATAAAAAACATTCATGGAGTCCACCTCTAGCTCAAGCATGATGCACATGTCTTGATCAAGACAAATCCTTTCCACAAGTCACCTATATAAAGAATAGGGAGGGGCTATTGATCAAGTGAAATGTTTTCCATCTTTACCATGGCATACATTTGTTAGTTATACTCAATACTCCACCCTCAAGTGACCACAAATGATCCATGGTGCCCTAAGTTGTAAGGCTCCCATTATGAGGAGTAGCCATTTTGAGAGCTAGGACATTTATGGAACCCTAACTTACATGTTTAGATGAGGTCTATGCATGACCATTGATGGTAATGGATGATCATTGAGAGCCTATCCATTGGGTTAGGTAGAACATAAACTTCCACGTCATTGGGTTTCCATTCAAGGGGGAAATAAAGGCCTTATGGGACTAGGCTTTCCCTATAGAACCTTAATGGGTGGAGTGCACAGGGGGCTTTCACCCTTTTGTGGGGTCTAGGGGCCTATCCTCGACTCATAGGGAACATGCAGTAGGACTCCTGGTCATGGACATATTTTTGGATTGTATATTTTTCCAACTACTTTTTATCTCTCAATTACGTTTATCTATATGCCATCTAAGTTCCCCATTGGGAGCACACAGGTGGAAAACACCATCTTTGTAGCTACATTACTCTTGGAAATTTGAGAATTTGAGTTCTCTATCGTTCAATCTACATCTATCTTTGTCTACATTTTTCTCTCAACTTTGTCTACTAGTCTATTTTAATGTCCTGTTATTTTCTCACATGGTATTAGAGCTTAGGAGGCTTTGAGTGGTGCAAAAGTAAAAACATAGGGGTTGCAAAGGTTTCAATGACAAAAGAGATTTATCAAGTGGTGCATCATCATCTACAATAGGAAATCATGGTGGTTCTTCAAGAGAAGTAGGTGGAGCACATGAAGCAGCAACAATGATGCAAGTCATCCCAACATTGCAAATACAACCACCAACCTTCACAAAAGGTAAAATTGATGGTACGGCTCACACCCTATGGAAGATTAAATTGCTTCTATCCTTGATTCATATGAGCTTATGGAGAGTGTTCTTGGGATTGATCACCTGATCCAAATAATCTTGGTCAAATGATTCCTCTTGATGTTGATCTTCTATGTTCTTGGAAACATAGAAATGTAGATGCACTCTATTATGCTCTAGTTACAAGTAGTATTAATAACACTAGTCGTATTTAAAGATGGCACGAATGGAAAACCCTGAATCCAGTTCGTTTATCTTTAGGTTCATGAGAGAGTGGCATCACATCTCAAGTTAGAAGGAAACCCATGAAAAAATATAGATATCATCAATATTTGTGAAGAGTGTCTTATTGGATCCAAAGCAATGGCTTTCATCTTCTCTTTCCCATTGTTTTTTTTTTCAAAAGGAAGTTTGGAAGTAGCCTACTCTCCCAAACTTTAATTAATAAAAAGAACAACTTTACAAGTGAAAGGGCCTAACACCCATGGCACCCCTCGAATCCCACAAAGCAGGGGTTGCTTAAAATTTGCTAGGAAACATTACAAATAAGGTTGATAAACCTTTTGTCCCCTCATGGAGGGTCACTTGCTTTTAATCTCATTGCTCTTGAGGAAAACACGTTGTGATGTCTAAAAGGCGGGGGTCTCTTACAATTGAAAATTCTTTTGCCCAAAAGGAAAATAGATTTTTCGATCGAACATTCTTTAAGAGGGCTATCAAAGTTGGTGGCACACCTCTATTTCTAGATCTTCCAGAGGATCTGTCCTCTTAAAGCATTCCACAATGCTAAGGAACAACACATCGCTTCACCCAATAGTGATTGCTTCCAATTGATTTGTCCCTTCAGCAACATGATTTTCCAAAGGGTGTGCTAGACTAACATTGACTTGCAAAGGAAGAGGTGTCCCAAGTCCTCATTGCTATGAAGGCACCATTTACACCATGGAAGGGCTCCATAAATTTTGTTACCTTTTACATTGGTCTGAACTCCTTGGTGGAGGGTTTTTCAAATAACAACAGATTTTTTGAACCTCGATGAGGGGATGCCAAAGACACTGGAACTTAAGATCCCATCTAAAATTGGACCAATTTAGACATGATCTCCTATTTAGCATGCATGAAGGTCCACATTCTTCTTGAATCTCAGAATTCTATCGAGAGTATTGCCATTGTTACATTTAAGACCCTGAAGGTGAGGCGAGTCACATCCAATAAGGAGGTGAGTCCTCGAGCATTCCCAAGCATTGAATTTGCTCTACAATTGGCACCATTCTTCATAGTTTGCTTTCCTAGCTGAGTCGACGTCTTCAAATCTAATCCATTGGCATATTTCTTGTTTGCAGAGGTGTTCCCACAAGTGGAAACCTTTGTTCTAAAGCTTTCTAGATTTTTGTAGGTTCCAAAGTTCTAAGGGTTTAGAGGTGTTCCCACAAGTGGAAACCTTTGTTCTAAAGCTTTCTAGATTTTTGTAGGTTCCAAAGTTCCAAGGGTTTAAAGATGCATTCAATGAGGAATGATAATTCATTCTCTATTCACACAAACAATGGGAAAGATCTGGTTCCCTCTTTCCCATTGTTTTCTTTTATTGGAAGTTCGACACTAGCCTACTCTCCCTCACTTTAATTACTAGATAAAACAACTTTAATTACTAGATAAAACAATTGTACAAGAGAACGCGCTTAGTACCAATGGGACCCCCCAAATCCCACAAAGCAGGGGTTACATTGCTAGAGAGCTTTACAACCCCTTCATGTGGGGCCCATTCACTCTTGATCTTGTTGTTCTCAAGGAAAAATACTCTATGATGTCTAAAAGGCGGGGGTTTCAGGACCCTCCTCACCATGAGGGTCTTAGATGGCATAATGGCAATAGCATTGACATAATTTCAAGATTCAAGAAGATTCTAGATTTCCATCTCATGCTTAATAGTAATTGGTGTCTTGATTGGTTGGGCTTGCAATGGGACTATAAGTTCCAATCCATTTAGCATCCCCTCATCAAAATAAAAAAGTCAGTGCTGATGTGGCAAATTCTCCATCGAGGAATTTGGACCAATGTAAAGGCTAGCAAAATTTGTGGGGCCCCTTATGGTGCAATTAATGCCTATATTGCAATGAGGACTTGGGAAAACTCTTTTTCTTGGGCCCCAAGTAAAAGTCGATCTATTGGAACCTTGAAAAAATCGTGCTGCTACAAGGACAAATCAATCTTTCTAGCTTTTTGGAGGCTCCAAGACTTCACATCTCTGATGCCCTTCATAGGGAACTAGATCGAATTATTCCATCTTATATCGCTTGCCCACCTCCAATCATCACTGATCTTAACAAATTGTTTGATCTTGTTCCAACTCTTCCACAGAGACCAAACCAAGTTCAAGCCTTTAGGAGATACCAGAAAAGGGGAGAATAGAAGTGTGAGAAGGTCAAGATCCTTCCAACTCAGGAGGCCCATAATCTTAAGAGCACACCTATTTCTAAAATAAGCTTGGCCCAAGAGGCTTGACTATTGCTCCAAGCTTTAATTAAACATTTTGTAGCTAGCTTGTTGGCCATGCCTTCGATGTCAAGAATGCCCAAGCCACCTTGATCTTTATGGCTACTACAAGTAGCCCATTTAATTTTGTGGATTCCCCTTCTATTGGGGTCACCCGTCTACAAAATTTTTCTGTAAATTCTTTCCAATTTGGTAATTTCTTGGTCCTTTGATCTCCAACAACAGAGAAAGTAAATAGTTGAAGAAATCATGAGTGTATCAATTACCATGCCCCCCCCCCCACTAGGTTGATCTGCATACCTTTTCAATAGGTTAGCTTGTTATCGAGCTTTGAGAGTACCTAGTTCCAATGTTGGTCCATGGACACATCAAATCCCATCGAAATACCTAATAAACGGAAGATTTGACCATCGGGAGTAAGCTGATAGCCTTGGTCAACAAGAAAATGGGGAGGATGTCCCATTACTACCTTGCAAGCTATTTATGAGTGGTTTATTTTGGATCCAAAAGCCACATAAAATGTGTTTAGACATCTCCAAAAGGTATCAATGCGGGTTGTATCATTATGCACAAAGGCATTCATGTCATCTGCAAATAGTCTCATGATCATCTCTCCTTGATTGAGAGGAAGAGAGAGGCCTTGAGTATGGCTTAAACTAGCATGATGTTTCACAAGGGAACTGAGACCATCAACAACAATAGCAAAGAGAAGAGGGGCCAACGGGCACCCTTGCATGATAGACCCCTTTAATCTAATTGCTTGAGAAAGTTGGCCATTGATGTTTATTTGAGCTAACACATTTTCTAGTAGAGTAGAGACCATCTGAGTAAACTTTTGATCAAAACCGAGGTCTTTCAGTGATTGGAAAATGAAATCCCACTCAAGCCTATCATGGCCTTTGTCGAAGTCAATCTTAAGAAAGATAATATCTTGAGCAGATTCTTTAGTGAATTTCAAACCTTCCTAGACATCAATGATAGCTTCCAAGATGTATCTCCCCTTGATGAATCCCTTTTTATCCTCACTTACCCAGTTTTGTAAGTGATAGGCAATTCTATTCGTAATAACTTTAGCAATGATCTTGTAACCTGTTTGTAACATGGTAATTGGGTGCCAATTCTCAATCTTGTTTTTGTTTCCTTTTTTGTGAATAAGCTTGATAACATCATTATTGAGACATTCAGGTAGTGCATTGAAAGAGCCGCCTTTTTCCACACCCAACATAGAGGTGACATCACGGCATGTCTAAAAGTTTTGAAAAATGCATTGGTGAGGCCGTCCAGACCTAGGCTTGTCCCATTAGGAAGTGAATCGATAACTTGGAGAATCTCTGCTTCTGTAATGGGAGCTTCAAGAAGAGGGTTCATATTTTGCGGGATTTTTGTGGTTTTAGCTCTCGAGATGGTTGCCATGAAATTTTACCTATGGGGAGAAAATGACGTAGAAATCCCCAACAACTAGGTAAAGTGTTTGACAATTAGTGAGCATTTCTCTTCATCCATCTTGCATTCAACCTTATTGATGTCCATCATGAAGGGGATTGTTTCCTTTGCTTGCTTCTTCTTGAGGATGCCACACATTTCTTTAGTAGGTTTGTCTACCCTACCCCCCCCCCCCCCCCCCCCACCCCCACCATTCTTTAAAGAACACTTATAAATTTTTCCTTTGAATTTCTTCTTTGTATCTCAAAATGCCTCTGATTTTCCGTGGCCATGTCTGGTATTGAGAGTGGCCTCTATTCACTTCCTCCTCGAGATGCCTCAGTCATCGTCAGAGATTCTCCTTCTGTACACGACAAACCTTTTGAAGAATCTTCTCGACCCTGGCCAAAATATGTCATGTCTCCATTATCGCGATCCTTCAACATTTGACAGGTGATGAATGGGTGGAAAAGGCCGACTTCTAAGCAGAGGTAATCTCCTGTTGGGTTGAGGGGAGAGCGAGGTCACCACATCGACATGAAACCAAAGCACTTTCTTATGATTGAAGACCTGTTTAAAGGTAAGGATAATAGGGTAGTGATCCAAAATAGTAAGGTCGCATCATTGGGAGAGTGAGGGGTGATCCCATTTGTTGATAATATTTTGAGCAATGCAGCTTCTATCAATTCTTGCTTTCCTCAAATCGTCACTAGATTGGAGGTTCAACCAATAGAATCATGTTCTCATCCTTAACCTCTAACAGGTTGAGGTAGAGTTTGACATGATCGCAGATGTCTTTCTCATGACCATCAATAATCCTCCCTTTATTTCCCCATCTTTCAGAAGGAGCCTCAACCATGTTGAAATCCCCACAAAGCAAGACAAATGAAGGCAGATGAAGTTCGAGTTTAGGCTATTATCTCGTAACCATTGGCCAATGATGGTTGCTCTTAAGGGTTCAATCAACCCTTGAACATTGAATGAGATGATAATCATTTTCGAAGGTTAGCTTTTCTGTGGGGATTTCCTTCTTCATAAATGAGTTTGAAATCTTTTTAGGAATTGTGTTTTTGTTCGTTTTTGTGAAGACAATTGCTTTTAACCACTTGTCGTCATATCTTCCGCCATTTCATGTGGATTTGTGCTCAATCGTTTGCGTGATGAATAAGGAAAGACAGCATTTGTTATTTTATCTGATTGAAGAATTCATAAAGAATTTCAAGATGTCCACGCAATCGAAAATTCCGAAACGACAGCTGCAACGGACGTGGTATCCTCGTGTCGACGTCTGCACACATGTGACTTCACCGCTGACAGAGATAGAGAGAACGCCCGGGAGTGAGACAGATGTGAGGAGAGAGAGAGAGAGAGAGAACACGATGACGGAGGGACAACTCGAGATATGTGTGGAGATGGCGGAGAGACTTAAGGACGTGAGGAAGATAGGTAATATGCACGCATATGTGGTGGCTTGGGTTCAGAAGCCGGGCGCCACCTTCAGCGCAGATCAAAACGCCGCCAAAGTGATGACGACCCCCGACAAGAAGGGCGGGAGCAATCCCGAGTGGCACGAGATACTGCGGTTGCGAACGACGGCGGACCTGGCGGAGCTGCGCAAATCTTTTCTCATCTTCCACATCTACACTTCCAGCCTGATCATGCCCGATGACACCCTTGTCGGCTCCTCCGTGATACCCCTCGACAATCTCCTGCCCACAGAGCTGGACGCGTCGGTGATCGACGACGCACCGATCTCTACCCCTTTGCAGCGGGCCACCGTGCCCGTGCAGAGGCCGTCCTTGCGATATAAGGGTACGCTCACATTCTCCCTCCGCCTGGTTTACTTCAGCCTCGGTGGCAAGCGCTCCGCGAACACTTCGCGTCTCCCCGACAGCCTATTGAACAAGTTCTCGGAGCCATCGGTTGCCTCCTTCGGCGACGACAATGTTGGCGGTGGCGGTTCTGGTCCAGGTGCTGCAGCTGCTGCAGTAGCCTCCATGATGCTGTTTTGATCATCTGGAATCCCATGTACATAACGAAATCAAGATCACAGAGAACCGTCTTCCTCGTGGTCTGCATGCCTATGATGTCTGTAACTTCAATGGAAAGCTTAAGTGGTTGATGAGGGCGAGAAGAGGACATGGACACCTTAGTGCATCTCACACACACAAATGCGCGCGCGTACACATACACACGCCCGCACCCATGCAGGAACACACACACACACACGCATGCAGGAAAACACACACACACACACACACCAACGCTTGCTATATATTCGATGCATTGTACAATGAACTACTGTCTTTGTGTTTGTTATATGATTTTCATTCTTTTGATGGATATTGGGACAAACCCGATACACTTAGTCAACTTACCGGTAATCAATGAACACCTATATTCATAGATTTCAAAAGTTTCCTTGCCTTAAACTTCTTCTCTGACTTCCTCAATGGAAATGATAAAACTGCAAAATGCTCTATCCATTCTTTAATGGAAGCACCATTCTTATGTATGACAGATTGAATTGCAGAAGTTGTTTTATACCAATGTAAGACATCCCATTTCCTGTCATTTACTTATGCAAGATTGAATTCATATATACATATACACACATACATATATATATATATATATATATATATATATATATATATATATATATACATTCATATGTACATATATACATGCATACACAGATACATACACGTACACACACATACAAGCGAACATGCATACATGAATACACATATACCCTTTTATTGGGAAACAAGTTACATACCTCACGCATATGTGCTATGAGTGATTTAAGAAAACTGGTGTAATTTTGTTTTCAGAATGGATTTTGTGATGTGATTATGAAGAAGAAAGTTGTAAGATTTATAAAACAGACATTTTTTTCTTAGCGGTATCAACATTAATTTTTTAATTAAACGTTTGGAGAAGGAATTTTAGGCGGGCGTAATTATAAGGTTATTCCCTCACCACGTGTGTTTTCGTCGGGTAAGGGGCTTCGGGGCGCATATATATATATATATATATATATATATATATATATATATATATATATATGTGTGTGTGTGTTCGTGCATACGTACACACATGCAAACAAACTTACATGCATATATACGTTTTTCAGAGCTCTGTAAATGGAACCCGACGAAGTGTCAAACCAACTAAGAGTTTTTTTTTTTTAATAAAAGGAAGTTCGACTTTAGCTTATTTTCTTGGACTTGTATTACATAAAGAAAAGAAAAGTACAAGTGAAAGGGACTAGTGCTCACGGGACCCCAAGTCCCACAGAGCAGGAAAGATGTTACAAATTTTAGATGACATTACATGCAAAGTTTCGACGAAGTGTCAAAGCAACTAAGAGTTGATGAGCGAATGTAGAGATAGATTAAATAGTGAAGCTAATTCTATGTGTCTCTATAGGTGCATCAATTCCAAATTTTCTCTTAGCAATTGTAAAGAGAAGTCAATTCCAAGTATCGAGTTCCCAGTTTACCTTTGAAAAACACATGGCGTTTTCAATGTACTTGAAAAACACATGGCGTTTTCAATGTACAAGATTGGATAGAGTATACGAAATTTTGTATCCATGTGCAATGTCAATGTGTTCATGTGAACTATGAGATCCATGACAACCAAGAAACATCATGAGGTTGAGTCACAAGTTTTATAGGCACGTCCCATTCTAGATCTTGAAGATTGTCTTGTCCATAGGAATGCCTCAAGAGCTGATGTGAATGCTTGAAAGGAAGCACTTTTCTAATTAAGGATTGGCAATGAATACATAATATAAAGTTGTAGCATACTTTACAAGATCCTCACTTGTTGAAGCAATTCGTCTAATACTTGGGGGCTTTGGCAAGTCAAGAAGATTGAGGCAAAGCTTCAAAGGCTTCTTTTATGAGCGGCTTCTTGTAGCTAATGTAACAGCAAGAAATTCTTCTAGTGTACATCACTCCTTGTGGTAGACATGGTAGACTAAACATCAAAGAAAAAAAATAAAAAATATTGCATAAGTATGTTGTCCTTGATTTTATTAAACAAGAGGAGGAGCTTAAATATAAAAAGGGAAACTGAGTTACAAAGTTCAAAAGGATCAAGAAGTTTAAAGCTTCTTCAATGGATTTTCAAGCTATATCTAGGTAGTGATTGCTATGATTACCATGAAATGACCTCTTCCTCTGAATGGGGTATCTTTGCAGTTTTTTTCATGCCCCTTTAGCTTGGCCAATGCCCCATCTATCTTCGAATGCTTAGTTTTTCATGTGTTCAAAGAGTTTATATCGAAGTGCTTGAAAGCATACTTAGATGAACTCTATATGTATGCAAAGCAACACATCATGCATATTCCTAACTTGAATTGATTGTTTGCATAATGCAAACAATATCATTTGTGTCTAAACCTAGAAAAATGCATCTTTACAGTGCCATAAGATAAAATTGTGGGACACATCATCTCCAAAAAGGGTATGTCCATAAATGAAGACAAATGAAAGTCATTGTAGACCTCCCTAGGCCTAGGAAAAGCTTTTATGAACCATTGGGCTACTATAGAAGGTTCATTCATGTGTGTGTTGTCATTGTCAAACCATTGTTTGGACTATTGAGAAAATTTAAATGGATTAACCATTATCAAACCATTTTTTTTCTTTTTGCACATTCTAGGATCATTTGCACTTCAAGTATGCATCCAATTAGGGCACACTACATGTTCTTGCTTCAAGTACCATTGTGATATCCCATGCATGAGAGTGATACATTGTAATGTCAGGTCAAACTTAATTCTATACCTTGATTTTTGTTATTGATGTTTTCTTTGAGGTGATTGGTGTTGTCGACCTATGGAGAAGAAGGTCACCAACTTTTAGTGATGGAGATCAACCTTTCTTTTTAATCCAATTACATTGAATTATTTGAGTGTATGAAGACATGCTACCATAGTGCTATGAAACCCAAGAGAAGCTCAAGAAGAAGATTTAATAACCCCCACACACCCACAAATGAAGAAAAACATAAAGTTAAAGCATGCAGACATACTCTTACATGATAGGTATCTGGTTGAGACACTCCAAGAAAACGATAGAAGTTCCAAATGAAGAAACAGATGAACAATGGCAGCCTAAGAAGCAAGATTCATGAAAATTCACTCAAATCACTACAAGAAATAAGGGGGCATAGCGACACCCCCAATTAAAAAAAAACCAAGTAGCATCACCTATTTCTATGCAGTGTCGCATAAGCAATGCTTAAGAGAAAAAAAGGGTCAATCGTATAAGCGATGGACACCATCACTTAAGTGACACATAAAAATACCTTCACTAGGAGCATCACAAATTAGTGATGCTCCCAACAATGTGGGAAAATGCTTAGGACACAAAAACATTGCATAAGCAATGGTCTAGGAATACAAAAAAAGGGATTTCTCCTATCACATTTGTGCAAGGATCTAATGAAGGAACCATAAAAATACCTTATGTGACACATAAAAATACCTTTATCATCATCACTTATGTGACACATAAAAATACCTTCGCTAGGAGCATCATAAATTAGCGGCGCTCTTATCAATGTGGGGAAACTATTTGTGAAACAAAAACATCAAATAAGCAATGGCCTAGGAATACCAAAAAAAAAAAAAAAGGATTTCTCCTATCACATTTGTGTCATGATCTGATGAAGGAACCATGCTCAAGAGTGAGAGAGAGAGAGGGCAATCATCATGCTCGGAGCACACTCCCACACACAGACATTTGGGTATGTACACACATGCATACATAGACACACACATACACTCATGCATACACACACATAGAGATACACAAAAATATATACATACACATAGACACACACACATACACTCACATGCATACATATACACATATGAGACATATACGAGACACATACATACACATACACACACATATACTCACATACACACATATACTCACATACACAAATAAATACACATGCATACGCACATATACACACATACACATATACACACACATACTCACATGCATACATACACACACATGCATACATACACACACATGCATACACACACATATACACACACACATACACATGTGCATGCATGCACATACACATGCATACACACACATACACATATACATACACATAGACACACACACATACACATGCACACACATACACTCACATGCATATATAAACACACATACACTCACATACACACATAGATACACATGCATACACACATAAACACATACACACAGGTACACACATATATACATACACACACATAGAATCACCCACACACTCATATATATACATACACACACATACACACACATACACACACATATATGCATACACATACATACACATATACACACACATACATTGACATTCATACATACACACACATGCATACATGTGCATACATATAGACATGCATATGCATACATACATATACACATGCATATGCATACATACATACATACACACATGCATACACATGCATATAAATACACACACATATGCATACACACACATACATACACACACATACATACACACACATACACATATACACACATATACAGTCAGATACACATAAATACATTTGCAAAGACACACAAACACATACACACATAACATACAAATATATATACATACACACATATAGACACACATATATACACATACACATACACATACACACACATATAGACATACACACACATACACATACACATACACATACACATACACATACACATACACATACACACACATATACACTCGCATGCATAGAAAACACATATATACACATGGATATGCATACATATATACACACATGCATACACACATATACACATACACAAACATATGCATACACACATATACACATACACAAACATATGCATACACACACATACACACACATACACACACATATAGTCACATACACACATATACATACACATGCATACATACACATACACATACACATACACACACATACATATATGCACACATATACATACACACAAATATACACATATACACATACACACATGTACATACACATAGACACAAACACACGCACATACATACATGCATGTACATACACACACATAGACACACACACACACATACACATATACACACACATACATATGGTCAAATGTATACATAGACACACATGCATACACAAGTATATGCATATATACATACACACATGCATACACACATGCATACACACATATACACATATGAACACATACACATACACACACCTACAAATATTAACACACATAAAGTCACATACACACCCATATATATATATATATATATATATATATATATATATATTATATATATACACACACATGCATATGCACACATACACACACATATACATACACACACATACACACGTACACACACATACATATACAATCACATATACATATACACACATAGACACATATATACACACATATACGTACACACATAGACACACACACACATATACACTCACATGCATGAAAAATGCATCTACACACATGCATATGCATACATACATACACATGCATACACACATATACACATACACACACATACACACACATACACATACACACACAGATACAATCACAAACACATACATACACATGCATACACACACATACACACACATACACACACATACACACACATACACACACATACACACACATACACACACATACACACACATACACATACACGGACATATATATACACACACATAGATACATACACATACACACACATGTACATACACACACATAGACATACACATGTCATATACACATACACACACATAGAGACACACACATTCACATATACACACAATACATACACTCACATGCATAAATACACACACATGCATACACAAGTATATGTGTATATACATACACACATACATGCACATATACATACACACACATATACATATACACACACATATGTATACACATCAATACACACACATCCACATACACACACGTATACATACACACACATACACATACACACACATATACATACATACATATAGGCACACACACATACTCTAGCATTCATAGATACACAAAAATGTTGTAATAGGCCTTTTGCTAGTAAAATAGTTCATTTCGAACTTTCTGAATTACAATGTGAGAATAATTCTTAGAATGAACAATTAGGTCATTTTATGTATGTAGGAAAAATTTTGGGACGACAAGTTTTATATTCTCTCTCTAGACCTTATCCACATCATGATTTCTAGTTAAAAACTGAACATGAACATGAAAGAATAAAAATCTCTACGAAATTTTGTATCATGTTTTAAGTACCTCATTTAGGGGTCTACATTTAGTTCATTCTAAGAAAATGCCTTGATTTTATTTGCTCTATAGAATTTCTAAACTTGCAGGGCTCAAAAGTGATACTTGGAGGTGGATTTGGACCTAAGTCATTTTTAACACTATTGTGTAGATTGCAAAATTGAATGAAAGTGTCTCTCACAAGCTTAAGCTAATTCCTCACTGTTTTTGAGTTACAAGGCTCTGAAAAGTGTTGTTTTTTCAGGTACTTAAAAAAAAAAGAGGGCTTCTCTATTTCTATTCACTCCATGATTTTAAAGCACACATGTTGTCATGCCTAATTACGAATGTCTTACACATCAAAGAGGAAGAAGCCAAAAATAAGAGAATTACCTTCTGATTGAGAGTGAGAGTGTGATTGAGAGTGCGAGTGTGAATGAGATTATGATAGCTTGAGGGTGGTTGGCTATTAGTGAAATGTTCAATATACACAACTTTTAGTATTGTTTTTGTATCAATTGCCAAGGCATACTTGGGAAGAGCCCCGGCTCCCTTTTTTACCGAGAAGTATGTGAATCAATTCTACGCAAAAGACCAGAGGTAGAGGCTTCATCAAGAAGCTATTTTCCAAAGCTATTGTAGCGATTGGTTCACATCTATAATATTTAAATTTCTCTTTCTTTGAGTGATATCTTGTCTGCTCTTCTACACTCAATATTCCCTTATCTTGTGCAAGTTCTGTTTTTCTCTCTTCAAGTATTCTCGAGTGATCGGAAGCTTGTAATTGAGGATAGATTGTGATTGAGGAAATAGTACACATGCATACATACACACACACACACATGCATACATTCACACACATATACACATGCATATGCATACATACATACACACATGCATACACATACACACATACATAGACAAACATACATATACACACATGTATATTAAACACATATACACACATACACATACATACATGTATACATACAAATACATAGACACACACATGCACCTACTCACACATAGACAGACATATACACAGACACATGCACACATATACACATACACACACATACACATACACACAGACATACAATCACATACACACATGCACATACACACACATATACATACATCCATATACATACATCCATATACATACATCCATATACATACATCCATATAAACATAGATACATGCATACATACACACATGCATACATGCATATACACACACATGCATATATACACGCATGCATACATACATGTAGGCATATACACACACATACATGCATACACATACACACAAACACATGCATACACACATTTACATATACACACACATACACACAAAACATGCATACACATATATGCATGGATACATACATACACATGCATACACACTTACACATTCATACACACATATACACATACACACACAAATATATATATATATATATATATATATATATATATATATATATATATATATATATATATATATATATATATATATATATATATATGTGTGTGTGTGTGTGTGTGTGTGCGTATTGATTTCTAACCCATTTTGTTTTTTATGTACATATATTATACATCATAGTAGAGAGTGAAAGACAAAACTTACTCTCATAAAGAGTCTTATGAGAGGAAAATTTCCATCTGATTCCTTAGGGGTTGACATGCATGAGTATGCAGACATGCCAAATGAGGAATTTGACTACATGATCCAAATGCTTACCCAATGGCCAAAGGAAGGCTCATCTATTGCACCATTTTCAAGAAGAGAGCTATCTGCACATATGTATGTTCTCTTATTATAATTTAATATTTTTAATGATATAATAACACATGTTTTCATTCATTTTTATTTTTTTATTTTGAGGACACCTATGCCACCTCTAGTGTACGAGAGAACAGTAGAGATACCTACGAAGACATGCATAGGTAGCCTAGGCTTGGAGTGTGACATAGCACATGATGGAAATATAATATACATCACACATAGTTTGGAATTTAAAAAAAGAATGAGAGATTTATGTGACTACTACTTGCATTTTGTTCACTTAAATGGGTGTAGGTATAAATTCTACATAGAAATTGAAATATATATTTTATGTTTTACATATATGATCCTTTTTTTGCAGTGAGTCTGATGTGAGAGAGAAACAGTGTGTACTTAGTTCACTAGAGATGGAATTTGGCATTGGGTGGTCTCATAAGTGGTGTTTGAAAGAGATGTGGATACTTATGTCACATCATCATGACAATGCATTATACACATTGCTTTCTGTTATATTTATATATATATATATACACACACACACACACACACACACACACACACACACATATATATATATATATATATATATATATATATATATATATATATATATATATATATATATATATATATATATATATATATATATATATATATATATATATATATATATATATATATATATATATATGTGTGTGTGTGTGTGTGTGTGTGTGTGTGTGTGTGTATCTAGGGTGATTTCAATAACCTAATCTTCAAATGCAAATGCATCAGTTACATTCAACACAAATAATCAGCTACTCTAATCAATGAGGACCATAATACATATATAGATACATACACATCATGCGGATACACACACACACACACACACACACACACACACACACACACACATATATATATATATATATATATATATATATATATATATATATATATATATATATATATATATATATATATATATACATATATATATATATATACATTGCATCTATTCCTGTTCTTATCATTGTACACATTGATTTCAATAACCTTGTCTTCAAATGCATGCACATCACCTACATTGAACACAAATCATTGACTACTCGAATCAATGAGGATCGTCTAATAATAAAATATGAAAATAAGAGTAAATTTAATAGGATTCTAGGTATAAAAATATGATGGGGAAGTATCTCAATCCCTATGCAACGACGAAGCGTGAATTACCTCCACAGGTATCCTTCTTTGACCTCTACACACCAAAAATGCTCTTTCTCTGAGCATATGTAGACACATCCAGTTAGCTTTTGTAGACCTATAGTAGACACTAGGAGCTTTCCAAAAAAAAAAAATCACTTCAAATGGATGCTTACACAAAGAAAAACAATGTCTACAACATGAGCTAGTTGAATGCTCAGAACTGCTAGTGAAATAGAGAACTCACTTCAATCCAACAAGCTTTTCTCAGAGAGTATACAGAGAATGAACCTCAAAATTGGGTCAAATTTAAAGCCTCTAATAGCTACCCAATGACACCAAAAGCATAGAATATGGATAAATAGAGAAGGAGAACTAGCCCTTACAAGAGAGAGCAAAATATTTCCAATAGAGCCTACACACACAGAGAGACATCAATCACACAACCTCACTAAAATGAATGTTGCTCCCAGGATACTCAGAGAACACTCTAGAGAATTAGGGAGCATAAAATAGACTCTAATATCTATCCAATGAGACAATAATTATAGAAAATAGATACAATATGAGTGAGAACCAATGCTAACAACTCAGGGGTAGAGAGTTGCAACATTGCCTACACACACACATAGATATGCCTACTAAAAGAAATAAACAAGCAAGCAAGGGGCTTGCTTACCACAACTCCAACACTTAGTGCTCACGTCACTTGAGCTAAAACTCCAAGAAGATGGCCCAAAAGAAGTCATGATGCATGCTCCTTTTATACTGAGAAGTGTGTCCCTAAAATATGGGAATTACCTTTCCAAATGAGCCTCTAACTTGGAAGACTTAGTTGAGATGACTTGGGGAGTGGTTGAGTGACGTTTCTTGATGGAATATCATGGCTTTTGGTTCCTTTGATTTCTCCATATATCCATAAAAGATTTTCCACAAACTTGTAGCTTGAAGCTTGACTTTTAACACTCCCCCTCAAGCTTCAATTCTTCATCCTCATCCAAGCTCCTTCATGTGGATGCATTGCTTGAATTTTGAAATCTTCATTCCATCCAAAGCCTTTGTAAACATGTCGAAAACTTGGTCCTTGGTACCAATATGATGTACTGAAACTTCCTTGGATATCACCTTTTCCCATATGAAGTGATAGTGCACTTCAATATGCTTTTTTTTTTTGAGTAAAATAGAAGAAGTTAAAATTAATGCTGGAAAAGAAAATTACAACAGAGGGGGAACTACTGGGGAAGAAACAAAGAGAACCCCAGTAGGTCCCAATCCATCAGCAACAGAGCATCATTACAACCTTCAGGGATTACAAAACCCGAGAGCAGGTGTACAAATCCAGAAAATGGATCATTTCTAGTCTAGTAACAGAGTAACTCTTCAGAAGTTTGACTCTCCAAGACGTATAAGGGTTATTCTTGAAAATATAAAGAGGGTTGACTGCCGAATCTGATACATCAGGGGCATAGGAGAGACACAGCTTCATTATTCTCCTAATACCCATCATACAGGAGTAAAAATGATTCTTGGGTTTAAGACTAAGAAGTTTAGAATTTCTATGTCTCCAGATTGTCCACAAAGTGTGGGCTCTAATCAGTTGCCATAAAACAATATCCATTCTATTAGCTTCTCCATGGAGAAACTCCCTCCTTCCAGGGGGTTTTAAACCTGTGGAATTGCAATACAAGTTGATCCATTGCCAGAATTTTTGAGTAGCTATGCTTGGTTCTAGCATGATAGACAAGATTCAATGCTAGATGAATGCTACTGATATTGTCACAAAAATTTGGATATATGTCAACCTGCAAATTAAGCTCCATAAATAACTTCTTAATCCACATTAGCTCACATGTGACTTGAGCCAAAGCTCTATACTCAGCCTCGGTGGAAGATAATGCCATCGTGGGTTTCTTCTTTGAAATCCATGAGATGGTCTTGGTACCTAGCATGACTAGGTAACCACTTGTACTCCTTCTATCTTCCTTCGAACCGGCCCAATCGGCATCGGAATAAGCTTTGACCTGCATATCATCATCAAATGAATAGAACAATCCTTAATTTATAGTGGCCTTGAGATATCCTAATATTCTTCTTGCAGCTTGCAAGTGTGTAGTCCTTGGACTATGCATAAATTGTGATAACACTCCAATGCCATATGCTATGTCGGGCCTAGTTATTGTGACATAATTGAAAGAGCCTACAATAGATCGATAGAAAGTTACATCTTCTAATGGCTCTTCATCAATGGAGCTTAGATTTACATTAACTTCCATGGGATTTGAAATAGGCTTGCAATGTTGCATCCCAAACCTCTCAAGTAGGTATAGAATATACTTCCTTTGTATGAGGATAATACCTTCTTCTTTGTATACAACTTCAATGCCAAGAAAATACCTAAGATCTCCAAGATTAAAGATCCTAAACTCCTTTCCAAGCTTTGCATTGATCTCCTCAATGCCTTTTGTATCATTACCTATAATGATAAGATCATCTACATACACACACATGTAGACTACAAGTTCTCCTCTTTGTTTGATGAAGAGAGATGGATTAACCTTGCATTGATTGTAACCACATTTGATCAAATAGTCCCCGAATCTTTGGTTCCAAGCCCTTAGAGCTTGCTTTAGCCCATAAAGTGCCTTCTTCAACCTACAAACATGATGTGGAAACTTTTAAGAACAAAACCTTATGGTTGCTCCATGTATACCTCTTCTTCCAAGTCTCCATTGAGAAAGGCATTCTTGATATCCAATTAGAAAAGCTTCTATCCTTTGCTAGCAGCCATTGCAATAAGTGTCCCAATGGTGCTCATCTTTGCCACAGGGCTGAATGTCTCTTCAAAGTCCATATCTATTACATTTATGTTCTCCTTCTTGGGCACTAGAGTCCATTTTTGATTCTCCTCGAGTGTGTCGATCTCTTCTTGGATTGCCTCTTTCCATTTGGTGTACCTGCTTGCATCTTCATAGCAATCAGGCTCATGATCTTCTACTACTTTGTTCATATATGCATAATGAGTTACCATGTAAGAATCATATGTAAATCTTTGAGTTGCATACTTAACCCTAGAGGACTTCCTTTCTTCACCTTTTGGAGGAATAAACCTCCTTTGCCTTGGATACTTGATCTCTTTCTTTGATGTGGCTTCTTTCTCCATCATGTGTCCATCATCTTCAACTTCATTACCTTCTTCATCCAACTCCACCAATGTTGCTTTGACTTTGTTGATTGATTGTGCTTCATAGCTTGATGAAGATCTCCCCCTGCATGGTGAGTTCATGCTTGAACTATCTTCATTGATGGAACACCTTGGGCCGCTTAGCTCTAGGTTGATTTTTTCTTCATCATGTGCATGCTTTTGTTCTTCATATTCTTGCATACAATCATACTTCTTATACCAAGGGAGTATCTCATCAAATGCTACATCCCTTGATATCCTCAAGTCCTTTGTTTTTGGTTTGAAGCAACTGTAACCTTTATGATCATTTGAATATCCTAGAAACACACACTTTTATGCCTTTGGTTGTAGCTTTTGCCTCAATTCACTTGGCACATGTACATAACAAGTACATCCAAATATTTTAAAGTGGGAAAGATCAGGTTTCTTACCATAATAGGCTTGACATGGTGTCAAGCCATGGATCCCTGAGGTAGGAGCCCTATTCATAAGATACATGGTGGTATTTGCTGCATCACTCCAAAACATGTTAGGTACATTCATCTCATTAAGCATTGCTCTAGCGATCTTGAAAATGTATCTATTCTTTCTCTTTGCTACTCCATTTTTTTGGGTTTTGTACCTACATGTTACTTGCCTATTGATGCCTTGATCCATTAAAAAATCAAAAAATTCATTGGAGAAATATTCTCCCCCTCCATCGGACCTTAGCTTCTTGATATATGTACTTGTTTCCTTCTCATGTTTCACATCTGATTTGTTTTTTATGAAATAAAACCGAACCATCCTTGTGCAATCATTTATAAAAGTGACAAAGTACTTGTTACCTCCAATGGATTGCTCTTTGGTTGGCCCCCACACATCTGTATGTATCAACTCCAATGGATGTTGGCTTATGTAGCTGCTTTGCTTGAATGGAAGTCTCGCTTGCTTCCCTAGTTGACAAGATTCACATAAATGCTTCATACCTTGTCCTTGGAAGTTGGGAAGACCTTCAACCAGCCTCTTGAATTGCATTTCCTTCATTCTTTGTATGTTGATGTGACCTATCCTCTTGTGCCACAAGTCCAACTCTGAAATCCTCTTGTTTCCATATCTGAAGTAGACATGTTGAGTGGAATGAGAATTTACCTCCAAAGTGAAGAGTCTCCCTTGCTTCTTTCCTCTTGCTATGACCTTGTACCCTTGCGTAGGGTTCTCCACAAAGTGTCCACCTTTGTTGAACCTTAGTTGATAGCCTCTTTCAACCATTTGCCCAACGGACACCAAGTTCTTTGTGATGGTAGGTACATGCAAGACATCCTTGAGACATCTTCCTTCCTCCTTGTCATCAAAAGCTACATCTGCAACATGGGAGATCTCATGGGTTGTATCATCACCTGTTTCTACATTTCCATTACCTTTGGGAGCATGTAAATTAATAAACCAAGAAGCATTGCAACTCATATGGTTGCTACATCCACTATCAATATACCAAGTGTCATCTACTTTGCTTGAATTCCCATTCATGTGCATCATCAAGAGATTGTCATTTTTTGAACTTGTAGAAGCATAACTACCTTGGTCTTTGTATGAACAACGTTGATTATATCTCCTTTGGTTTCCTCCTTGGTAGCAATCTATAGCATAGTAGCCAAAGTTGCCACATATCTAACATCCTTCTCCATCTTGATTCTTGTTTTGTTGATGCCGTCCTCCTCTTCCTCTTGATCTTCCTCTACCTCTTTGTGATGAGGTTCCGTGGTCATGTCCTTGATTGCAAGAGTGGCCTTTCCTTCCTCCAAACCTTCCTTTGCCCCTTGTTGGTGTAAATCACAAGCCTACACATTTGGCTTGAAAGTTATCATGAAGACTCTACATGCATGAAGAACCATAGGAACATATGCTAGTGATTACTTACCACTTTACCTCATGTAAAAGTCTAATTGACTTGGAATCTTTTGTAATCACCTACCTAATTGATTCGTGGAAAAGCGTAGCTAACTTGAGTGAGAGAATATCTCCAAACCTTTAGGAGCTTGATCATAGGGAGCCAAGAATTTGAATTTGAATTCAAATTCTTAGTCATCACATATAAAAGTGATCAAGAAAAGTTGCGGGTAGAGACTTCACTCCCGAGCTTCATTATTCTGTAATTGAGTGTGTGTGAGGACTACTCCATAGCCTACACCTCTCTACACCATTAGGCAATGCTAGTCATGCCAATGGGATTGTACACAAGTGTTAATTTATAGATACATTTACATCATTCATCTCTGTGCTCACTGATTGTCTACTCAAAAGTCTGTCTACTTGTCAAGGGCATATCTCAGTCAATACTCCACCAAATTCAGTGACTCAAAGCTTGTTGGATTCAGCTCAAAGTCATCTACATGATGATAAAGTTTGAAGTGACTTCATTCATCCAATTCTGAGAAATCCTCGTCGAGGTGCTCACTGGTCTATCTCTGCTACAGTCCTAAAAAGTCGGGGGTATATCTATTTTGCTAAATTAATTTCTCTGAGTATAGTTTGTCATTGTACATAATTCCACTTGCAAATGGTAGCTTACTAAGCTAATTGAATATACCTAGAAGGAATTTTATCAATTGCTACTGTGCTGGTCACACTGAGCAAAACATTCAGCAGGTGTCAAGACCAAAATAGAAGGTTTTCTTGCCTTTGTGACTTGCAAAGTTATCTGTTTTGATTCAATCATTACACACTTCATTTCCAAAGGACATAGGCCATCTCTGGGTGTGATTGGAAAGCTAAGGGAGTCTACTAATCAAGTCTGAAGCTAAAGAGGGTGGTACAAAGCAAGTTTTACCAGTACCTTTTCAATCTCTTGGATCATCCATCCATCTTTCCCAACAGTGGTATCAGAGCAAATAAGGTAAAATGGGAGATGGTTTTCCTTCATTCATTGACAAATTGGACAGGAACAACTATCAAGCTTGGTCTCTAAGGATGAAGAACTACTTACAAGGAAGGAGTCTCTATGGATACATCTCAAGAGATGAGGAATTGCCCTCATTCAAAGCAAGAGGTTTGCCAACCAAGGAGGAGCAAGAAAAACTCAACACATGGTGTGCAAGGGATGCATTGGCAAGGTCTTATTTACTCAATTGTATATCTGACTTTCTTTTACCTCATATCAGAAATTGTAAGACTTCCCAAGAGACTTGGGAAACCTTGTCATCATATTTTTCCTCCAATACAAGGACTAGGAAAAATCAGTTGTGGATTGAATTCACAACACTAAGGAAGCAACCTAAGCAAGCTGTTTTAGAATTTGTGACCAAGATCAAAGATGTTGTAGATCAGTTAGCAAGCATAGGAGAAGAGATTGAAGAGGAACAAATTGTAAGGCAGGTAATCAATGGGATCAAGGCTGATGACAAGTGGGAAAGCTTCACCACTGCAATGGATCTCTACATGGACATGCACACTCCAAATCTTACAACTCTCATGGGTCAACTATTCACACATGAAGCAAAGCTTACCAAGAGTGAAGATACTACCAAAGGTAACAATTCTTCTGCCCTATACACTGATAAGAAATCTAAGGATAAAGGCAAGAGTCAGAAGGTGGAAGATGAATGCTCTACCTCCCAAGCCAACTATGCAGGGAGAGGTAGATCTTCAAGAGGAAGGGGCAGAGGAGGTAAGCAAGGTAGGGGGAGACCCTATAATTCATCACCATGTAACATTTGTGGCTTATCAAATCACACCACAGATGAGTGTTACAAGAATTACAAAATCAGAGAGGAAGAGGCTACCAAAGAGGTGGATACTCACAGTCTAGAGGAAGGTTCAACCATCACCAAGGCCACAACAACAATTACAACAACAATTACAATGGCAACTACCAAGGAGGATTCAAAAACAGAAAGGACTACAACAACTACACAGAGGAGCAGGATGACTCTCTCTTGATCATGAACATGACTTCAAAGTCAGGTACAAATGATGATCACTTATTTTATATTGATTCAGGGTGTTCAAATCATGTGGCTGGTAATGTTGCACTACTCTATGATCTTGAGGAACCAAAAGGTAAACACCAAGTCCAAACAGGTGATGATACAAAGCATTCTGTAGTTAAAGTTGGAAATGTGAAAACTTGTGATGGTAATCAGAATTTGTTGAGTAGAGTACTTTATGTACCTACAATTACAAAGAACTTAATGAGTGTTGGTCAGATTGTAGAGAAAGGGTTGCAGGTCAGGTTCAATCAGTATGGAGCATTTGTGGAGGACCCAAGACATGGATTCAAAAGGATAGCTAAAGGAGAAAAATCAGGTAGACTTTTCACCTTTGAGTTGGAAGATACAAAGAACATTGCATTATATAGTTATAAAGATCAAACACTTTCAGAGCTTGAGATTTGGCACAAGAGATTAGGGCACATAGGAGAAAGGACCTTGAGGCAAATGTGCAGGGACCAATGTGTGCTTGGGATACCTAATGTATCCAAGCAACATATGATTTACAAGTGTGGTGCTTGTCAATTTGGTAAGTCTCACAGGTTACCCTTCTCCAAGAAAGGATATATGCATGAAGACTATCTAGAGCTTGTACACACAGATGTATGGGGACCTAGCAAAGACCCCTCAGTTTCAGGTTCAAGGTACTATGTGTCTTTTATTGATGATTATAGCAGATGGACTGTATTATATTTTATGAAGCACAAGGATGAGGTATTTAATTGTTTTAAGAAATATCTTGCACTAGTTGAAAATCAAACAGGAAGGAATTTGAAGAGGCTAAGGTCAGATGGAGGAGGTGAGTACTTCTCCAATGAATTTGAGGACTTCTTGCAGGACAGAGGCATCAAAAGGGAAATAACCACAAGGTACTCTCCTGAACAAAATGGGGTAGCTAAAAGAAGAAATAGGTTAATTGTTGAGACAGCTAGATCTATGCTTAATGAGAAGAAATTACCTAACTATCTATGGGTAGAGAGTGTTTCTACTGCCACCTATCTCATAAATAGGTTACCATCAAAGTCACTTGATGGTATGACACCATATGAAGCATGGCATGGTAAGAGACCATCATTGGATCACTGCAAAATTTTTGGATGTGTAGCATATGTACACATTCCTTCACAGGTAAGAGGAAAGCTAGATCCAAAGGCTGAAAAATGTATTTTCATTGGATATGATTTAAATAAAAAAGGTTACAGGTTGTTTAACCCTACCAATAAGGGATTTATGGTAAGCAGAGATGTGATCTTTGATGAGAATGATTCTTGGTATGAGAATGAATGCAGGAAGGTCAAACTACCCTATGATTTGGAAGAAGAATTTCCAAAACTTACAAAGGAAGAACCTACTCAGGATGGAGAGTCAAGTTCAGACGATGAAGATACAATCAACCTTGAAGAGTTCAAGGCATGGAAATCAAAAGGCAAAATGAAGACGAAGAAGGTTGAGGACATACCAGAATCTTCAACTCAATCAATCAAAAGGTCTCAAAGAGAAAGCAAAAAACCTATCAGATATGGGTATGATACATCTCTTGTTACTAAACATTCAGTTTATCTTACCAAGGATTTGTTGAATGAAGAACCAGGTTCACATGAAGAAGCAATCACAAAATCAGAATGGAAAGAAGCCATGGATGAGGAGATTGAAGCACTAAAGGAAAGTGATACATGGGAGTTAGTACCCAAGAAAGACTCCATGAAGGTAATAGGATCCAGATGGATCTATAAATTGAAAAGAAATTCTGATGGCACAATTAACAGGTACAAGGCCAGGTTAGTAGCCAAGGGTTTTGCACAAACCCAAGGCATTGACTATGAAGAGACATTTTCTCCTGTGGCCAAGATGCCAACAATCAAAGTGTTGGTTAGTGTGGCTGCATCAAAGAACTGGAACATGTACCAATTGGATGTCAAGAATGCTTTCTTGAATGGATGGATTTCAGAAGAGGTTTATGTGTCACAACCTCCTGGCTATGAAGACCCTAAGAAGGTAACTTATGTTTGCAAATTAAAGAAGGCTTTATATGGATTGAAGCAGGCACCTAGGGCATGGAATTATAGGCTAACTACATACCTCCAAGACCAAGGTTTTGTCATGAGTAAGGCTGACACTTCTCTGTTCATTAAGAGAAGTAATTCAGAGGTAATCTATCTTTGTGTCTATGTTGATGACATCATCATTACAGGTAATGATGCCAATGGAATCAGAAGCATCAAAAGCCAGATGATGAAGGAATTCAAGATCAATGATCTTGGATTATTGAAATATTTCTTAGGACTTGAATTAGTCTACACTAATTCAGGGATATACATTACTTAGAAGAAGTATGTACAAGATAGGTTGAAGAAATTTCAATTGCAGGATGCTAAATCAGCTAGCACTCCAATGGAGGTGAACCTAAAGCTAAGTGCCCATGAAGGTGATGAAGTCCAAGACATTACAGGTTATCAAAGTATGGTGGGTAGCTTGAACTATGCTACTCTTACAAGAATTGATATTGCATATGGAGTTAGTGTGCTAAGTCAATTCATGCACAAACCAAGGATACCTCACTTAGAGCCTGCAAAAAGGATCTTGAAGTATCTCAAGGGTACACAAAACCATGGTTTGTATTTTCCTTCTACTTCAGATATTGATATAAAAGTCTATTCAGATGCAGATTGGGCAAGATGCAAGGATGATAGGAGGAGCACTTCAGGATACATTTCTTTTGCATGTGACAAACCAATTTCATGGTCTGCAAAGAAGCAACCAACTGTTGCATTGTCTTCTACAAAGGTAGAGTATAGAGGGCTAGCTAATGCCACTCAAGAAGCAATTTGGATTAAGCTTTTGTATGTAGAATTGGGCCTATATACTAGGCCTCCAATTATCTTTGGAGATAATACAAGCTCTCTTCACCTTGCAACTAATCCTATCTATCATGCCAAGACCAAACACATAGAAGTTCATTATCATTATGTGAGGGAGAAGTTGCTAAGCAAGGACATTCAGCTGACCTATGTGTCAACCAACATGCAATGTGCAGATTTGCTGACTAAAGCTTTGGATGGAACCAAACTTTGCAGGTTCAAATCTATGATTGGATTGCAGGATGTACTTGAAGATTGAAGATGAAGACTTAAGCCAAAATGTTTGGCTTGAGGGGGAGCTGTTGGTGTAAATCACAAGCCTACACATTTGGCTTGGAAGTTATCATGAAGACTCTACATGCATGAAGAACCATCCTAAGGAACATATGCTAGTGATTACTTACCACTTTACCTCATGTAAAAGTCTAATTGACTTGGAATCTTTTGTAATCACCTACCTAATTGATTCGTGGAAAAAAGTAGCTAACTTGATTGAGAGAATATCTCCAAACCTTTAGGAGCTTGATCATAGGGAGCCAAGAATTTGAATTTGAATTCAAATTCTTAGTCATCACATATAAAAAGTGATCAAGAAAAGTCGCGGGTAGAGACTTCACTCCCGATCTTCATTATTCTGTAATTGAGTGTGTGTGAGGACTACTCCATAGCCTACACCTCTCTACACCATTATCCAATGCTAGTCATGCCAATGGGATTGTACACAAGTGTTAATTTATAGATACATTTACATCATTCATCTCTGTGCTCACTGATTGTCTACTCAAAAGTTTGTCTACTTTTCAAGGGCATATCTCAGTCAATACTCAACAAAATTCAGTGATTCAAAGCTTGTTGGATTCATCTCAAAGTCATCTACATGATGACAAAGTTTGAAGTGATTTCATTAAACCAATTCAGAGAAATCGTCATCGAGGTGCTCACTAGTCTATCTCTGCTAGAGTCCTAAAAAGTCGGGGGTATATCTAAGTTTGCTAAATTAATTTCTCTGAGTATAATTTGTCATTTTACATCATTCCACTTGCAAATGGTAGCTTACTAAGCTAATTGAATATCCCTAGAAGGAATTTTATCAATTGCTACTGTGTTGGTCACACTGAGCAAAACATTCAGCAGGTGTCAAGACCAAAATAG